>JAFMOC010000040.1:2322500-2532500 GCA_019802505.1 Corydoras sp. C115
AGACGTTCTCCCCTGGATGGGCATGGGGAACCCCACCGTAACCCTAATAGAGGATAAAGCGGGAGATGATGAATGAATGAATGAGTATAGATGTTACAATCCAGACCCTCTTACCCATCATCGGTGTCTGACCTCATAAATGCTCTTTTATATGGATGAAGGGATGAAAATCCCACAGACATGATTCAAAATCTTTCTTATTACGCCGAAACATTCACTGGTGCAGATTTTGTCCCCGTCGCCGGCGCATTTAGACGCCACTCTTTAAAACTCTGCAGCATAAGCATTTACTCTGAGGTGAGAAATGCTTACGCCTGTGTCTCAGTGACCACCCTTTAAAATTACAGGGTGCTTTTTAAGCAAGCTCTATGTATCCCGAGTTTATTCACGAGCGACTGACCTCTAATTCTGAAGCACGGCACCAAAACAGCCGTTTGTTTTGTCTGCGCCAGCCCTTTCTGTTACACAGCGTTAAATGGAAACGTGTCGGGCCGGAGCACCGAGACCTTGACGTGGGATCGGATGAGCTGATACGGACAGTGATGGGCGTTTCGGCCGGTTTGATAACGGTGACTTTCGCCGGTTTAGATGTCGAGATTAAATCACTTCATATATCGGCCGCACGTCGTGTTTCCAAACGTGATTCTTTAAACATTTAGAGGAATTCAGGAGTTTTCTGATACGAAATTCAGGGTTAAACTGTAGGGTTACTGTACGCCTAATGCTTTTTCACACTCTGTTTACATAAGCCTCCCGTGGAACGTCAGCCACACTGCACTTCTGTCATCCTTCATCCCTATTAATAAGCCCTTAAGACTATCTGTGCAAACACTGATCCACATGTACAGCTCAAAATAGCGCTTCCAGCAGGAGATCTGCCGCACCAACACCGAGCCACACTGTAGTGCCAGACACACCCTCACATACCAGAGGCGGCTGGCACACCCCAGGATCTCCAGTCCCTGGGTACGAGTTGAAATGCGCGTACTACAGTGGAGACTTAGGTGGAGATGCAGGTTTTCAGGGTTTTAAATATATAAAGTGTATATATAAAATATATATCCTCCAGTCCTGCTGGCAGAGTGGCGGGACTGTGGGAAAGCGTTCTAAATGAGTCTGTACATGTCTTTGGATGTGGTTTGCCTTTTTTGTAAAGGTCTTTATTTTTTCCTCTGAACGAGTTCCTGTTGTGAATGGAGTGAGCGAGGCTGCCCTTTGTGTTGTTTCAGTGGAATGCAGTGTGTTATCACAACATGAAAATGCAATATAAGCAAATAACAGCCATGAAAGTGACGCAGGAGGTAGCAGCCTGTAAACAGAAGCACCGAGCTCGTACACTGTGGACTGTAGGCTGTCCTACACTGTTGCTGCTGCTGCCCGGCCGCTCAAGGAGGACGAGTCCCCCACTGAGTCTTGGTCCTCCCAAGGTTTCGTCCTTAAGATAACGACATAACAGGGAGTTTTTTCTTGCCACTGTCGCTTGCTCTTTGTGGGTTTGAAGGCTTTTCATTCTGTAAAGTTGCTTTGTGACGACATACTGTTGTAAAAAGCATGGATCTCTGATCCGCTGATTCCACGCCGGGAGCAGTGACTGAAGCAGCATGTGCAGTATGTTTATGTACAGTCTCTGTTTATACTCATAACCAACGAGCCGCCGCTTCAGTCGTCAAGCTTCGTCTTCCTCAAATGTTTAAAAAGCCTTGTTTGGGCCGCGTCACACATCCCGGCGTGAGTGTCTATTTTAGGAAGCAGCTCTCGGGCAGTTTTACGAGCTGGGGTTGGACTCTGGGGCCGTCCTGATTTATGTTTCGTCCCTGTTTGTATCTGGTGATCTGGGGAAGATCTTAGCTCTAGATCTAATGCTCTTCAGTGATACAGTGATCTATTCTGCTTACTGTGTGTCTCTCTCACACACACACACACACACACACACATGCACACAGTGAGTGAAGTGAGCACATGTGCCTGGAGTGTTGGGCAGCCCTGTACACACAGCTCAGCTGTGCAGGGACTGTGGGGCAGGTTAATTGTTATTACGTTTCACCTGAAGCTTCTCTGTCCCCTGTCCCCGTCATCATTGTGCTGTTTGTCCCCAGATTCTTATTTGTGTCTCTCACACTCTGTCCACTTTATATACACATTTAAAGTGTCATATTAATCAATTAAAATGACTGAACACCTTCAAACTATGTGGGAAGAACACACAGAGCCCTTCCCAATACAGACTGACCCATAGACTGCCCAATACAGAGCTCTGACCCACAGACTGCCCAATACAGAGCTCTGACCCACAGACTGCCCAATACAGAGCCCTGACCCACAGACTGCCCAATACAGAGCCCTGACTCGCAGACTGCCCCACACAGAGCCCTGACCCACAAAGAGCCCTGACCCACAGACTGCCCCACACAGAGCCCTAAGCCACAGAGTGCCCCACACACAGCCCTGACCCACAGACTGCCCAATACAGAGCCCTGACCCACAGACTGCCCCACACAGAGCCCTGACCCACAGACTGCCCAATACAGAGCCCTGACCCACAGACTGCCCAATACAGAGCCCTGACCCACAGACTGCCCCACACAGAGCCCTAAGCCACAGACTGCCCCACACAGAGCCCTGGCGTCGACCCCATCAAGCCCCTCTGGATTGATCTGGAGATTCTGAGCCTTTTGCTCTTATAGAAAATCTTAGAAAGAAATTCCGAGCTGAGAGCAGCTTCCAGAGGCGCAATAAACATAAATAAACTGAAATAAAGTTCCTTAATGAAGCGCGGCGAGTCCGGCTGTTAAATCCCGTCAGACCTCATTAACAGAATCAGATCAGCTAACCTTTAATTAAACTGTTTTATTTTTACAGAAGACTTTCAGGAAGTTAAAGCATCTGGTTTAAATCCCGTTAAACACCATGCGCTTCCTGCTGGTGTTAATTACAGAGGATGGGATTTCACATCCATTCATTCGAGATTAAAAGCAGAACCATTAGATAAACGTTCTCTGGTGGCTGGACATTGCTCTGGATTTTCATTTTCAGCCCAGCAGCACAAAAGTGATCAACCACCTAATTACCACCTGCAGAACGAAGTGTAGTTAATTGAATGTGTTTTTTTTTTTTTTTTTAAAGTGTACCGTGCACAGCAGCCGGGGTCGTTAACCGAGAAAATTGATTCATTTATTTCCAAAGCTGCCGGTAATTGCCACACACGGCTGCCGTAAGCCGTACTGCCCTCCTCCTTCCTGTGCTGAGTAATTGGTCCCAGGACGCCACTGTGCGCTCGTACCACAGAGCCGAATGCCTTCCGTCTCCCTGGAGGACACTGTCTGTTTGTTCCGGCAGAACCGTCGGAACAGACCGAGCTCGACGCCGTGCATCGGGGCCGGTGAATTACCCGCTTCAGAGGAACCAAATCTACAGGAAGCATTTATCAAAAGCACAATCCAATTTAGGTCACGGTCACGCCTCCGTGAATCACAAGCTGTTGTAATGCTTTCCTTAGTGTGGGACTTTTTGTTTTAAGCTTTATAAAATCTTTATGAGAACCGAGGCTCAGACGGGGACTCGTCCAGCGGTCGGGGAGCATCAACAGTTCAAGGAGATTTTGATGGACAGGTCCGTTGGGATTCATTCATAAAAATACATACTCGGTTCTCCATTTTCATTTGGCTTTGCGAGAAGACATTCATTCATCTATTATCTTCCGTTTTATCCTACATTAGGGTCGCGGGGGGGTTCCTCATGCCCATCCAGGGGAGAACATTTCGGGTGCTGGGCAGATACACCCAGGACAGGGCGCCAACCTATCGCTGGGCACACACTCACTCACAAACTCTATATGGGGCAATTTGGAGAACTCAATCCACGTTTTTGGACTGTGGGAGGAAACCGGAGAACCCGGAGGAAACCCACACGGACAGGGGGAGAACATGGAAACTCCATGGGGATTCGAACCGGGAATCCCTAGCGCTGAGAGGTGAACGTGCTATTGATTTCTAAATTTACTTTCAGTTTCTTTCCCTTTTCTTTGTTGTTCTTCAGAACCTGCTCTCTCTTCTGACTACAGGCTTCGGTTCTCCCTGGTGGTTTTCTCTCGGCGTGTAAAAACCTGAAAGGCGTCGCCCCAGCGCCGCGAAGCAGGAACCATGTGTCTGGCACTTTGTTGCTGCTGGTCGCAGTCTAGACCACTAGTCATGAGGGTTAGACGGGAACTTTCCGCACGCTGCAGAACATCCTCGTCATGCTTATAATCGCAAGCACAGCAACTTTCTAATGGGCTCCTCGGCACACTTTTATGTTACCTGAGACTTCAGACCTTTCAGTTTGAATAGTTAATGCGGTGTCTGTCGCTTGAAAATATTAAGTTCAAGTTCAAGTTATTTATTTATGTCGCGCTTTTTACAACAGTACATCGTCACAAAGCAGCTTCACAGAATGAAAAGCCTTTAAACCCCCAAAGAGCGAGCCGAAGCGACAGTGGCAAGAAAAAACTCCCTTTTATGATGTTATTCAAGGAAGAAACCTTGGGAGGACCAAGACTCAGCGGGGGACTCGTCCTCCTCGCAACAGTGTAGGACATTAATGTAGAGATATTTAACAAATGGAAAAACTCTAACAACTGTAAAACTAAATGTATTAGGTTGCATTGTGAGTCGACGCCTCATTATTTCATGTTATAAATTCGTCGTGCTTCAGCGGCACCGTGGTTCTGCCGTCGTGTGTGTCCGCGGTTAGTTTGGCGGCGCACTGAAATCCGTGTTGAGTGGTCAGCTGACGGGAGCCAGGCGAGGCATAGCGACTGCAGACGGGATGCCAGGGAGGAGTCGCATGCCTGAAGGGCCCCCGAAGGCCGTGGGTCATCCGCATTCAGCATGAAGCTGCGGTTCGACTTGTGCGTCTGCTTCCATTTCTGTCCGGCGCTGTGTGTAAACACCAGTTGCTAAGAGAGAGGAGCTGAGGAGCAGAGGATATAACACAGTCTGCTTTAGGAAAGGCTTCAGAGGCACGGCCACCTCTGCACTAGCGGGGCCTCGTTAAAGGGCATTTAGTTCTGCAGAAGTGAAACTCGTTGGGGTGCGACTTTACACCTAATTCACAGTGTGGTCCTCACCATTCGGTGCAAATACCATACAGCAGGTGGTGGTGGTGGTGGAGGCGTGGGGGGGGCGCTTAAGTGTCAGGTTTTTAATTGTCGAGCACTTTTTATTCATATTTTTATTTTTTTATTTTTATATATATTACAAATACACAGTGTCTTTTCTCATATAAGCATTTCCATTTTTTCCCCCCCTTTATAATCAGACATACACACAGAACAACCCCCCCCCCCACCCCCGAATAGGTTAACGCCCCTATACTAACATTCCAACACCGCTATTAACGAAGAAAGAACAGAAACGAACTCCCTGTTGTCTGCAATATACACCTACCAATCCCCAGACAGTTCCCGCTTCGAATCCCCATCTGGGTGGAGTTTCCATGTTCTCCCCGTGTCCGCGTGGGTTTCCTCCGGGTTCTCCGGTTTCCTCCCACAGTCCAAAAACATGGATCAAGGTCAATTGAATTCTCCAAATTGCCTTATATTGGTATGGCGCATGGAACAAAAAGGAACGTCCAAAAATCGAACCCAGGACCGTCCTCCTGTGTGGAGAAAGTTCTAACCGCTGCGCCACCATGCCATCCATCTGTATGTGGGGCAACTGAGAACCTCACAGGCACTCATGACGACTTAACCCGTGGGTTTACTGATTTTGATGACTTTGAAGTGTAAGACAGCGTTCTGTTTCTGCTGCAGACCACAACTTCTTCCTTCTGAAACGTAAAATAGGAAGTATTTCATGACGTGCTCTACCCTCACGTTGTTCCTCGGTGGTTTTCGGGGACATACGAATCATGCCGTATGTCTAATGTTCTAACACATGACCAAAAATGACCTTCTGCTCCGCCGTGGCAGGGTCAATGTGATCCTGCGCTTAGTTCGTCTGAACCTCAACAGGTTCTAAAGTTTAGAAAAGCAGAAGGTATAAAGGGATCGAGACACCCACACAGTACCCCCAGGGATATACATTTTTTTCTTTTTACCAAGTCTACATCTGCCCTCCCACAGGGGCTTTTACTCTTATAGACTTTCTACACGATTTTGGAATGTGTCTCTGAGAATGACATTCAGAAGAGCATGAGGTCAGAGCATGTTAGTCCAGAGGGACTGCCTCATAGTCCCTGGGGATGGGGTTGGGGTCCCTAGACTGTCCAAGTGTCCAAATATAATACTTTTGTCCATATTGTGTAGCTTCACTTAAAGGAAGACGTAGGTTTGTGCACCCGCTGAATGTCTCATGCTGTGGGGGGGGGGGTTGTTTGGTTCGGCCGATTGCAGTGAAGCAGCTGACATTTGAGTGAATGTCAGAGTCTCATGAATAAAAAGCCGCCTGGACGTCGCGAGGAGGCGTGAGGAAGCTAATGTTGCCTTTTACTCAGAAGCAGAAAGTCGAGAAGTCTGTAAAGTTTAACGCGAGCAGCGGCGTTTTCTCAGAACTCAGCGCGTGGACACTCGGTCACTTCTCTCGCGCCGTCGTGTAAGTGCACGGCTGAAGGCTTTGAAATAAGAGCCGTCACCGCACGACGCGCTGTGGACGGCCGACCATTCAAAGTGACCTGAATAACAGGTCCGAAGCTCGTCACCGATTAAAGTGAATATTAAATCAAATACGGTACGACAACGGTTCTCAAACCTTTCACACCAAGGACCCATTATCAAATTATGTCAAAATAAGACTTCCAAGGAAGGGGCGGCACGGTGGCTTAGTGGTTTAGCTTGTTCTCCTCTCAGTGCTAGGGATTCCCAGTTCGAATTCCAATCTGGGTGGAGTTTCCATGTTCTGCTCGTGTCCGTGTGGGTTTCCTCCGGGTTCTCCGGTTTCCTCCCACAGTCCAAAAACATGGATCAAGTCAATTGAGTTCTCCAAATTGCCCCATATAGAGTGTGTGTGTGTGAGTGAGTGTGTGCCCAGTGATAGATTGGCGCCCTGTCCTGCGTGTATCTGCCCAGCGCCCGAAACCTTCTCCCCTGGATGGGCATGGGGACCCCCCCCCCCATGACCCTAATAGAGGATAAAGCAGAAGACAAAGGAAGAATGGAAGACTTCCAAGTAGCACCAAGGTTTTTTGCCTCAGAACCACGTAGGGCAAACATCAATGAGGTGTGAATGTATATTAGAATTCATTATTCATTCATTCATTATCTCCCGCTTTATCCTCTATTAGGGTGGCGGTGGGGTTCCCCATGCCATTCCAGGGGACAACGTCTCGGGCGCTGGACAGATAGACCCAGGACAGAGCGCCAATCCATCGCTGGGCTATTAGAATTCAAAGAGACTTTTTTGTCATTTACGTAACAAGTGGTACATTTAGCAGCATTATAATAAAATGATAATAAAAATGTAAACATAAAAATATACTAGCCGTACTTTAGGTTGCGTGTTGATATGGTTCTGTCCGAACCAGTCAAGTTCTACCAAATCAAACTAACCCAGCCTTGCTTTGTGGACTGAAACTCAGAAGGGCCTTTCCCAAACGGACCGTCCAAAGCGCATCGGCAGTGGAAGTGAATGAAGGCCCTGAAGTGGCTGAATCAGAGGTGTGTCCTCATACTTCTGTCAGCGTAGCGTCTCGTGTTGTGACGTCTCGCGTCGCTGATAACCTTTGGAACAGAGCTGG
Source organism: Corydoras sp. C115 (assembly GCA_019802505.1). Classification (NCBI taxonomy): domain Eukaryota; kingdom Metazoa; phylum Chordata; class Actinopteri; order Siluriformes; family Callichthyidae; genus Corydoras; species Corydoras sp. C115. Next base: position 2,330,211 of record JAFMOC010000040.1, read on the forward strand.
AGGCTGAAACGTTTTCTAGCTAGAATAATAATGTTAGGGATTAATGTTAGCGTCTTCTGTAAATGAGCTCTGGAACGCTGAGCTGATTATCTCAGGTACGTTCTGTACCGGGGACGGTGGGAGCGTGGTGAGGCGGGGGGAGGGGGGAGGGTGGACACGCCGTTGGACCGCTCCAGCTCCGGTGTTAAGAGGATGGGACGCTCTGAGAGTTCTCCTGTCTCTGATTCGGCGGCCGGTCAGCGAGCACGTCACCTTCAACAAAGAGGCTTTCAGGCCCCGGCCAAGTCCTGTGGGAGAGCAGGAAACTCTCAGGTCTCAGCTGGCACGGCAGACGCAGAGCGACTGGGTTACTAATGCATCTGCCTGGCCTTTCCAACGTGGACCTTTGTTCAAAACAAAACACAGTGGCACAAAAATGATGTCGCGAGTTTTCCTGATTTAAAGAAAACGAACATAAAAAATTCCATCAGCGCCACCATCTGTTGCTCTGCGCACTGTGTTATTCCACTTTGCGCAGCTCTTCGAGGCCAGGCGAGGTTGTTTATAGAGCATCGTTCATACAGAAGCATTTCAAAGGGCTTTACAGAGTAACAAACCTAACGAACGCCGATTAAAATAATTAAAATAGTGCATTAAAGGAAAGAAAAATAAAATACATTCTTTCATTCATTCATTATCGCCCGCTTTATCCTCTATTAGGGTTGCGGTGGGGTTCCCCATGCCCATCCAGGGGAGAACATCTCGGGTGCTGGGCAGATAGACCCAGGACAGGGCGCCAATCCATCGCTGGGCACACACTCACTCACACAGACACACTCTATATGGGGCAATTTTTGAGAATTCAATTGACTTCATCCATGTTTTTGGACTGTGGGAGGAAACCGGAGAACCCGGAGGAAACCCACGCAGACACGGGGAGAACATGGAAACTCCACCCAGATGGGGATTCGAACCGGGAATCCCTAGCGCTGAGAGGCGAATGTGCTAAACCACTAAGCCACCGTGCCTCCAAATAAAATACATATGAAAATAAATGTAAAAATCAGCAATAAAAATTCCTTAAAATGTATTAATGGTCATGACCCCCACCGGACCGCCTCAGATCAATAAGCAGCACTGCACGTCTCACAGGATGGACATATAGGGTGGTGCACCATATCACTGTGTGTGTGTGTGTGTGTGTGTGTGTGTTAGAGCTGATGGTTGTGTAAGCAGGTGAAGCTACTAACGTGCCCGGTGAACGTGTGTTAATTGAATTAAGAGCTTCACCCTGTGACCCTGTTCTCTCAGCAGACTCTCCTTCACAGATCTAAATCGGTGTCCTGGGTAACCAGGTCTGTCGGTCATAAATTTGCAAATTGGAGCTGAAGCTGTGGGTGGTGGCGCGGTGGCGCTTGGGGGCGCTCTGCACGGGCCGTGTTGCAGATCAATAGGAAATTTAAGGTGAAGTTTACGCCGTTTTCCATTTTAACCCTGACGTTGACATGGACATGGACGAGCCGTCTGTCCGAGATGCAAAGGAGACACCCGATACAGACAGTGAGGGCGGGTGAGGCGTCGGCAAATTCACCCAACAATAAAGAAAATCAGACACAGAAATTAGGATCCGGATTTCTGATGCCATTCTTATGGTCACATAGTATATGGGGCAATTTAGAGCAGCCAATTCGCCTTGCAGCCATGTTTTCTGACTGTGGGAGGACGTCAGAGAACCCGCGCATGCAGACTCCACCCAGATTGAGATTCGAACCTGGATTCCCAGCACTGTGAGGAGAACATGCTAACCACTAAGCCACCGTGCCACCCTAGGGTGTATCTAATACAATATTTATTTAAAAAAAATCTAATTAAATCCAATTGATGCTTTTAATCCTGAAATTAAACGAGGTTCTGCAGATCGTCCCCCCCCCGCCTTAAAAGTACAGGTCTGTAAATTCTCCTTCACCTTTAGTACCGTCCTGTTTGGGAGAGCATGCCCTTGATCTGGACAGTTGTAAGTTCCCGGGTCGTGCTGGTAGAGGACATTCTCTCTTACATAACCAGCGACGGACACGCGCTTCCGGCGAAGGAGAACGAAAATGTCATTAATAATTAGCCGGCCGAGGGCAAGGTACGAACGCGACGCAGAACTTGTGTGCATTCCATCTCAGAGCGGCCAGGTCGAGACGTCTGCCCCTTCAGAGCCGCGCAAACGCAGAGGGACTTCAGGACGACGGGCTTGACGTGAGTCCCGCGATCCCACCACGCGCCGGCATTCGCTCCGGGAGCCGAGGCTTGATTTTGATTGGCTGCAAACTAAAAAGCGATGAGGTCGTTGTTTGGTTTTCTCAGGATGAACGTCTGAACCACGGTTTGTTTATCAGAGACGAGCTCGCAATCTGAAATGCAGTGTGTGTGTGTGTGTGTGTGTGTGTGTGTGTGTGTGTGTGTGTGTGTTAGTGAATGGGACGGAACAGAATTGATTCAGCTGATGATTTCAGATTGAAAGCTCAGGTGGAAGAAGCTTAAATTCTCCACAGCATGAGGTCAGAGGAGAACGTCCTGCACCAGAGCAGAGATCTAACCAATAAATTCCTCTGAGTGTATTGACAGGCCTGAACAACCGTGTCATAAATGTCTAGAACCTCCGGAACGTCAAAATGTAAACGACATAATAAAAGGGCGGCACGGTGGTGTTGTGGTTGGCGTGTTCTCCTCTCAGTGCTGGGGATCCAGGATGTTCCCCCTGTGTCTGCGTGGGCTACCTCCCACCATTCTAAAACATAGATTCAAGGTGTGTGTGTGTTATGTTATTCAAGGTGTGTGTGTGTGTGTGTGTGTGTGTGTGTTTTATGTAAACGACACAATAAAAGGGCGGCATGGTGGTATTGTGGTTGGCGTGTTCTCCTCTCAGTGGATCCAGGATCCAATGTTCCCTCCTGTGTCTGCGTGGGCTACCTCCCACCGTTCTAAAACATAGATTCAAGGTGTGTGTGTGTTATGTTATTCAAGGTCTGTGTGATTGTGTATGTGTGTGTGTGTGTTTTATGTAAACGACACAATAAAAGGGCGGCACGGTGGTGTTGTGGTTGACGTGTTCTCCTCTCAGTGCTTGGGATCCAGGATCCAATGTTCCCCCTGTGTCTGCGTGGGCTACCTCACACCGTTCTAAAACATAGATTCAAGGTGTGTGTGTGTGTTATGTTATTCAAGGTGTGTGTGTGTGTGTATGTGTGTGTGTTTTATGTAAACGAAACAATAAAAGGGCGGCACGGTGGTGTTGTGGTTGGCGTGTTCTCCTCTCAGTGCTTGGGATACAGGATCCAATGTTCCCCCTGTGTCCACGTGGGCTACCTCCCACCATTCAAAAACATAGATTCAAGGTGAATTGAATGCTCCAAATTGCCCCACAGGGTGTGTCTGTGTATAGTGAGTGTGTGCCCTGTGCCTGATTGGTGGCCTGACCTGGGTGTTTCTACCCAGAGACTAAAACATGCCACCCCCCCCCCTCTTAATGAATGAATAACCCAATCAAAACACGTCTCCGAATGCGGTGATTATCTCCGCTCTAGAACGTTTCGTGGGTTCCCATGGTGTAATCTGGAGAGTTGTTTATCAGCTGATAGTTCAGCTACAGTCATTATCTCTAATTACGATGTGAACGCGATGCGTGAACTCTGAGACTGTTACCCTCCTGAACCTCTTAGTTTCTTCTCCACTTTTCAACGTTCTGGGAATGTTTTCTGCACTTGCACGTTCATCCGGACGAGCATCTGAGAGGTCAGACACTGTGGGACGAAGTTTAGGATCACGGTGATCCGTGAGGATCTGTTCTCATGAGGTCTCAAGGCCACAGCTGTCCCACACCCTTTGCCATTCTTCGTGTTTGTGGAACTCATGAGCTCTGAGCACTTCAGCCAAACTCCACAAACTGGCAGATAAGCAGCACAGGGGCCAAAAGTTCCTAATTAAAGAAATTAATTTAAATTAAGGGCGGCACGGTGGCTTAGTGGTTAGCACGTTCGCCTCTCAGCTCTAGGGATTCCCGGTTCGAATCCCCATCTGGGTGGAGTTTCCATGTTCTCCCCGTTTCCGCGTGGGTTTCCTCCGGGTTCTCCGGTTTCCTCCCACAGTCCAAAAACATGGATCAAGTTAATTGAGTTCTCTAAATTGCCCCATATAGAGTGTGTTTGAGTGTGTGAGTGTGTACCCAGCGATGGATTGGCGCCCTGTCCTGGGTCTATCTGCCCAGCGCCCGAGACGTTCTCCCCTGGATGGGCATGGGGAACCCCACCGCGACCCTAATAGAGGATAAAGCGGGAGATAATGAATGAATGAACTTAAATTAAATAAGTAAATATGATGCAGTCAGATACGGTAAGGTTGAACGGGAATGAAGTCTCTCTCTTAAACTTGCGGATTACAGATTATGACTTTACCTCTGTGTATCACAGACTCAGGATTAAATCAGTACCCTTCATATTTCACACAGGAGAATGAAGCCACGGGCCCCCCCGCCGCCCCCAGCTCCACAACCCGCCCCGCGCAAGATCTTCCGGAACGTCCTGCCCGACGGAGGTGTCCGAGACGGCACGGATGACGCGCCACTGTGCACCGTGGACCTCCGGGTCACTCTGCCTAATGGAGTACAGACCTCCATCACCGAGGATGGGAGGTGAGAATGGAAGAACTCTGTGTGACTCTGAGTGAAAACGTTCTAGCTTTTACATTTACATTTAGTCGTTTAGCAGACGCTTTTATCCAAAGCGACTTACAAATGAGAACACCACAAGTCAGAAGCCATGGAGAAAACCAACTATACAGTAAATTCATCAAACCTGATTGTTATTCGATGCTGCGGCCCCTCCCCCCTTTTTTTTAAATCTCTAACAAGTGGTATTTGTTAAAGAGATGCGTCTTCATTTATTCATTCATTATCTCCCGCTTTATCCTCTATTAGGGTCGCGGTGGGGTTCCCCATGCCCATCCAGGGGAGAACGTCTCGGGCGCTGGGCAGATAGACCCAGGACAGGTCGCCAATCCATCGCTGGGCAGATGCGTCTTCAGTAGTTTCTTAAAACTGTTTAGTGATTCTGCCTTACAGACAGAGTTGGGAAGAACGTTCCACCATTTTGCAGTGGAGAACGCCGCGGAGTGAGAATGAGCTCCTCGGTGAGGTGGAATCGCCAGGCGGCGATCATCACTGGAGCGAAGTGAACGAGTCGGCGTGTATTTTGAAATTTTGTATTTGTATTTTACGTTCCAGCTCGTTCTCTCGCTCTGAATCGACAAGCTGCAATAAAATCATAAACGCTGGCTGCGACTGGAGGTGCGAACACGTGAAGAGTCACCGTGTAGCAGACACGTGATTAATGGAATCTGATAACGCAGGGTCTATTTATAGAAACATGAAGCGCAGATTAAAGATTAAACTTAATTACAGGGGCGGATTGTTTACGCCGTTATGCTGTTAGAATAAACACGGGTATAGATTTAGCTTTTAAAGGTTAAAAGGTTAAATATACAGTACATCACATTTACATTTACATTTACATTTACATTTAGCAGATGCTTTTATCCAAAGCGACTTGCACACTATACACTCATGGCAGTCAGACTGTGTGAGTCTCACATTTACATTTATTTATTTAGCAGACGCTTTTATACAAATCGACTTACAGATGAGAGAACTACACAGTCAGCAGAAAAAGAAAAAACACACTGTAGTATAATCAACCTGATCTTTATCCATCCATCCATCATCTTCCGCTTTATCCTCTATTAGGGTCGGGGGGGGGCTTCCCCATGCCCATCCAGGGGAGAACGTTTCGGGCGCTGGGCAGATACACCCAGGACAGGGGGGCAACCGATCACTGTGCACACACTCACACACACACACTCTATATGGGTAAATTTTTGAGAATTCAATTAACCATAATCCATGTTTTTGGACTGTGGGAGGAAACCGGAGAACCCGGAAGAAACCCACGCGGACACGGGGACAACATGGAAACTCCACCCAGATTGGGATTCGAACCGGGAATCCCTAGAGCTGAGAGGAGAACATGCTAAACCACTAAGCCACCGTGCCACCCCTGATCTTTATCCTTCTGTTTATTTTTATTTTTCCAACTGTTTGTGGAAGAGAGGTTTTGAGATGTTTCTTGAAGATGCTGAGTGACAGGGTTAGCACCACGGTGACGTGGAGTCACGAGAGGCTGCAGAGTTTTGAATCAGCGGTAGAGACCGGCGAGCAATGCATTACAGTACTGGAGCCGGGATAGGCCGGAGGCTTGGACTGACAGCTGAGTAGCCTGCTCGGTGCATTTACAGGTTCAGTTTATTGAACTCGTATATTGTTGTGTTTTTCTCGGTCACTCGTGTGCGGTGCGTGGTGTGAGAGGAGGTGGTGAGGAGGTGATGAGGAGGTGATGAGGAGGTGATGAGGAGGTGATGATTCATTGGTGCTGTGCACATGAACCTGATATTCTCGTGGTTTGGATTTTGAATTCGGTGGGAAGCTGTCATGTCCTAGTTGCATAAATTTGCATCGGCACAACGTGAGGCTCGGCGCCGTGCAGGGTCTCTCCCAACATCTTAAATTCATTTCATCCAAACCCCCAACCCCTGAGTGTGGAACGAGCTCCGCCTCACGACCAAGTCATTCTGCTAGAACGTCTCCTCACTCTGTCTCGTTAAGTCTCTCGGTCTCGGAGTCACATGGTGTAATTATACCTCTTTCTGTTGACATTATTAAAGCCTCGTAACCCTAGACCTTTTTGTCTCTCGCTCTCTCTTTCTCTCTCTCTCTCTCTCTCTCTCTCTCTCTCTCTCTCTCTCTCTCTCTCTCTTTAGAAAAGCTCTGATGGACGTCCTGGTGGACCTGTGCGCTCAGTACCGCCTCAATCCTGCCGATTACACTCTGGAGTTGGCGTCGGCCGAGGGTCACCCGGTGCCTTTCAAACCCAACGCGGTGCTGGGTGCGCTGGACATCAGCAGTGCCGTTATCAAAGAGAGGGCATTCGAGGCGCCCAGGAGACCAGCACCAGTACCCAGAGTTCCAGAGGTGAGATATACATATGTATATATACATGTATAACCAGCTGGGTGATTCAACCATCCAACTATGAGCCTGTGATGTACGAACGTAATTTCAACCATCAAACTTTACAGCATAATATTTTGGTTAAACATTAGACCGTAATTTTAACCTTTTTTAAAAGCAGCGTCATAATGAAAAGGTTTTTGTTTTCTGGCTCTCTGAGGCCCCCTACAGTTCATTCATATTACACTGTAGTATGTAATATTTACCCCTGATGTGTTAAAGGACATAAATATTGAAGAACCATCTTATTGATATCAGAAGTTTAGATGTTACATTATATAATAACACAGAACCGTGTTTGAACCGGATCTCTAGTCACACAGCTGGCAGAACGGAGGAAGCGACCCGCAGCGCCCACAGCTCCGTGTACCATCAAAGGTCTTGTGGTTGCTGTTTTAAAGGCAATATGTTTCACAACGTTATCAAAATATTGCATTAAAGCTCTGATGTGTAACATTTCAACATTATATGATACTGTCATTACAACCTCAAGGTCAGAGTGAGTAACCGTTCGCACGAAAATTATACAGTATCTTAAACTTTTAAGCTGTGGGCTACAGTCGGGCCATTAAACTCCAGTTTGTAACCTTCAGCTTAAAATTTCTAAAGTCATTGGATATTTAAAGCTGTAGTGTGTAACATTTTGCTAAAAGATCATACAGTAACATACGTTTTAAACGTTGTAAAAACTTTACAAAGATTGTACAGTAACCTGAACCTTAAAGCTGCGCTATGTTACTATGTGGTTTCGAATTACAGTCATTCGAACCTTAAAGCTGTAGCATGTAACCTTTCGGTTAAGGATTTCAAACTGAATGGATCCTCAAAGTTGTGCGACCTTTTGCTGAGAGACGAGTCCGTAATTTAAGCTTAAAGCTGAAGTAACTACACCAAGAAACTCTAGGTAATGTACAGTGATCAGAACCTTAAAGCTGCAGTATGTAACCCTTTAGAACAAGGTTACGGTATTTTAAAGTTTAAAGCTACACTGTGGTTTGAGTTACACAGTTCTGTTGAACTTTAAAGCTGCAGTATGTAACATATTGGATGCAGAGTCATGTAAACTAAGGTAGCAGGTAGCACCTAGAGGAGTGTGTTCCTGCTCTAATGTCGATCTCAGAAGACTTTAAGTCTCGTTTGGAGATCGCAGATGCGTCTCCCAAAATTGTGTAGAAAATGTTCTATAAAAAAAAATGTTCTAATAAAAAAAGAACGATCGATGGTTAATTCAGTGTGAAATTAGTTTAGACGTCCTTTGTCTTTTAAGCTTTTTCTTTTCTGTCGGTTGTTTTATTTAAAGAGAGGAAGTTGTGGCTTGGTTGTCAACTTCCGAATTGTTCGAAGGATGTGAGCAAGTGCACCTCTTGACAGTAACACCCCCCCCCCCCCCCCCCCGCATATAGACTCACACCTAATGCTGGAGCAACGTGAGAAAAATGGCTGGCTGCAGCGCCACAGTGTGTTAACACAGTGTGTTTCGTCTAAAGCAAGGCGCGTCATGCTGCTGCCTCACCGGTCCTGATGTTTCAATGCTGTGACATTTGGATCGTTAGTATAACGTTCCTCGTATCATTTTCAGGATCGTTATTCAGTGGAAACGTGAATAAAACCTGCTGTGCTGTTTAACGTTTTACTTTTGTGCTTCAAACCAACGCAGCAGGAAAAGTCCGCCCCCCCGAAACCCATTAGAGCCAAGGTACAGTAGAGTACAGTACAGCGCCGTGGGTGGTTCTCGAGTGTCCTGTTCTCCTTCCTCTCTGTCTCTCTCTCTCTCTCTCTCTCTCTCTCTCAGTGTGGTGTTCCTTCCTTGGCATGCAGTGAATTTTTAATGGCGCCTCTTTCTTTAGTTACCATGCATTATTGCTGTCACTTCAGGTCGACTCTTCTGACCTTTAACATGATGTTTGCACGTCTTTTATTTTACCCGCTGCCCGTTCACGTCGCCTCGCGCCAGAGCTGCCATCCAATAAATAGTCAACAAGACCTTTTTTGGCTATTTTTTGGGCGATTTAGTTTAGTTAGACTTGATTCGTGCTCACAGGTCAGTGAAGCCAGGATTGCGCCCTCCGCTGGGCCTCATGTGCAGAGCTGTTCTAGGGTCAGCTGTGAGACGGAATGATGTCACGTGCAGACAAGTCTTTGGTGGGGTTGTTTCGGACGGCCCCTCCCCTGTCTGAAAGGTGTGACCGCACTCATCGTAAGATTGGTACAGATCTGAAAGTTCATTCTGTAAGAAAAGCCTGGGTTGGGCGGCACGGCGGTGTCGTGGTTGGCATGTTCTCCTCGAGATCCAGCCTCGAATCTCGATCTGAGTGGAGTTTGCATGTTTCTCCCCGTGTCCGCGTGTGTTTTAACACGGATTCAAGGTGAATTGAATGCTCCGAGTTGCCCCATATAGAGCGTGTTTGTGTGTGTGAGTGAATGTGTTCCACAAGACAAGTTCCACAAGTATTGGGACACCTTTGAATCACTGTAGGTGGTGCAGGTGTAGGTGGTGGTCACACTTTAAGGTTGAATCTCAGCGTATGTTCCCCTCACTCTGGGGATGAGTCAGTAGATTCAGGTTCTCCGTTGGCTGTACTTTATTGCTGCGTGGTGGTGCAGAGCCACACAAGCAAAAAACAAGTCAACCGTGAAACTCAAAGGTGCAAACAGCCGTGGAACGTTTCAGCCTTGACTTGTAAGATGTGTAACAGCACTTGTAAGAGCCCGCCCCTCGAGACCACAGACTACTTTTAGCTCAGGGGGGGTTTGTTATTTATATTATCTTGACAGGAAAGAGTCTTGCAGTCTGTTTCCTCAAATGTTAACATTGACATTTTATGTTCACATAGGCATTCAGCAGATGCTTTTATCTAAAGTCACTTACAAATGAGGGAACGAGACGAGTCAGCAGTTAAAGGAATTCACCGGATCGTTATTAATCTGCTTTTTAATTTTTTAAATTAAGAGTTTGTGCAAGAGATGTGTTTTGAGGTGTAGCTCCCTCCGATTTAAAGTCGACAGCACAAATATTCTTGCTAATACTGATTAGGTTTATTCTTGAGTTTGCACCTTAACTTTGTGCATAACTTTACACCCAACCGTAAGAACTGTAACATAAATCACATAAACAAATATACAACGAGCAATTTCTACATTGTACACTCTTAATCTTAAGAATGATCCTTTGTTGGTTTTACCACACGAATTTACATCTTGATTTAGAACCGTATTACATATCAATTCTTAATGCTAGAAAAGGTAATAAACTTTACGTAAACATAATAACAAACCTCATTGGCTGCATGAATATCAAAGGAAGCTATAGTTTTACGTCACGTCTCGGTCTCTCCTTGGCTCCTTAATGAACACTTTAACTCTTAAGGCTGACTTTGGAACCTTTACAAACGTGGTAACCGTGGTCATTAACTTTGTCAATGTTTTTAAAAGAACAGAAGATTCTATTTTATACAATTTTAAGACAGATTTGGAGGCACGCTTTCACTTCTTATCAAGGTTGGAATCTGATGCATGACTACTTCACTCTTCTCACTGGTGACGGATTGTGGCGTCTTCTTGCAGAAGAACAATACCACTGACTTTTACATCTTTGCGATCCTTGATCCACTTCTGTCTAAAGGAAATACGGAGATACTCTTTCTTCCACCGACTCCAGAAGAGATTGGCCAAGAATTCTTGGAGCCAACGTTCCCACTGAGGTCGCGAATCATCGGTTAAAGTATAGTCCCAACACGTTTGCAGCAGGATCTGCTTTCCAGATGTTTCTTGAATATGCTCAGTTGGGAAGATGGTTCCACCATTGATCAGTGGAGAACTGTACACAGTGAGAGGTGGAACCATCGGAGTGTATTATAGAGGGTGAAGGTAAGAGGGGGCAGATCCAGAGACCGTCCTGTAGATCAGAGTCAGGGTTCTTAATGCAGCAGCTTCAGGGAGCCAATGTAGAGTGAGAGGAGAGGGAGTCACATGACTTTTTATATGAATCCTGTACTAAAGGTTTTGTAATTTTATAAAGATACGTCACTGTATATTAACATGCATGTCGTATAGTTTTGGTTTGTCAGGTGCCTCAGGATTAAACCTGTATTTTGAGGTCCTGCCCCCCCCCACTCTGGCAGGATTTTGAGTGATTCTACAGATTATTGTGTGTAAACTTTTGCAGTCCTGGTTTCCGTGGCTGCAGGATTGAGGGATTAAACACCGTGCGTTCATCACAAGGTGTTTGATGAATGTCCGCTTGTATTATTAACGAATCACATTTGTGTACGTTGACCTTCAGTCAGTGGCAGTGAGGTCACCGGCCCTGAGGTCTGTGGCCGTCTGTGTGCGTGTTCTCTGACAGCCTTCTGCATTTTAACCCTCGTCTATTTCAGATGTGTGCAGACGCGAACCGACTTATTTTTACGTTTCCACAACAACACAGTTCTGAGAATCCGCTGAGGAAGCTCCGCATTTAAAAACAGCACCTTCCTCATAATCAAATAATAAACCTGAAAAAAGTCCATCTGTAATCCCGTCCACAATCTGTTGTTTCTCATCTAACATTGAAAATCAGTTCTTACAGAAACCTAACGCTCCTTCTCCCTCTGCCCCTCTAATGCAGAAAACCGTGCGCCTGGTGGTCAACTACCACCGGGGGCAGAAGGCGGTGGTGCGTGTGAGTCCTCTCCAGTCCCTCCAAAGCCTCGTGCCCGTCATATGTCAGAAGTGCGACTTCGATCCGGCGAGGGTGCTGCTGCTGCGCGACGCGGTGAGCCAGCACGAGCTGGACCTGCACAAATCGCTCGCTGAGCTGGAGATCCGGGAGCTCTATGTGCTCGACCAGACGCTCGGTAAACTACAACACACTGCCAGCAGTTTCCATCCGTCCATTATCCTCCACTTTATCCTCTACTAGGGTCGCGGGGGGGGGGTTCCCCATGCCCATTCAGGGGAGAGCGTTTCAGGCGCTGGGCAGATACACCCAGGACAGGACGCCAATCTATCGCTGGGCACACACTCACTCACACAGACACACTCTATATGGGGCAATTTGGAGAATTCAATTGACCTTGATACACGTTTTTTGGACTGTGGGAGGAAACCGGGGAACCCGGAGGAAAGAACATGGAAACTCCACCCAGACTGGGATTCGAACCGGGAATCCCTAGCGCTGAGAGGAGAACATGCTAAACCACTAGGCCACCGTGCCGCCCCTGTATTCAGTTTATATTAAGGAAAATTACGTTTTTGGGAATAAAACGGTATGTTGGGCGACACGGTGGCTTAGTGGTGTCCGCGTGGGTTTCCTCCGGGTTCTCCGGTTTCCTCCCACAGTCCAAAAACATGGATCAAGGTCAATTGAATTCTGTGTGTTTGAATTGTGTCTGTGTGAGTGAGTGTGTGCCCAGCGATAGATTGGCACCCTGTCCTGGGTGTATCTGCCCAGCAACCCAAACGTTCTCCCCTGGATGGGCATGGGGAACCCCCCCCCGCGACCCTAGTAGAGGATAAAGCAGAAGATAATGGATGGAAAACAGTACGTTAGTTTACATTAATCTGTAAAGTTATTCCACTGAGATTTAGAAAGATTATTTAGAAAAAAATAGTAGTAGCTTCTCCCCATGAATTTCCATGATGAATGTAGAAGTGTGTTATTTTTGGGGGGTGGGGGGGTTATTTGTTTTTTTTTTCATATACCTCCTGATGATTCAGTGTTTTTGGGGTTGGGTGTATTTATGGTGGTGCGGTGCTTAGCGTTAGTGTCCCGTCTGCTGAAGTTCATGTTCAAATCCTAAAAATCTCGATGTTCCTCTTCTGTTTCCAGTTCTGAAGCCTAAAACCGTTTCAGCTCCGGTCCTTAACTTCTCAGGTACTCGCTCCCGGGGCGGCTGCTGTTGCTGCCGGCGTTAGCGTTAGCGTTCTCTGTGTTTCGTGTGGAGTTGCTGATAAACATCGTGAATGAGGGGCGGAGCCAGGAACGAGTGAGTCAGTCAGTGAGGGCAAATAGGGACGGGTGGAGTCAGGACAGGAGAGAACACGCGACTCTGCTACAGCTCCACAATTAAAAGCTTGGTGGTTAGCATGTTCTCCTCTCAGCACTGGAGAGCCAGGTTTGAATCCAATTTGGATGGAGTTTCCAATTCAAAGGGAATTGAATGCTCTAAATTGCCCCATGGAGAGTGTGTTTGTGTGTGTGAGTGTGTGCCCAGTGATAGATTGGTGCCCTGTCCTGGGTGTATCTGCCCAGCGCCCGAAACGTTCTCCTCAGGGTTGACCCCCCACCCCCCCCCCCCCCCCCCCCCCCGCGACCCTAATAGAGGATAAAGCGGATGATAATGAATAATTGAATAAATGATAACATTAATAATCCATCTGCTCATTTCAGTATGAGGTTATTATGGGATGGTATGGTCTCAGTGATGAAAAGTCAAGCACTGAACGCCATGGTGACGTGTGATAGCACCTGTCTGCACACGGAGAACACCAACTAACGTTCAGGAGAACTAGTGTTCTAAGTCCAGGAGCATTTTTAGACATGTATGAAAACAGCCGGGGACAGTGATAATAATAATAATAATAATAATAATGAATGAATGAATGAACGAAAAGTCGCAGGAGAGGTCCATTACCACACCCACCTCCCTGGCTCCGCCTCCGGTTCACTGACCCGCGTTTGATCGCAGCAGCTCCTCCACAAACATGCCGTGTGCTTATAGAGTGCGTTGTGTTTGCTGTGTGAACTAACCGTCGCCCACATTCAGTCTGATAATCATGATAATTAATGAAAAACGTTTCAGTATGTTGTGAATGCACCTGCTTTAAATTTAACATTAAAATGTAAAACCTACGCACCCTGTGTGATGCGTGGGAGGTCTAACCGGGGACTGCAATATTAATCTCCTGAATGTTCCGGAGAACCTGCTAAACACAATCCGAGAGGGCACATGCTGGTAGCTGATGGTGGGTCGAAAAAAGCGGCACGAGAGCCTAAAGATACTTTCTACAATTTTTTTTGTATTATTCTTATTATTTTGTATTATTTTATTTTGTGTTATTATTGTTGTTGGGCGGCATGGTGGCTCGGTGGTTGGCATGTTCCCCTCTCAGACTCCCAATCTTTGCATGTTCTCCCCGTAATAGATTGGCACCCTGTCCTGGGCATATCTGCACAGCGCCCGAAACGTTCTCCCCTGAATGGACATGGGGAACCCATAACCCCCCCTACCCCCCTCCCATAATAAATAAATAAATAATTTTACTGTTAGTGACCTTCCGTTCAGACGGTTGGTGGATTACAGTGCAGTGAGTGGTTAACCCTTACAGCACATATAAGTTATATTTTAGACATTTGAGTTAAACTGTGAGACAGTGGAACCCCAACATTCAGTACGGCATTTAAACTTCCTCAGTGCTCGGTTTCACTGCAGCTAAAATAGATTTAGGATGTTCTGCATTTCATATAAAGGGCTCGCTGGTTCAGACAGGAACATATTAATAACGCTGTGGTAGCAGAAACCAGTGGGTCTCTCTGAGTCGCAGCTTTTAGAAATTGCGTGCTCTTCAGGACGTCCAGGGCTCATCAGACGTCTGTGGACGTCATCGACGGCTCCAATGTGACCGCCAGCTCTCACGAGGTCACGAAAGAGCGCGAGACAAAGAGAATTCACTGTGACATAATCGGCTTATCTGACATGGTGACCATTACGAAAGCACGGACATCATGCTAATGTTAAATAAATAAAACATTCTCAAAAATCCAGCTTCATGACGGCTGTTCGACCTGATAACCTGATCAAACGGTTATTGGGAGTTGTGTAGGTGCTGTGGACTCTGCAGGTCTGATACACAAGCCTGTAGTGCCACCTTCTGGAAATTTACAAACACGACCACAACAGTGGGAGAACATTTTATTACAGCACAAAGAGAAGAAGCAGGAAAGTTACTCGTCATTAATGACAAGAATAGAGTTTTGAAAGATTCTGGGACTTCATCCCTCACCTCTGTGTTAGTCATTTAACAGTAGAGGGCGCTGTTACAGAGCCCTGCAGTCAGTACTGTAAGGCTGTGATGATGATGCAGTCAGCGTTAATTTAGGATGCAGTAGTCAGTACTCTTAATAATGTTTAATGTTTGTTAATGTAAATAACGTGAGCTCTTTGTCTTGCAGCAGAATCATTGCGCTCCGATGCACCAGGTGCCAGTGGGGGTGAGAAGAAGGGCATTCTGGGATTGCTCACGTTCAATCGGAGGAAATCAAAGGTAAAGTACCTTCACGCTGCACCACCTTTTCTCGGCGCGTTCTGCTTTTCACCAAGACCACTGGAGCCCATCCATCCATCCATCATCTTCCATTTTATCCTCCATTAGGGTCACGGGGGAGGTTCCCCATGCCCATCCAGATGAAAACGTTTCGGGCGCTGGGCAGATACACCCAGGACAGGACACCAATCTATCACTGGACACACACTCACTCACACAAACACACTCAATAAGGGGCAATTTGGAGAATTCAATTGACTTGATGTTTTTTGGACTGTGGGAGGAAACCGGAGAACCCGGAGGAAACCCACGCGGACACGGGGAGAACATGGAAAACGTGGAAACTCCACCCAGATTGGGATTCGAACCGGGAATCCCTAGCGCTGAGAAGAGAACATGCCAAACCATTAAGCCACCGTGCCGCCTGCTTCAGTTTAAAGTTTATTAATGAGGGAGCTGATTTTCAGCCACATGCTCAGACTCCGTACCTCCATACGGCGAGTTCGGTTCCTGTTCTGAGTTAGAAACGGGTACAGTGTGTTCCACTCCGTTTCAGACAGACGAGCCGTGCGTCGACGACACGCAATGGGACGACGACACGCGTACATGTGACACACACGCTGAATTTAATGTGAGTACTAACCCACGTGTGTGTGTGTGTGTCCTCGCACTAACACTCACCCTGCTGTGCTCTGTGCTCTGTGCTCTGTCTTCTGTATTGTGTTCTGTGTTCAGCGTTCTGTGTTCTATGCTCTGTGTTCTATGCTCTGTGTTCTGTTATGTGCTCTGTGTTCTGTTCTCTGTGTTCTGTGCTCTGTGTTCTGTGCTCTGTGTTCAGCATTCTGTGTTCCATGTTCAGCATTCTGTGTTCCGTGTTCAGCATTCTGTGTTCTGTGCTCTGTGCTCTGTGTTCTGTACTCTGTGTTCTGTACTCTGTGTTCTGTACTCTGTGTTCTGTACTCTGTGTTCTGTACTCTGTGTTCTGTGTTCTGTGCTCTGTGTTCTGTGTTCTGTGTCAGTGTTCTGTGTTCTGTCATGTCACTCTATCAAACTGTACTATGTGTTCTGAAACTGTTCTGTTTAAGGTCTTATGACCACTAGATGGCAGTGGTGACAAACTGTTGAAGGTACTTTAAATAACTTTGGTCATTAGTGTAAAAAAAAATCAACAACCAAAATGATGGGATAGGACTTAAAATCATCTTCATCATGGTTTATTTGGTAATAAGGATCAGATTGCTGTAAGATATTCTTATTATTTTGAAGGTTTGTTCATTTATTCATTATCTTCCAATTAATTGTTTTCTAGGGTTGCAGGGTGGGGGGTTGCACTTGGAAGATACACTATCACTATCTATCACTGGGCACACACACTCACACACACACACACACACTCTCACACACACACTCACACACACACACACACACTCTCACACACACACACACACACTCACACACACACTCTCACACACACACACACACACTCACACACACACACACTCTCACACACATAATCTATATGGGGCAATTTAGAGCGTTCAATTCACCTTGACTCCATGTTTTTGGGAGAACCCAGAGGAAACCCACATCGGACACGGGGAGAACATGGAAACTCCACCCAGATCAGGAATTGAACCTGGATCCCCAGCCCCGAGAGGAGAACATGCCAACCACTCTGTTCTATCATTACAATTGTACAATTGAGCTCGGATACATCGCGCTCTCGCGTCTCGGCGTCTCTGCGTTTCGGCTCAGCGCCTCGTTAAAGTCAAACCTCTGTCATGGAGCCCCTCGGTTCTGCGCACGTCTTGTTTTTTTTTTATCTCGGCTCACGTCTTCCGAGCTGAGAGATCCTCTCTTGACTTTGTGCTTGACACAGCGACGCCCACGCACTCATGCCCTGAAGATCTTATCTCCATATCTCCACTGTAATCGTACACGCCGCCTCCTCCCTCCTGAAACTCCCGAAAGCCAAGTCAGGTCACACGGTGGCCTCAGATACACCCTGTGTCTCAATGACACGCTTCTGATCGCTTCTAAAAGCACATCTCCCAACATCTGGCACCTCCAAACATCTGGACTGTGAAGCCCGTGTGATTGGTGGATGCAGAGTAAGTCATCAGGGACAGGCCTCGGCACCCCGCAGCGCTCCGGCTCTTCTCTTGTGGTTTACAGTCGGAAGGCTGGGACGCTCGCGAGCTCCGTTCTGTAATCATGCGGATTCGGTGGTATGTTCTGCATCTGGGTCCGAAGTCCCAAGTAAAACAAAAAAAAACCAAAAAAAAAAAACACGCCCACGTCTTTTACGGATCGTCCACCGAGCTGCATCGTTTCATTCATTTATTCATTATCTCCCGCTTTATCCTCTATTAGGGTCGCGGTGGGGTTCCCCATGCCCATCCAGGGGAGAACATCTCGGGCGCTGGGCAGATAGACCCAGGACAGGGTGCCAATCCATCGCTGGGCACACACTCACTCACACACACACACACTCCATATGGGGCAATTTGGAGAACTCAATTGACCTTGATCCATGTTTTTGGACTGTGGGAGGAAACCGGAGAACTCGGAGGAAACCCGCACGGACACGGGGAGAACATGGAAACTCCACCCAGATGGGGATTCGAACTGGGAATCCCTAGTGCTGAGAGGAGAACATGCTAAACCACTAAGCCACCATGCCGCCGCATCGTTTCATCGTCCACACAATTCAAATTCGAGACGAGTTCCGCGATCGCCCCGCCGATTCCAGGTGATTGTGTTTGTGGGTGGAGGAAGCCTCGGCTCGTACGTCTTCGTACGTTCCCTGAAGTAAAGGCGACGTCATGAATTACTTTGCGTGACTTCACCCTGTGGACTTACCAACTTAATTACACTTCATTAAAATCATTATACCAAGGACACTGGGTAGCTCCGCCCCTTTTTGCGTGCTGAGGGTTTTTAGCTGTCGTTGTCGCACTGTTACCTTATCTGTGGCTTAATGCATGATATTAATAAAGCAGTGAGGTACGAGAGGGCGTGGCATTATTCTGAATAAATCCCATGCAGAGGTGTTATTAGTCCTGATGTGCAGAGTACAGTTCCACCTCTTTACTGTGATTTATTCACAATAATACACAACCTCCAGTGTCTGATTACTTTAATAAAACTAACAATAACATACTGCCATCTAGTGGCTACATTACAGAACGCAGTTTATGAAAAACATGGGGAAAATAATGTTATATATCACGGATTGATATGAGTGTGTGTGTGTGTGTGTGTGTGTGTGTAAATTTTGCACTTCATTTAAAACACAAACTCACACATGGCACAAACTATTTACTACGTGTGTGTGTGTGTGTGTGTGTGTGTGTGTGTGTGTGTGTGTTAATAGTTCGTACAATGTGTGTTTGTTTTAAATGAACTTAAACTCAAGTGCACCGCACATATACACACACACACACACACACACACACACATACACACACACACACCCTGGATTATCAGATAATAACGTTGTGCATACAGCACAGACATGTACAGCTCTGTTTGCTGAACTTCTCTGATCTCTCTCTCACTCTCTCTCTCACACGCTCTCTCTCTCTCTTAGTCTCTCTCTCTTAGTCTCTCTCTCTCTCTCTCACTCTCTCTCTCTCACTCTCTCTCTCACTCTCTCTCACTCTCACTCTGTCTCTCTCTGTCTCTCCCTCTCTGTCTGTCTCTCTCTCTCTGTCTGTCTCTCTCTCTCTCTTAGTCTCTCTCTCTTAGTCTCTCTCTCTCACTCTCTCTCTCTCTCACTCTCTCTCTCTCACTCTCTCTCTCACTCTCTCTCACTCTCACTCTGTCTCTCTCTGTCTCTCCCTCTCTGTCTGTCTCTCCCTCTCTGTCTGTCTCTCTCTCTCTCTGTCTCTCTCTCTCTCTCTCACTCTCTGTCTCTCCCTCTCTGTCTGTCTCTCTCTCTCTCTGTCTCTCTCTTACTCTCTCTCACTCTCTCTCTCTCTCACTCTCACTCTGTCTCTCTCTCTCTCTCTCTCTCTCTCTCTCTCTATCTGTAAAGTTAAGACATCCTGTACAGGATCGAATCAATCTGCAGTTTTGCTGTAATGATGTTAAAATAAATCCAGTTACGTTTAGTAAATTAATAATTAACTCATAATTATATATGTATGTATAATTGTGTGTGTGGTGTTTTCCCTCAGGGTCACTCTGGAGTCAGTACTGTGTGTGTGGACGCTCGTCCCAGCACTCTGGGTCAGTCCCAGTCAGCCATGAACCTCTCGAGGATCTCCCCCAAACAAGAGCCCAAAAAACGTCGCGCTCCGGCCCCACCTCCCCCCGCGGCTCAGACCGTCGAACAGAGTCCATCACCGGCCAGCCCCACAGCGCCCTCACAGGTGAGAGAGAACAATCGCACTGCTAAACCAGCGTCCAATATAAACTAATCACGTGATTTAAATATATGACTGATATACGCGCTCCCCCCTCACCGGCCACTTTATTAGGTTCATGCACTGTAGAGCTACAGAGGAAGTGGAGCCAAGAAGGTGTCCTAATAAAGTGGCCAGTGTGTTTAGAACATTAAATCATGAAGGGACTGTCCTCTCGTAGACGATTGGAGCTCCGTGTTCCGTTTTATTTCGGTTTCAGACCATAATTAGCTTGTTAGTGCTGCGACTGGGTCACATGATCGCATCGTTTACGAGACCCTGACGAGGTTAAATCCATCGCAGACCTCGGGTCTAAAACAAACGCTGCGTCTCTGCCGTTCGTCCAGCGAGCGTTTAAGACAAAAGCTGGCGGCGTTTAGGAATCCACAGCGCTGCTATGTTTAGAGCGCACAGGCCTCTGCACACCGAAACCCAAACCTCATCCCCACGGCCTGGACGCCTGGGAGCATGAAAGGGAATCATGAATTCTGCATTTCAAAGTAAAACTCTCTCTCTCTCGCTCGCTCGCTCATAACACGATTTGACAAAAAGAGAGCTGAATGATGTTGCAACGTTCGAGCGCGCGTGCCGCTGTGGAGAGCGTTCGGTCACATGAGGACAGCTACCGCTCAGAGCTTATTTTAGTCGGTTCTCTCACGCAGCCCGGCTCTCAGACCCTCTCTGAGGACGTGCCGATGTCCACGTCCATCGTATCTCCCTCGTTTCCCTCACATTTGCTTCAAGAACTTGGTTAACGATATCCTAATTAAGTAAAACAGTAAATTGTGTAGGGAAGTCCCTCTCTTTGGGTCTCTCAGACCTGCAGGTGGACTGTAGTTATTATTAGTTATTTAAATGAGATTCTGGGATGTAAACAGTTTCTACAGAAATTGTATCATCGTTCAAAAAATTAAGTACCCTCTCCTTTTGTGTCTGCAGCAACAGGCTAAAAAGGTTCCTCTGATGGTTCTGGTAGGTTCCACCATCAGTATTATAAGCGCTGAGGTTGTTAATGGTACAATAAAGCAGTGAGGTACGAGAGGGCGTGGCATTATTATGAATAAATCATGAGAACGATTTTTCCCCATTTTTTTTCCCCATTTTTCTTTGCTGTGATTTATTCACAATAAAACATAACCTCCAGTCTGATTGCTTTAATAAAACACTTAATAAACACACTGTAATAAAAAAAAACAAGGTTCCGTTCAGAAATGTGTTTATTTTTAAAAAATTGTTAATAATCTGGTCTTCCACGACGTAACCTAGTCCACTGGTCACTGAGTAACAGGATTCTGTAACATTCAAATACTGCCATCTAGTGGCCAAATTACAGAACTCAGTTTATAACACAGTGTACGGGATTCGGCTCGCTGTTTATATGAATCTGTATTTTGTGATTTAAAATAACGTATTGTAGATCACGCATCGATACAAATGTGAAGCGCTCAGAGCTGTGTGTCAAATTAAGAGTTTGCTTTGGCCCCCACCCCACCATACACCCCCTAACACCAACATACACCACCCACCCCACCATACACCCCCTAACACCACCCACCCCACCATACACCCCCTAACACCAACATACACCCCCTAACACCACTCACCCCACCATACACCCCCTAACACCAACATACACCCCTAACACCACCCACCCCACCATACACCCCCTAACACCAACATACACCCCCTAACACCACCCACCCCACCATACACCCCCTAACACCAACATACACCCCCTAACACCACTCACCCCACCATACACCCCCTAACACCAACATACACTCCTAACACCACCCACCCCACCATACACCCCCTAACACCAACATATACCCCTAACACCACCCACCCCACCATACACCCCCTAACACCAACATACACCCCCTAACACCAACATATACCCCTAACACCACCCACCCCATCATACACCCCCTAACACCAACATACACCCCCTAACACCAACATACACCCCTAACACCACCCACCCCACCATACACCCCCTAACACCAACATACACCCCTAACACCACCCACCCCACCATACACCCCTAACACCAACATACACCCCCTAACACCAACATACACCCCCTAACACCACCCACCCCACCATACACCCCCTAACACCAACATACACCCCTAACACCACCCACCCCACCATACACCCCTAACACCAACATACACCCCCTAACACCAACATACACCCCCTAACACCACCCACCCCACCATACACCCCCTAACACCCCTATACACCCCCTAACACCAACATATACGCATCGATACGAATGTGAAGCGCTCAGTGCTCCCATTGTGTCAGATCTCTGTGATGTTGGGTCTAAATGATGGGCAGCTTCACTATAAATGTGAGATCTTCTGAGTTTTGTTTGTAGTGTGACGTGAACTCGGCTCCTTCATGATAAACATGTACGTAACAACAATCCACCAACGTGTCGGCCGGCCGCCAAACAGTGACCCCGAGCATCGCAGCGCCGGGGGCGGATAAAAATAGATGATGCAAAAGGCCGGAAACCTGAAACCCTGAAGTGAGAAGACAGCGTGTGCCGTCGAGCTGAAACGCCGTGTACTCTGACATCACAACGCCGCTTCCTTTAGCCTGACCTGTTGATAATGTTCCTGTAGATAAATGCATGAAGGGGGGCATCTGGCTGTGTGTGTGTGTGTGTGTGTGTGTGTGTGTGTGTGTTTGTTTTCGTCTGGCTGTAACTGTTGAAGATAATGTCGTGATGGAAGCTGAAGGTAAATGAAATGTTCCCGGCGGTCGAGGCGTCTCCAGCCTGAGTAATTAAAGTGTATAGCTTTCAGCAGTTCGTCATATTAATCACCCCGGCGTGGGCACGGCGACCGGGGCGGCACGGCGACCGGGGCGGCACGGCGGGTCGGCCTGACCTCGCTCGACTCGACTGGGGCGCCGGTCCTAACCTAACAGACCCGAGCAGGCCGCGCAGAACGTCAGATCCGTAATGAGACGAGGTGTCGCGACCTCGGACGTGGTGGCGCGTTACCTCCGCTCGAATTCCTAGCGGAGGAGCCGACGGTGGGACCTGTCCCGTCAGCTCATGGTGTGCGTGAGGACGTGCGTCCTCCTGTACGTCCCCCCGGCCACTGCACTCGCTTTCCGGCATTTACATATGAAAAGCACTTTCTAATTATGATATATGGGAAAGTGGGACAGGACAGGAGCCCACCATACCCACATCCTGGCTATTAGTGTGACCCAGACCCCGGATCTCGCTCGGCTCCATTGTGCGTCCCCATGAAGGTCATTGCAGGTCATTGGCATCCCAGCGCAGACCTACAGCTGGCATGAACCACTTCCTTTGTCCTTGGACCGACGCCCAGTGTGTGTGGTATAGACCGAGTGTTTTGCTCACCTCTGACCCACATTTGTGCCCGCCGGGACGTTCCGAGCCACATGGAACGTCGGTTGGAGTCCACGTCCACGGCGTTATTTACACAGCTTTAGACGGTCGATTGGGTTTGTGTTCTCTGTGTAGTCGCTTTCCGTGTTGCGTACTTCCAGCGCGATGTCTGTACCTCGTCTGCTTCCTTTCACACGTCATTTAAGAATAATAATAGAAAAATTAGGTTCTACCGACCCGACAGGTGGACTTTAGTTCTACAAATACATAGAATTCTGTTCAAGCTGTTCTCCGAGGAGCCAGACCCTCACTGTATTATTCAGGTGGTGGATGAGTCTCAGCACTGCAGTGACACCGATATGATGGTGGTGAGGACGTGCCGATGTTCACGTCCATCGTTTCTCCGGCCCCCTTGTGTCGGTTCCTGGCCCTCTGCGTTCCTTCCTCAGCGTTGTGCCTCACATTCTCTTTAAGAACTTTGTTGAAAATCCTAATTAAGTAAAATAGTAAATTGTGTAGGTGCATGGGGACGCAAAGTCTGCACAAGTCCCTCTCTTTGGGTCTCTCAGACCTGCAGGTGGATCGTAGTTATTTAAATGACATTCTGGGATGTAAACAGTTGCTACAGATATTGTTTCGTAGTTCTTAAAATGAAGTACCTTCTTCATGTGTGTCTGCAACGCTCTCTAAACAGACTTAATGTACTGCAGGTGTGGAGTAGCACTGTATGCACTCACTCTTCACTGTATTATCTCATTTATTTGTATTTTTTTAATTGCTAAATATCTTTGTCATTTTTTTATGTGACTTGCTGCTGAGAATGTGAATTTCCCCATTGTGGGGCAAATAAGTAAGTTCAAGTTCAAGGCATTTATTTATAGAGCGCTTTTTACAACAGTACATGGTCACAAAGCAGCTCTACAGAATTATAAGCCTTTAAAACCCCAAAGAGCAAGACGAAGCAAAGCCAAAATAAAGGTTTATCTTATATTATATTATCTTATCTTATTAGACACATCCACCTTATTTCTCAACCTCATCGATGTAAAATCAGTCTGTGTTGCTCATCCTCTCATCCTGAGAACAGACTACAGTCGTAGCTATTATAGTAACATAACAGGGAGTTTTTTCTTGCCACTGTCGCTTTGGCTCGCTCTTTGGGGGTTTAAAGGCTTATAACTCTGTAAAGCTGCTTTGTGATGATGTACTATTGTAAAAAGCATTTCATTCATTCATTATCTCCCGCTTTTATCCTCTATTAGGGTTCCCCATGCCCATCCAGAGGAGAACATCTCGGGCGCTGGGCAGATAGACCCAGGACAGGACGCCAATCCATCGCTGGGCACACACTCACTCACACAGACACACACACTCTATATGGGGCAATTTTGAGAATTCAATTGACTTGATCCATGTTTTTGGACTGTGGGAGGAAACCGGAGAACCCGGAGGAAACCCACGCAGACACGGGGAGAACATGGAAACTCCACCCAGATTGGGATTCGAACCGGGAATCCCTAGCGCTGAGAGGCGAACGTGCCAAACCACTAAACCACCGTGCCGCCTTGTAAAAAGCACTCTGTAAATAAATTACTTGAACTTGATAGTAACATAAACAATGAGGGGAATCTAATAAAGTGGCCGGTGTAAGAACTTCAACAAATGTAAATCACTTAATCTTCTGTTTGCACTGTTAACGAACTAAAACTTATTAAACATAGGATTTCAATTTGCACACAAAATATAAAAAAATCTCATCCTGAACTGTTTCCAGATAAAACCTCCGTCTCCAAAACCAGAAACCCAGGTGAAGAAGCGCAAGGCCCCGGCTCCCCCACCCTCCACGACCCCCGACCCCCCCGTACCGGTTCCCATCATGCCCGATGTGCACGTCATCAGCGCTCCCGGCCCATCGGACGACTCCATGTCCGATCTGAGCCACAGCGTGGACGACTCCGAGGCCGCCGTCTCCATCTGCAGCAGCTCGAGCGCCGACGCCGACGCCAAGTCCAGCAGCCTGGACGAGGACGAGATGACGGCCGAGCTCGAGCTGGAGGCCGAGCTGGTCATTCACAAATCAAAGAGCTCGAACCTCCAACCTGAAGCGGATCCCGAGCCGAAGCCACACCCGGCTCTCAAGAGCGCCGCTAAAGGGGCGCCTGAGGTCAGCGACCGGGCATCGGAGCTTAGAGTGGAGGAAACGGGAAAAGAGCGCCACCGTGCCATAGGTACGTGAACACGAAACATCACAATGTGTAGCATAGAGGGGGGGGGGCAATTGGGACTTTTCCTTGTTAACACTTGTGTTTGGACCCTAAGTTTTTTAAAACTCGGGGTTCTTAATTTTTAATTAACCTCCCGATTAGTGGGGGGGGGGGTTGCGTTCCCCATGCCTATCCAACGGAGAACAGATACACCCAGGGCAGGGCACCTATTCATCACTGGGAACACACTCACTCTATATGGGTCAATCTTGAATCCATGTTTTTGGACTGTGGGAGGAAACCGGAGAACCCGGAGAAAGCCCACACGGACACGGGGAGAACATGCAAACTCCACCCAGATTGGGATTCTAGAACAAGCTCACCACTAAGGCGTCCAATCGCGTGAAGGGCGTTTAAAATAAAAGCCTCATCAACACGATTAAAGAAAAGAGTTTGAAGTCGTCGCGCGGAGCGGCGGGTTGCGGCTCGCTCGTGCAGACGGGGGCGAGCGAGTGAGCGAGCGAGTGAGCGAGCGAGTGAGTGAGGGAGAGGTCAGCCAACAGACAACATTGTGCAACCGATAGAACTGGCAAGCGTCCAGGAGCGCCACCCGTAAACACCATCACGCAGCTCTTAATGGATAACTGTACAAATTCCCAGGTGCAACCGTGATGACATGCTCTCACATCAGCCCCGGGGCAAATGACAGCCCGCGCTTGATGCCTGTCCATAAAATAAAAAATGTCTGCGCACTCTAATTGCTGCGCGTCGTTCCCGCGCCGGGGCCGGTCTGACGGCTCGCCAGGCTTTTCGGCCGTTCGGTTCTCGCTCGCGGTGCGGATGAGGAATCGTTTGGGGGGCTGCGTCCGTTCACCTTCTGATTTCAGGCTTTCGTTTGTCTGTGACACACACACACACACACACACACACACACACACTCTCATAGGGGCACATAGAATACATAGGGGCAATTAAGAAAAGCCAATTTACTTTGAATCCATGTTTTCGGACTGTGGAAGGAAACCGGAGAACCCTAAGGAAACATGGAAACTCCACCCAGATCGGGATTCAAACCTGGATTCCCAGCACTGAGAGGAGAACATGCCAACCACTGCGCCACCGTAGGTCTATAGCGGTGTGGTTACTCACTGGTCAGGGTTCTGGAGGTTCAAACCCCAAATCCAGTCTGAGTTTCCTGCTCTGCCCCTGAGCAAGACCCTTAACCCTCGTTGCTCCAGGGTGGTTCTCATTCATCTCTGACTCCGCCCATTAAGTTGGGGTACTAAAGGTTACCACACAGAGAACCAATAGGATCCTTTATTGTGCGGGCCCCGGTTCCCTCCAAGGTGAAGGTCATGTGCCGGTACCTCTCGATCCTGACGGTACGATGAGCCTGGAGGCGCTCGCCTCAGCCTTATCCGAGCGCCGCTGACAGCCGGCAAATCCATCATCTTAATCTCTCCTTCCTAACACACGACACCCCCCCCCCCGCCCCCCCGAGGGCAGAGTCTCGTTCTGCCTGCGCGGAACCTGCTGACTAAGCGCGGCTAAGTGGCGATGGATGAGCGCCAGAGAATCCAAACACCGTCGGCCTCGTCTCTCGGCGCCTCTCGTCTTCGGCACGTCGCTCCTTCACCGCTTGCGCAAGCCGTGCGTCCCGCTCCCCCGTCCCGCCGCTTCAGCCTCAATTAAATAAACGTTCGCATCACGGGGCGAGAACACCGCCAATTAAAGTCCACGCAAACGCAATACGCTCAATATTTTATTCAGAATAGAACGCAAATCACAGATCACAAGTTTAAACTGAGAGAATGCATGTAGGTGGCACGGTGGCTTAGTGGTTTGGCATGTTCTCCTCTCAGCGCTAGGAATTCCCGGTTCGAATCCCCATCTGGGTGGAGTTTCCATGTCCTCCCCGTGTCCGCGTGGGTTTCCTCCGGGCTCTCCGGTTTCCTCCCACAGTCCAAAAACATGGATCAAGGTCAATTGAGTTCTCCATATTGCCCCCATATAGAGTGTGTATGTTTGTCTGTGTGAGTGAGTGTGTGCCCAGCGATAGATTGGCGTCCTGTCCTGGGTGTATCTGCCCAGCGCCCAAGACGTTCTCCCCTGGATGGGCATGGGGAACCCCCCCCCCGCGACCCCAATATAAAACGGAAGATAATGGATGGATGGATGGATCAATGTAAATGGGAAAAATATGTTGTCTCACAATTTCATGGCGTCAAAAAAGGCCATTTTCACCACTGTGTGGCGTCCCCCCCTTCTTCTTACAACACTCATCCGACATCAGGGGACAGAGGAGACAAGGTTCTCGAGTTTAGAAATAGGAATGCTCCCCCATTCGGGTCTAACTCCGGCCTCTGACTGTTCACTCGTCTTCGTCGCACCTTCCTCTTTACGATGCGCCGGTGATGCTCGCAGGCCGGTGTTGTTTTTCGCGTCTAAATGGACTGAGAGTCGTCTTTTAAAGAGAGTCGTCTTTTAAAGAGAGTCGTCTTTTAAAGTCGTCTTTTAAAGAGAGTCGTCTTTTAAAGAGAGCCGTCTTTTTTTAATGACGCGTTGGAACCCGAGGACGCTGGAGGTCGTGATCGCCGCGCCCGCCCTCGTTCGCGGGGCGCCCTTCCCGTCAGAACTCTTTTACCATGTGGCGCGGCCGTGTTCTTTCTCAGCGTTCTGCCAAGGCCAAACCATCCTCGTTAGTCGGGAACGTCGGCGCGCGGGTCAGACCGCCCCCCCGCTCACCGCCTCTTTAAAGAACACACACCCGCCAATTAGAGCCCAGTTCTCTCCGGATCCTTCAGGTTTGTAAACACGTGTGTCACGCCTGCCCCCAGCTTTAGGTTCTGTGAGGTCCGGAGACGACGTTCTCACATCGCTCGGTTCCGAAACCGCCTTTCAGGAATGAAGGGGACAGAACGGCCCTCTCATTGTTCATGATGTCACAGGTCATACAGATGGACTTTGTAGTTTTTTAATTGCAGGCCGTAGTCCATCGGGTTCTCCACATACTTCACGCCGTGCTTTAATAGAACCACACCGCACCCCCGCAGATCCCACACTGCAGGGACGCTGATGGGGTGGCGGTGTCTCCGTCCAGCAGGGACACTCTGCTCATGGCGCCGCCTGCAGGATCCACAGTGTTAAAGGAGGTTCTGATTGTTACAGAACAGAATCAGGAGAAACAGATGGAGCGCAGAACGTCATTACAGAACTCATGTGTGTGACCGGGTGGAGCTGATAGAATTAATTATAATGTAAAACTTAATAATAATTAATGTTTTAATGAAGGGTGGTGTGGTGCTTGGCATGTTCTCCTCTCAGCGCTGGGGATCCGGGTCCGAGTCCCGAGTGTCCATGTCCTCCCCGTGTCCGTATGGGTGTTCTCGGGTTTCCTCCCACAGTCCAAAAAACATGGATTCAAGGTGAATTGAATGCTCTGAATTGCCCCATAGAGTGTGTGTGTCTGTGTGAGTAAGTGTGGCGCCCTGTCCTGGGTGTACCAGCACCCAAAATGCCCCCCCATGACCCTAGTAAAGGATGAGCACAACTGCAAACTGCTGCAACATCTGCTGTAACCGTTGAGGTCGGCCGACGCTGATGGTAAACAGTGCATCCTAAAAAAAACCCTTTGATCTCTGAACCCTATAATTTGGTACTGTAATAAATTAAGATCCCATGCGACCTTTTGACCTTTCCTTCTCTTCTCATCCTTTACGTTGTTCTTCGTTTCTTTTCTGCTTTCACCTCCCGTCTCTCTTCTCTCTCCCTGCAGTGTTTGGTCGCTCGGCCGCCCTGCCGCCGCCCGAACGCAGATGAGCTCCTGACTCTGTCTCCCGGCCTTCCCCTCGCTTCTCCTGCCCACCTCCATCCTCCGCCTCTTTGCTGCTCCATCCCTCATTTCGTTCCTCTGAACTGCCCGCCGTTTCGTTTCGTTTCGTTTGGTTTTGTTTTCCTCCTTCAGCTCTCGCTGCTCGTCCTCTCCGTCCGCCGTCAGTTCATTCATGTCTCAGAATGCTGCGTCATGGTTCCTGGACCGGGGGGAGGAGATCGCCGGGACGTTAGCGAGTAACGTTAGCTGGTGTGGTCCAGGTGCAGACAGGTGGTATCACACGTCCCCATGGCTTTCAGCTTTTGTCCGCGCTTGACTTTTAAAACTGATGACATCATCACTGACACCGTGCCATCCCATAATGACCTCGTACTGAAATGAGCTGATGGATTATCAATGTTATCTTTCATCTGATTCATTCATTCATTCATTCATTATCCTCTAGTAGGGTCGCGGGGGGGGGGGGGGGGGGGACCTCACAGAACCATTTGAATTGAATTCAATTTTTGGACTGTGGGAGGAAACCGGAGAACCCGGAGGAAACCCACGCGGACACGGGGACAACATGGAAACTCCACCCAGACCGGGATTCTAACCTGGGTCGCAAGTGCTGAGGGGAGAACATGCTAAACCACTACACCACCTGGCCACCCTCACCTGGTTCACCTGAAACACTTATAAAACATCAAAGCAGTTCAATGATTGACAGTTTAGATCAAAAAGAAATGTGGCCAGTGGAACCTTCACCTCTACAGAACATGTGACCTCCTGTTCTATCTTCTCCTCCTCCTCTTCGTCCTCGTCCTCCTCCTCCTCCTCCTCCTCCTCCTCCTCCTCGTCCTCCTCGTCTCTGAAAAGACTTTCCTCAAGATAGAAGTGAAGTTGATGATGTGAAGTCACTGTGTTCACACCATTGTTTATTTGCGGAGTTCAGAACAACACACACACACACACACACACACACTCTCACACACACACACACACACACGGTGGACGTTACGGCTGCTTATCCCTCTGCTTCATTCTTTATTAAACTCTCTGCCTCAAACTGCGCTGTCCGTCTGTGAGCCCTCTCTGATCTGAACGATGATTAGCTTTTTATTTTATTTTAATTTATATATTCATTCATTCATTATCTCCCCCTTTATTAGGGTCGCGGTGGGGTTCCCCATGCCCATCCAGGGGAGAACATCTCAGGCGCTGGGCAGATAGACCCAGGACAGGGCGCCAATCCATCTCTGGGCACACACTCACTCTCACAGACACACTCTATATGGGGCAATTTTTTTGAGAATTCAATCGACTTCATCCATGTTTTTGGACTGTGGGAGGAAACCGGAGAACCCGGAGGAAACCCACGCAGACACGGGGAGAACATGGAAACTCCACCCAGATGGGGATTCGAACCGGGAATCCCTAGCGCTGAGAGGCGAACATGCTAAACCACTAAGCCACCGTGCCGCCTAATTTATATATTATATATTATATTTATATATTATTTGATGACATCACACTTCAGGTCCGGCTGACATCTGCAGCTGTGACGGCCTGTACGCTTCGGAAAAAAATAAGGCTTTCTACAAGATTTTGGAGTGCGTCTGAGGGATTTCAAGCTCTTGTGTCTAGCAGGGCATTCATGAGGTCAGACACCGATGTTGGACCTCATGATCGACATTCTAGTTCATACCACATGAATGGGGTGCGATGGGGTTCAGTTCAGGCCTCTCAGGTTTTTTTTTTGCTCTTAAACACATAGCCGAACATCTGTCGATGGTTCCTCCCTTCTGCACCGAGGCACAGTCATGCTGAAACAAAAATGGGCCTTCCCCAAAGTGTTTGCACCAAGCTGGAAGCATACAATTGCCCCAAAATGCCCAACGCACCGAAAAAAAACAACCCAAACTTTTCATATGGAGGACGAATGGCAGATCCGACCTCAGTAATTCCGAATCGGAATTCCGAGCAGGGGATGTTGTGATTTTGGAGGCGGCGGAATCAATCTGGATCCAGCTCTTTATTGTGAGATGAGTGACGTGTCACGGCAGCGTTTCACCACCTCCCGCCGCGGGCTTTGCGTCGGGATCCACGAGGCGCCGCCGACGGCGCTGACAGACGGCGTGCAGGGGCGGCCCGGCCCGGCCCGGAACAAAGGCGCGTTTGTGCTTCCATGGCGTTATCACATGACGGATTGAGCAGCTGTTTACCTGAAGCGTCCGAAACGCAGCGCGCACTCGACCCACAACCGGCTCCTCCTGCTCGGTGTTGATGCGCGGCTCCCGGGGAGTGCAGATAAGCATCGGGGCCCGAGTCTGAGGCGCCATTGTTGCATGAGGAGTCTTATCTGAGACGCCGCGACCCGTTTTCCAGCGACAAGTCGCTTCAAGAACGCGGCCCGGTTCCGATCGGGGGACATGTCGCCGTGCTTCAAACAGCTTATGAATCACACTAGACTGCCTGGCACCAGCAATCACGACAAAGTCAGGCTTACTAAGGTCCCGTGGTGCCGATGTAAACAGAACGCGAGGCTCCGGCGTTTTGTGCTGCCGCGTGATTGACTGAGACCATAATTGGTGAAATTAGCAGATGGTCGGCGGCTTCTAATAAAGTGCTCAGTCGGTGTGTGTGCTGCGGCAAAGCAGATGTGCGCTGCAGTGATGTTTACGCATCAAAGAGGGCAACCGGTCAGCTTTCACCTTTAGTCCGAAAAGAAAGTTTTAACTCGTACAGTTTCATTCATTCATTATCGTCTGTTTTATCCTCTACTAGGGTTGCAGTGGCGGGGGACGTTCCCCCATCCCCATCCAGGGGGGAGAACGTTTCGGGCGCTGGGCAGATACACCCAGGACAGGGTGCCAATCTGTCACTGGGCACACACTTATTCACACACACAGACTCTATATGGGGGAATTTGGGGCATTCAGTTGACCTTGATCCATGTTTTTGGAGCAAACCGGAGAACCCGGAGGAAACCCAGGTCAGGGCGTCTCCTCCACCAAACCCATCTGTGTGCACTCGGCCTTCCCTAAACTGCATACGGATGTCCAGAATACAGGGTCATGTGATTCTTTCTTTTTTTTTTATTAATTTTGGAAACATTAATAGTGATCGTCTCCGGTCAGGACGTTTAATCGATTCGATCGGAGCTGATTGTTACTTTGGCGGCTCTGCTGCAGCTTAGTGAATGTTGGCACACATCATATCTGTAACGTGTTTGTGACCTCTGACTTTATTCATTACGGTCTGTTGTTCTGACTCATCATGTCATACAATCCCTAAGTTGAAAAGTTCATGGAAAGGGGGGGTAAATTTATGCAGGGCAGCTTGTGGGAGCGACGGGACACGACACAGGGGCTGTTTATGAAGCAGATGTGATGGAGGGATGGTTCTGAACCCTCATCTTCATCAACCTGATGATTCTAGAGCTGCGTTTGTCATAACACAGGGTCTTTACACAGGGTCATAACACAGAGTCTTTACACAGGGTCTTTACACAGGGTCTTTACAAAAGGTCTTTACACAGGGTCATTACACAGGGTCTTTACACAGGGTCTTTACACAGGCTCTTTACACAGGGTCATTACACGGTGTTGTTCCACAGGGTCATTACACAGGGTCTTTACACAGGGTCATTACACAGGGTTATTACACAGTGTTGTTCCACAGTGTTGTTCCACAGGGTCTTTACACAGGGTCATTACAAACAGTCTTTACACAGGGTCTTTACACAGGGTCTTTACACAGGGTCTTTACACAGGGTCGTTACACACAGTCTTTACACAGGGTCATTACACACAGTCTTTACACAGGGTCATTACACACAGTCTTTACACAGGGTCATTACACACAGTCTTTACACAGGGTCTTTACACACAGTCTTTACACAGGGTCTTTACACAGAGTCGTTTCTTGGTGTTGTTCCACGGTGTTGTTACCCAGAGCCTTTACCCGGTACTGTAACCTGGTGCCGTTACCCTGTGCCGTTACCCCATGCTGTTGCCCTGTGCCGTTCCCTGTTCATGATCACGCTTCATTCTGAGCGGGTTGAAGCTGTGTTTACATGAGGCAGCAGGTCAGAGTTCAAACCGAGCATCTGCGTGAAACACACTGTGTCTCTGAGTGCCTGATCATGTGACGGGTACATTTGTTATTAATTGATTGTGTGTGTGTGTGTGTGTGTGTGTGTGTGTGTGTGTGTGTGTGTGAGAGAGAGAGAGAGAGAGAGAAAGAGATCTGTGGTCACAGCTGCCGTGTTTTAAGAGCTCTGCTGGGAAACGGTTGGGAAACAGCAATGTGACTCATGATAAATCCAGGAACCGGTGTACATTCAGACCTGACAGAACGCACGCACATGCGCACACGTACACACACACACACACACACACACACACACACACACACACACCCACACACACACACACACACACACACACACACACACACACACTCGCATAGTCTACCACATCATTTATCTTAGCGGTTCAGTACATCATGCCATAAATCACCATCAATTTATCTAACATGTCTTCAACAGACGATTGAATCCATGTGTGTGTGCGTGTGTGTGTGTGTGTGTGTGTGTGTGTGTGTGTGTGTGTGCATGTTTGTATTCATTTATATGTGTTTTTCTCTGTGTGTGTGTGTGTGTGTGTGTGTGTGTGTGTGTGTGTGTGTGTGTACGTGTGCACCATGTGTCTGTTGGTTTGTGTCTGTTTGTCCATGTAGTTGTGTGTGTATCTATGTGTGTGTCTATGTGTCCATTAATGTGTGTGTGTGCACATGCCAGGTATGTGTGTATGTTTTGTTTGTGTGTGTGTGTGGGGGGGGGGGGTAGCTATGCCGGGCCTGATGTGTGTGTGTGTGTGTGTGTGTGTGTGTGTGTGTATGTGTGTATGTATGCATTTTGTGCATGTCTGTGTATTTATGTATGAGCGAGTTTGCACGTGCCAGGCGTGTGTGTGTGTGAGTGTGTGTGCGCGTTCGTGTGTGTGTGTGTGTGTGTGTGAATTGAAACCAAAACATGCAGGAGTACGGGGGAGGCTGTCCGTCAAAAGAACGCAACGTCAGGAAAAATAAATAGAAGGAAATTAAAGCGAAGAAGACGAAAGACGAGAGAGTGAAGAAAAGAAAAACAACCTGCAAGAATCACAGACAGGACAGAAAAGACGAGCCGTCCCCGTCCCCGTCCCCGTCCCCGTCCCCCTCCCCCTCCCCGTCCCCGTCCCCGTCCAGAACCAGAACGATGGACGAGAAGCCTGATGACTGAGGAGATGACAGAGTTAACCAAAGCAAACCAAAAGAGGGGACGCGACTGGGGACGGGGGAACGACGGGAAGAGGTGCAGGACGAGGGGGGGGGGGGTATTGGAGGAGTGCAGTCAGCCGTGTGGAACAGAGAGCAGGAGCAGAGGGAGTTCTAGGGACACTTGTTTGTGTTGGCTGAGTTTCATGAGCTCCACGCTCGGGGGTTCTGCTCCAGAGAAGCTGCCTTCATCTCTTCATCACACTGACCAGGTTCTAAAGTGAGCGTTCTAACGTCTTTAGCGCATAAGCATCAGGGCCTATCCCGGGCTCGGGTCCACTTTTGGCTCCACAGTATTTTGGAGAATGTGTGGAATTCGTCCTGAAGGGCACGTCAGGTTCTGGTCTCTGTTCTTGTTCTCTGCGGGTCAGGGTTCTGTTTGTGTCAGACAGGTTCTTCAAACTCACCTGGCCATGCCTTTAAGGAGCTGGATGTCTGTACTGGGGGGGGGGTGGCGGTGGTAGGCTTTTGGTTGAGGAAACAGCCTTGCGACCTGAA
Source organism: Corydoras sp. C115 (assembly GCA_019802505.1). Lineage (NCBI taxonomy): Eukaryota > Metazoa > Chordata > Actinopteri > Siluriformes > Callichthyidae > Corydoras > Corydoras sp. C115. The sequence goes on from JAFMOC010000040.1 coordinate 2,365,153, forward strand.
GGTCCCCGGTTCGAATCCCGGTCCCACCAAGCACTACGGCTGAAGTGCACTAACCTAAGGGCAAGTCACCTAACCCCCAATTACTCTCCAGGTGCCATGTAGTGCATCATGTGCTTACTTCACTCTGTGTGTGTGTGTGTGTATGTGTGTGTGTGTGTGTGTGTGTGTGTGTGTGTGTGTGTGTCACTGTGGAGGACTATAAATAGATCACTTTACTACCACAGTCATGCTGGAACAGAAATGGGCCTTCCCCAAACTGTTGTCAGCATGTGGATTGTAGTTGGTGCCAGATTTTATTTACCTAAAGAAACGAGACTGAGTAAAAACACTGGGTTTTGATGATGAAGGGGTGTGTCCCAATAATTATTTTCCTCTTTACCGATAACCCCTAACGCTCCATCCCGCCCCCTTCTGGTCTGTGTCCCACAGCCTGGCTGCCCCCCGAGGAGAAGGAGGCGGAGACGGTGAGCGTGTGCAGCAGCGAGAGCTTCGCCGATCAGGGTTACGCGCCATCCGAGGGCACGGCCGACTCTCCGAGCGCCTCATCCGAGGACGCCGGGTCCCTGTGTCCCGACCGCTCGCCGAGCCCCGGACAGCCTCCAGAGGACAGCGATGTGGACGAAGGCTGTGCCACCTGGGGCTCACACCACAGGTACCATCATTCCGTTCTGTTAGGTGGCAGAACAGCCGTCCTATTGTTCTATTGTCTGCAAGACAATAGTTTAATTACCTGAGATGTCACCCACCCTAAATGAGGGGGGGAGGTCAGAGGTCATGTTCGCAGGGGGGGATGTGGTACTCTGTCTACCTGACATTCCTGAGAGGGGGCTGGAGCGCTTTACTCCAAGTGCAGTACAACATCCAATCAGGAAAGATGCAGCGGCAGAATCTGATTGGCTTATCTAAAGATCACTGAAGGTTCGAATCCTGAAAAAAATGAGAGGTTGCTTTCAGGGGACATGTCCTCCTTTATTGTCCATGCTCAGTGTTCTAAGTGATGGTTCCTGTTTTCGGAGTCCAGGTGCTCCGTTCATCTCGTCTCCATCTCGTTATCTCAGACTTTCCTGGACGTTCTGTCCAACTCCAGCGCGGTGCAATAAAACGTTCCGTGCTTTCAGCGGAAACGCGGCGAGCTGTATGTGATGCATCCAAATGGCGTGTATCATTCGGCCGCAGCGGCGTGTCATCGAGGTCCGCCGGGTTTCTGATGTTTAAACTTATTCTAGTTCTTCGAAGACGAATGACGAGGCGAAACCTCGCGGCCGGCGGTGCAGCGCCATTCCGGGAGGACGGCGCGCGGGAACAGCCTGCACACTTGGCCGGACTTTTCCAACCGCGGCCTTGCGAGGCCCGAGGCGCCCATCGATTTCGCGCGGCAGCCGGGCCAGCTCGCGGCGTCGCCTCGAACCGCTCGCTGGATTTGGCTCCTCGCACGTCCAGGAAAGAACCCTCAGCCTTCCAGGAAAGAGACGCTAGTTAGTTATATATCCGTCTTTCTTATTCGGGGTTCTCCGGGTGAGTTCCTGTGCCTTGTCACTGTTACACAGACTGAACGGAACTTATGGATTTAACTTCATGCCGCGGGACCGGAGCCCCCTTCTAAAACACAGTGGGTGCAATCTCGGACTTTAACCCTAACCCTAGAATTTAATTTAATCTAGGATTTTAATGCAGATTTGGGATTTTTTGGATGGGTTTACTAGAGATCGGGGTGGTGGGGACATGTCCACAGGAGGGATGAGGTTTATATTGGTACAGAGGACAGAGCCATGAAGGATAAGGTGATGGAGGACATGCAGGTGGTCGGGGTGAGAGGTGGTGGGTCCTAATGGGAACAGCTGTGGACATGGACATGTTTCATAAACAGGAGTATAAATTTATCTTAATTACGACGGAAAGATTAATGAGAGATAAAGGACGATCCACAGCGAGTGTAATCAGCACCCCCTCATTCGGGGCGAGTCCTCGTCTCTGAGGTCTGCTCTCCGTGGATCTAGAACACATTAGCTCTTCATTATATTAACTCATCTCGTGTGTGTGTGTGTGTGTGTGTGTGTGTGTGTGTGTGTTATTATTTAACTCTGTAACGTGATGCCGGCAGTGGGGACGCGCCAGGAGACGGCCAATCAGTCAAGAGACGGGACAGTCATGAGGACACCCAGATCCATTTAACCCTGACGGGCCTGGGCGCCGGCTTACTGAATGGTAATGACAAGCAGCAGTGGTGCATCTGTACATTACACCGACAGGAGAGCGCCCCCAGCTGGAAATCACTCATCAGGAAGCACATCTCTGACATAATGCCCATTTACCCTCATAATGTAGTGATCATTATTATGAACTGCATAGTTGCACTCCTTAAATCTGATTGGATAAGCCATTTGTCCAGCTGTGACATCATTAATATTAACACACTACATTATTTTCCCCATGTTTTTTATAAACACTGTTCTGTAATTTGGCCACTAGACGGCAGTATTTGATCGTTAGAGTGTGTTTGTGAGTGTTTTATTAAAGCAATAAGATGCTGGAGGTTGTGTATTATTGTGAATAAATCACAGTAAAGAGGTGGAACTGTACGCCACTAAACTTTATTCAGAATAATGCCACGCCCTCTCGTACCTCACTGCTTTATAACGTCATCACTCAAGTTTTTAAACAGCATTATTAACACTGCAGGTCATTCTTTAAAAAATTCTTTTTTTGTTGTTTGTTTGTTTAGTGAAATATAATTTTACTCCATCTTTCCTCCATGTTGTCAGGTGGTCACACAGATGGACCGTCTCTATGTGCGGAAGACGAGATCCCCGTGTCCGTGGTCGACATGGACGTCCCTGTGACAGCCATTGACGACGTCCTTGATGACAGTGGCTCGGGTGTTGGTGCTTACAAAGCAGCGGCGTTGCTTAGTGACTCCAGCATGCTACTGATGAACCTCCAGAACACCAACAACAACGCCCAAATGTCCGACAACATGAGGGGGGGGCAGCGCCGGGAGGGTCGAGATCAGACAGCCAGTCAGAAAGTACAGAAGTTACCCCCCAAGATTAAAGCTGAAGCACTGGACGAACCCAAAGCACCACAGAGGTCTCACAGGCCCTTAGTGTCTCCTGTTGCTAAAGATGCCCCAAAGGGCAACGTGAGTCCTTCAGGCAAGGACTCAAAAGGAGGATTACCTCAGAGCAAAATCACCCAGAACCCCATGTCCAGGTTTGGCTTGAAGACGTTCACCATTGTCCCCCCGAAACCAGTTGTACCCCACACCCAGCAGCGAGTGGGCTCCGTTCGTACAGGTGCAATTAGGATTGATGAGTTTGGCAACATGGTCAAACAGAGGGAGGCTCATGATCAGCCTGATGAGGAAGACCAGGATGTAGGTTCTTCTTTCTTGGGCAAAGCCAAGGCCTTCTGGAGTTCCGCTGAGAAGCAGGATCCCGCACCTCCTACCAGCAAAGCTGAGATCGTGAAGGCAAGAGAAACCGAAACGCTCAAACCTGAAGCACCCGCTACCGTCAAGAGTCACGAGGAGAAAGCAAAAGTCCATGAGTCAGCAAAGCCTGTCACAGGGTCAACTGGCAACCTGGCGTCTGCTGTCCTGAAGAAGCTGGCCGTTTCCGATCCGGCTGAAAGCATGTTCTTCTCGGAGCAGAGGAAGAACGTCCTCATACCTTCCAGGAGAACCTCCAGCCAGTACGTAGCTTCGGCTATCGCAAAATACTCCGGGAGCTCCTCATCCGTAACAACCGGCGTCCCAGAATCGACTCCTCCAGAACCGTCACCTGGCCTGGAGAAGCGGTCAACCATCCAAGACCTCAGGCCTCAAGCATCGGCAAGCTCGGTGCACCACAACCTGGCTCCCCGACGCTCCCAGAGCTACCCAAGTCATGCAGCAGACCAACAAGAGGTCGCCAAGCAACCACCGTTCATAAGAAGCAGCAACGCTCCAAAGTCCAGCACGGTAACGACTGCGGAGCCCAAAGCCAGCCTGTCCTCTCCTAAAGAGAACACGCCCCTGAGAACGAGCCCAGCCAACGCCTTCCGTCCACCCGTGTCCAAAAAGCCTGAGATACTCAGTCCGGTTGCCCCTCCTGAACCCCTGTTCGGTCCGGTCAAGAAGTTTAAGCCGGTGGTCCCCAAGAAGGTGGAGCGGGAGACGTGCCTTCACAGTTCCCTGATGGAGGCCATTCAGTCCGGAGAGGGGATGGAGCGTCTCAAGAAGGTGCGGTGTTCCACCGTGACCCGGTTCTCACCGCGTTCTCGCTGGTTGTTGCAGGACGGATGATGACACGCTCGTTTTAGAGTGTAATGGGGTGAATTTGGTTGCTATGTAAACAACGATACACCTAATTAACTGTCATGGAACCTTGTAAAAACATTTCAGTGGCAGTATGTTGCAACACGCCGCTGTTTCAGTGGCTGATCTTGGCAAGCGTTTAGAAACAGCAACAACTGCATATAGTCGAAAGTATTGGGACACACACACACACACACACACACACACACACACACACACACACACACACTACTTCTACAGGAGCTCCTATGACATCACAATCTAAACAGTGAGAGCGTCATGTTCTTATTCAGCCCAAAGGTATTCGATGGCGTCGGTGCTCTGTGAGGCACAATTTATGCTGGGGCCTTCCCCAAACTGTTTTTTGTTTTCTGTCCCCATGCCCATCCATGGGAGAACGTTTCAGGTGCTGGGCAGATAAACCCAGGACTCTATATGGGGCAATTTGGAGAACTCAATGGACTTGATCCATATTTTTGGACTGTGGGAGGAAACTGGAGAACCCGGAGGAAACCCACACGGACACGGGGAGAACATGGAAACTCCAAAATGCTTGCAAATGCTATTTCACTTACGTCCTGTTATCCGATTAAGCTGAAACTTTGCACAATTGTTCATCGTCGATGACAACACATGAATCAAAAAAATTACCAATTAATTAACTAATTAGTGGTAATTAATTTATGTCGTTTTCTCGGAAATTGACTATTTTCTACAAAATTTTATACTTCACATGCAGAATTAATTTAGGATAAAATAATTTTACGTGATATAAGGGTGATATAAAGATTTCTTTTAATATTTTGCTTGTTCTCTATAGCATAATTATTAGAATTAATAATTATAATAATAATTATATAAGATATAATAATTATACTATTTAAAGCTTAATAATAAGATCAGATTATTTTAATTGCATTACATCACAGTTGTAATCTCGATGGCCTCCTCTCGCTCTTTATTGTTCCGTTATTGTTTTATTCCCAGGTTTCAGACTCCTCCGGCGTGAGCACCCTAAAGAACCCGGCGAACGCAGAACCCGAGAGCGAGCGATCTGCCCTCCTGTCTGCCATCCGCGCTCAAAGTAACGGCACGCGACTGAAGACGGTGAGGTTCTAATCTTCATGGATCAAAGCTTTCAGTATTAAATAATGAGGGTTTCGTGTTTTTGAATAACTAATTTTTATCCACACGTCATTTTGCCGCTGCCGTCCATGCTCAAGAGAAACGACGGTTGCCACAGCTACTGTAATCCCTCATGTGATCCCCTCTGACCCTCACAGACCCGGTCCAAAGCAGCGGTGGAGCTGGAGCAGTTCAGGAAGGTGGAGACTAACAGGGTGGATGGGAATGATGCTCCTTCCTCTGCTCCTGCAGCCTCCTCTACTCCTGCACCCGCTTTCAATCCTCCCCCACCACCACCACCTCCTCCTGCCTTCAGTCCTCCACCAGCACCTCCCACCAGGCCAGCCGTGGTTCTGGCTGCGGGGGGAAACCCAGAGGTAGCGCGAGAGGCCATGCTGGAGGCCATACGCTCCGGCTCCGGGGCCCGACAGCTTCGGAAGGTAAGGAGTTTCTTTTGGTGCTGCGACCTGCGATCTTGTTTGATGTGATGGAATTACTGACGGCTTTCTGTTCCTCAGGTCCCCGTCACGGTCAAAACTGTTAAAGTGAACGGGAGGCTGGGGATCATCCGGGCGTCGCCACCACTCTCACAACAGTAGAGACGCTTCCAGCTGCGTAGGGTCCAATTAGCCAAACTGCTCTCTTTGTGTTTTCCTGTTCAGTTTGCTCATCGATTTATATGTTAATTTATTTGTTTATAGTCACCTGCTTCACTTGTTTTTCCTTATGTGCCAACAAGATTACTTTTAATAATTAAAAGGTAAGAATCATTTACTTATTCATTTACTCAAGTTCCCTCTGCTCCGGAACTACAAAAAACCTCACTGACAAACCCAGTGTGGACCTCTGCTGTCGTAGCCCATTTGCCTCAAGGATCAGGACTTTGGATTCCTAAGTTTCAGCTTTTAATGAATATCATTATAGTGAATCCACTGGTATGGCCTCAAAAGATCCAGTCACATGATCTACTCGAACCCGACTTTATTACCGTGAATACAGCGCACACACACACACACACACACACACACACACACACACACACACACACACACACACAGACAATCTCTCTATCAAATCATATGCAGTTGTTGTCAGTGGTAATCAGCATGACCACAAGCAGCCATCTCATGTCTCCATCTCTCTCTCTCTCTCTCTCTCTCGTTCTCATATTGCACCTTAATTTCTCACAGTGTGAAACATGATGGATTGGATAACCAGGTTGGATTTTGGGAGCCATTTCTTCATTTTCAATGAGCTTGACAGTTATGATGTTATAAAGCAGTGAGGTACGAGAGGGCGTGGCATTATTCTGAATAAATCCTATGCAGAGGTGTTATTAGTCCTGATGTGTAGTGGAGTACAGTTACACTTCTTTACTGTGATTTATTCACAATAATACACAACCTCCAGTGTCTGATTACTTTAATAAATCACTTACAAACACAATATAATAAAAAAAAACAAGGTTTGATTCAGAAATGTGTTTATTAAAAACAAAATCGTTAATAATCTGATCTCTAATGTAGGAATCCAAAGTTAAACAAATTTAATAAGACATTGGGTCTCGTGTGCGAAATACAAGGTACAATATATTCTTCCGATGTAGCCCATTCACCTCAAGGTGGTGCTTTATGAGAGGATCATGTCGTCCTTTATTAACCCCCCAAAAAAACCTTTCATTAAAATCATCCTAAATCATCCCAAGCTTTTAAAAGAACAGTTTGCTTTGGGGATTATTTAAATATTGACACTTTTCCACTTTATCCATCAGTATTGTTTGAATAATGAAGGAAATGGGATCATGAACACTGACCTTCAGATTCAGCGTGTGAGGTTCAGTGTGTTAATTAAGAATCTGATTGGTTTAAACTGTACACTGACGTATTCAGTCTGTGGTGGTGTTTGTTTATTATTAATACTCTGTCGAACCCGCCCATTGGAGAACCATGGGTTCTTCAATGACGTCCATTTAAAACCCATGCAGGGCCCCAGTGGACATGATGATGCGTGGGTTTGTTTATGGACCAAAAATCAAAACAGTGTAGTAGTGCAATATCGTTGGCCCGATATTATATAAAACCACAGCCCCAAGTATCAGGATAATCATTTCATCTGTTTAATTAACTGATTTTTGTGCTAATCTGATGATGTTGATTCTAAAATACCACAAGGTGGCGGCGAGAAGGTTGTTTATTTCCTGCGAGGGGCTCGTCTGATATGTTTTAGCATTCACAGGACGACCGTACGGGTCAGCTAGGACGCACGTTGTGCCACGTCGTCTACAATTTCCAATAACGGAAATATGACTGCTGTCTGAACGTGGGATTGTGATTGAGGGGCGGAGCCAGTGGAGCGGGTGAGGTAATGGATCTCACCTGTAAATAGAGCTGAGACTCGTTCCATCACACAGACTGTCATCACAGACCAATCACTGGTGAGATCCATCACCTCGCCTGCCTCTCTGACTCCGCCTCTCATTCGCAGCTCCGTCTTCACGCTGTAATATTGTGTCGTGACTCAAACATCATGCTGGCATTATATCTGTTCACGCATTCCTTATTATCTAATTTAACACTAATTAATCCATTAAATTTAAATGATTAAATTCAGCAACTTAAGCATTATCATCTGTAATGTCTAAAGTCTTTAATAGTGTAAAATAGCACGAATATCAATAGCTGTAACTACCGTCGACACCATGCTGCTAAACGCCTGATACTAACGGTGTAACCCTGACATTAACCCTGCGGTTTAAATCCGAAGGACCAATCAGGTAGAGCGAATGTAAAATGTTCTAAAGATAATAATTAATATTTATAAAGTCGACTGTATGACAGGCCACCAAAGGTCTTGACAGGTCTGTGTTTAATGGGCTGTTGTATTTGGCGACGTGTGATTGGATGTTCAGAGCTTGTATATTTTGTACCAATCAGGGGAGATTCGTCGTGAGTCCCGGCGACGCCCGCGGTCGGTGCGAGGGCGGCTTCCAAAACCCTTGCTTTTGTACAATTATGGGACGAACCTTTAAATGTTTGCACAGAAATGTAGACTCGAGTTTTGAGTTAATAAAGCATTTTGTAATTGAACGTCTCCTGCGTGGATCAGGAATCCTGGGGGGGGTGGGGGGGTGGGGGGGGCACCAAATCAGCATTTAAAAACGGAGGGGCGTTGTATTCTGCACAACATTAATATTTTGATTTCTGTTTATTCGCTGCGTTATGGCTTGTGATTTTTTTCTCTCTGTAATTTAATGTGAGTTGGTCGGATGAGGGCGGCACGGCGGATGGCATGTTCTCCTCTCAGCGCTGGGGATCCCGTTTCGAATCCCAATCTGGGTGAAGTTTGCATGTTCTCCCCGTGTCCGTGTTGGTTTCCTCTAGGTTCTCTGAATTTCCTCTTACAGTCCGAAAGCATGGATTTAAGGTGAATTGAAGGCTCTGAATTGCATATAACATGTGTGTCTGTGTGTGAGTGAGTGTGTGTCCAGTGATAGATTGGCGTCCTGTCCTGGGTGTATCTGCCCAGTGCCCGAAACGTTCTCCCCTGGATAGGAACCCGCGACCCTAATAGAGGATGAAGCGTAAGATAATGAATGAATATTAGAATTCTAAAAATGTTGTGTGGACAGAAGTATTGGAACAGAGCTTGATTTTTTATTGCCTATGTTTTTTTTTGATAACTGTACGTCTCAACAGTTTGGGGAAGGCCTTTTTCTTTTGCCGCATGACGGTCAGGTCCATAAAGGCATGACGCGGGAGAACTTGACTGACCCACACAGATATCTGACCTTAGCCCCATTAAACACCGTGGTGGCAAACTATACCCGACTCTTCGTCCTACATCAGCACGACTTCCTGACAGAGTGGAAGCTGTGACGGCTGCAAAGGGGGGGGGGCAACTTTCAAATTAAAGGTCATTAGAAGTCCCAATAATTTTGTCCGTATGGATTAGAGAGGGTTGTCTGTCTCGTGCTGGTTTTAAACTCTTCCTCCGTGTGTCGTCTGCTTTGCCGGACGCTTCGCAGCGTTTCCCGCGTCGGTGTCTGTTGTACTGGAGAGCGGCCCGGCGCGGGTCAGTTACCGGCAACGTCCGATCATCACGATTCCGATCTCAGTGAGTCATCCCTCACAAGCCTTCAGCGCCGACGCGCCGCTTCTCATTCCTCACTTTACAGCTGCAGACTTTATGACGTGATTAATAAACGACAAGCTGCCTGCTCTGTTTACACTCGGCTCTCCGGCCTTCAGAACCAGAACACACAGAACCATCCATCCGTCCATCATCTTCTGCTTTATCCTCTATTAGGGTCGCAGGGGGGTTCCCCATGCCCATCCTGGGGAGAACGTTTCACTCGGACACACTATATGGGGCAATTTGGAGGATTTAATTGCCCTTAACTTAGTGTTTAGCACGTTTGCCTCTTAGCGCTAGGGATTCCCGCTTCGAATCCCCATCTGGGTGGAGTTTCCATGTTCTCCCCGTGTCCGTGTGGGTTTCCTCCGGGTTCTCCGGTTTCCACCCACAGTCCAAAAACATGGCTCAAGTCAATTGCGTTCTCAAAATTGCCCCAAATAGAGTGTGTCTGTGTGAGTGAGTGTGTGCCCAGTGATAGATTGGCATCCTGTGCTGGGTGTATCTGCCCAGCGCCTGAAACGTTCTCCCCTGGATGGGCATGGGGAACCCCCCCCCGCGACCCTAATAGAGGATAAAGCGGGAGATAATGGATGGATGGATTATTGCCCTTGATCCATGTTTTTGGACTGTGGGAGGAAACCGGAGAACACGAAGGAAGCCCACACGGACACGGGGAGAACATGGAAACTCCACCCAGATTGGGATTCGAACCCGGGAAATCCCCAGCACTGAGAGGAGAACATGCTAAACCACTAAGCCACCGTGCCACCCAACACACAGAACTAACGTTGGCCAAACGGTGTGACATCACCGGCGCAACAGGAGGCAGGAGAATGCTGCGACTGCCCCATGATGCACAGAGAGCTCTCCATGTCTTTAAACATTCCTCGGTTCCGGGGACGGTTCCGGATTTTTTATAAGACACGGAACGTCAGCGGCACCATCAACATTCGGCTCTGTTGTCAGACGAAACGACCTGCGTCCCGAGAATATCGATTCAGGAATCCACAAAGAGACCAATTACCAGTTTAAAGGTGAAAAAAACACGGCTTTACGGCTGAAGTTGCTCGGTGACGAGGTTCTCCCGGCGTTTCCATCAGACTTGGCGTCTGAAGCCGAATGACGACGGTGCAGATCACATATTTCTGTGGGTTCTGATGTGTCATCGTTCCTTTAACCCAAATGTTCTCCTGTTCCCCGGAGGTCGAGACGTTAAGGAGCATGAGCTGGATGCGAGTGTCTCTTGGGAGGTTCTGGGTATCATTGGCCGCAGATTCTTCCTGAACCGCAGTTCCTCTGTTGTGCAGAAGCTCAGACTGGTTTGTGGCCGCTCTGATCTGCTTTGAGAAACGGTTCCAACGACGGTACGGTTCCAGAGAAGGGGCTGAAAGTAGAACTTTAGATCATATCTTAGAACTCCGTGTTCTAGATTTCCCCTTGTGTAATTGGGTGCTTACTGAACGCGGTGATGCCTTAATTATCAATTATTTATTATGTAGTTATGCTTCGAAGCTGCTTATCCTGATTTTGTCACTAATGGTGCAGGGGCCGGGGCCGAGGGCCGAGGGGGGCCACCTCAGACAAGTCTCCAGTCCATCTCAGGTCGGACACCGGTTCACATTAAGAAGACATGTCGTTTTTTAAAAGGTGACCTGGGTTACATGCGTTTGGCCGGTGAGAGGATGTTGGGGTCAGTGGTGGACGAGACCAGTAGTTTCGTTCAGTTCCATTTTGAAATCAGACAGTTTAGGAAAGGCCCTTTTTTCAAACAGAGCCCTGATCTTAACCCCATCCAGCAACTTTGGGATGAACTGGAACAGAGATTCATCTCCAATGTCAGCTGTTCCAATGAACAGGTTCCCACTGACACGCCCCCCAAAAGAGGACGCTGTGAGTGGGGGCGGTCATACAGACCACTGTCGGTGTAGACTGGATGTTCCTTCGATGTTCTCACGTTCTCATGTCAGTTCGGTCGAGTTTGTTTGTGCGCTGGTCTCAAGGAGATAAAAGTGGCACAGGCTTTATTTGGTCGGACCACATTTAGAGCGAAACCACTTGGAAAAACAGCACGTCCCAAATGCCTTCATCAGGTCAGGACTCAGAACCCGTCCCCTCAGTGTTATTCAGTACATTATTCAGTACATTATTCAGTACGTCCAGGCACTGGGTCCAGACGCAGAACCATGACCTGACCAGTTAATCTTCACGTTACAGAATAAGAGTCTTTATTGATCAGGCTGTGAGTGAGATGTGGGTTGGGATGAGGTTGAGCCGTAAAAGGTCAGAGTATAAACCTCTCGAAGCCGCAAAAAGCCTCGAACGACCGGTCCGACCAGAGCCGAGAAGTTCATGGAAGCGCGAGTCCCGGGGCAAATGCGTCACGCAAGATTTCCCAACCCGCTTTCTGATTACAGATGAGGATGATAAGCGAAGCGGCAGCAGTCAGTAAAGCGCCGTAGAACCAGCCGAACGCAAATCTTTTCACCTGTGCACATTCTCATCCATCCGTGGATCTAATCGGCCAATCGGGTGGCGGCAACGCTGTGTGATCTTTACTTTTCATACATTCATTATCTCCTGCTTTATCCTCTACTAGGGTCGCGGTGGGGTTCCCCATGCCCATCCAGGGAAGAACGTCTCTGGGCAGATAGACCCAGGACAGGACGCCAATCCATCGCTGGGCACACACTCACTCACACAGACACACTCTATATGGGGCAATTTTGAGAATTTAATTGACTTGATCCATGTATTTGGACTGTGGGAGGAAACCGGAGAACCTGGAGGAAACCCACGCAGACACGGGGAGAACATGGAAACTCCACGCAGATGGGGATTCGAACCGGGAATCCCTAGTGCTGAGAGGAGAACATGCCAAACCACTAAGCCTGACCTTTACTTTAAGCAACAAATTGTGGACAAGAGTATTAGGGCTCACCCATTGATGCATGGGGTTCTTTGAGTCCCGTTATCAGGGGGTTATAACCTCAAGTACCTTTCAGCCTCGTGGAACACCCAACCAAGACCCATGAGCTTAGTGTGAAGATCCACTCTGAGCTTCGTAAGGGGGTCAGTGGGGACCAGTTCGAATTAAGGGTTCATGGGCTACGACAGCCGAAGAGCAGACTGTATTTTAAAATGTATTATGCGTGCAGGTTGGCGATGCGGATCTGCGATCGAGAATAGATCTGTGGAGGCCATGATCAGCCATGAGGCCATGACCGAGGCTCCACGTCGCATGGTGGTTTTAATGTAATGGATATCTACATTAAAAGGTATGAGGGTGTAAGCATTATGATTAAAAGTTCATTGCTGATGTATTTATAGAGACTTAGAGAAGTTTAGTCCAAGATTAAAATAGAACTACACTTCATTCTTCTAGAGACCAAAACAGGAAAGACAGTGCATGATTAAAGAGGACGTTACGGTCTGACAGATTTATGTGAAGGTAAGCCAGACTGGGGGGAAGGGGGGGGTGAGCATCTCTTTTTATTGTGCAAGAAGCTGTCTGTCGTCTGCAAGTAGAACAACAATGTCTATACAATCTGTGGAGCTGGTATTATAGATGATTATATTATAAACACTTTACTTCATAAAACATTTTTTATAAAGTATATATATATAAATTGGGTCATTTATTGGACGCTTTTATCCAAAGCGACTTACAAGGTGAGCACAGGGTTCATCACAGCATCCCTGGAGCAATGAGGGTTAAGGGTCTCGCTCAAGGACCCACACTGGTAACTTCAGTGGACCTGGGATTTGAACCCCCAACCTTCAGATTGACAGCCCAACACCCGAACCACTGAGCTAACCCGCTAATATATATAAAGTGTTTAAGTGATCTATTCTGCCCACATTTAACATAGATGGCTATGCAGTGCAACACACACATACATTGAGTGAAGTGAGCACAAGTGCCCAGGGAGGTGGGCAGCCCTGTACTTGGTGCCTGGGGAGCAATTGGGGTTAGGTGCTGTGGTCAAGGGCCCTTCAACCATAGTACTCGGTGGGATGGGGAATAGAACCAAGTCCCTACAACTACCATATCTATCTATCTATCTATCTATCTATCTATCTATCTATCTATCTATCTATCTATCTATTTATATATATATATATATATATGTGTGTGTGTGTGTGTGTGTGTGTGTGTGTGTGTGTGTGTATGTGTCCTCCCTGCTGCACCTGTTTTTTTTTCCAGGACACTGTTTTCTGGGAATAAAACCATACAGAAGATGAATGTTTTATTTCCATTTTTAAAATCTTTTAATGGTCGGTGTCGGTCTGTAAGTCCACCGAGAAACACTGATCTAAAGATCTGATCTGAAGGTCTGATCTGAAGGTCTGATCTGAAGGTCCCTCTCTCTCTCTCTCTCGCCTTATAAATAAACACGCGCGCCACGCTGCCCCTCGGCTCGGCCAGCATGTGCCTGTGGGGGTGTGGTCACAGCGCGGACGGTGATAGGCTGGCGGAGGGGCGGGGGTCGCTCGATGGGCGTGGTCACGTCGGGAGCAACTTTAGAGCGTAAACAGACGCACATTTCGGGCAGGCGCGACATTCTCCGCTCGGCATTCTCACCAGCAGCGCGCTCGCATTTCACTGACTGAGGGATTACAGAGCTGCCCCCCGCTGCCCCCCGCTGCCGCCCGCTGCCTCCGCACATGACTGCCGCCCAGGCCCCGCCGCCGCTCCATCACACTGCAGGTATGACGCGCTCTGTGATGGCTGGGCTGCTTTTAGGGGGTTGACCTTTAGAACGTGGTTTTAACCTTTAACTCGGGACACGATGCGGCTGTAACACTTGTTTATTCTGCAGTGCGTCTGGGAATTCTGTTCGTACAGAAGAGCACGTGTGTGAGGTCGGGCACTGATGTTAGATCAGAGCTCATCATCTCTGCATTAGTTTAATACTCTTTCAACGTTTATGGACACAGTTATGCCGGAACAGGGAGGAAAGTGCCTTCCCTAAACTGTTTCCATAATATTACATTATAAATAAGTTCTGGGGTGGCACGGTGGCTTGGTGGTTTTTGCATGTTCTCCTCTCAGCACTAGGGATTCCCGGTTCGAATCCCCATCTGGGTGGAGTTTCCATGTTCTCCCCGTGTCTGCGTGGGTTTCCTCCGCGTTCTCCGGTTTCCTCCCACAGTCCAAAAAACATGAATCAAGTCAATTGAATTCTCAAAATTGCCCCATATTGAGTGTGTTTGAGTGAGTGAGTGTGTGCCCAGCGATGGATTGGCGCCCTGTCCTGGGTGTATCTGCCCAGCGCCCGAGACGTTCTCCCCTGGATGGGCATGGGGAACCCCACCGCGACCCTAATAGAGGATAAAGCAGGAGATAATGAATGAATGAATGAAAATAATAAGTTCTGGGGCGGCACGGTGTTCTCCTCTCAGCGCTAGGGATTCCTGGTTGGATCCAAAAAACATGGATCATGGTCTCCAAAAGTGCCCCATATAGAGTGTGTGTGAGTGAGTGTGGGCCCGGCTGAAGATTGGCACCCTGTCCCGGGTGTATCTGCCCGGCGCCCGGAACGTTCTCCCCTGGATGGGCATAACCCTAACCCCCCCCCCACCCCGCAGCCCTAGAACAGGGTAAAGTAGAAGATGATGGATGGATGGAAATAGGACTGCATTAAAAGGGTGTGTCCTCATACTTTTGCCCCTATAGTGAGGATGCAGAGGGTTGATTATAGATGCACATATATACAATCTG
The DNA here is from genome assembly GCA_019802505.1 of Corydoras sp. C115. Classification (NCBI taxonomy): domain Eukaryota; kingdom Metazoa; phylum Chordata; class Actinopteri; order Siluriformes; family Callichthyidae; genus Corydoras; species Corydoras sp. C115. The sequence continues at coordinate 2,380,428 of JAFMOC010000040.1, forward strand.
TGTGGAATGTTTGATTCATTTTTTTTAATTGCTTGTTCTTGTTAGTGTGGTAGGGGATAGGGGCCTATCCCAGCCCTAACACTTCAGTTACAGTCTGTAACTGTAGAACGTACAGTTCGTCTATGTTCAATGAGTGTAGAAACACGGGAACAGAAATTGTTCCATACTTTTTATTTATATTTAATATAATTTCAGCATGGCGGCAAGGTGACTTAGTGGTTTAGCACGTTCTCCTCTCAGCGCTAAGGATTCCCGGTTCGAATCCCCATCTGGGTGGAGTTTCCACGTTCTCCCCGTGTCTGCGTGGGTTTCCTCCGGGTTCTCCGGTTTCCTCCCACAGTCCAAAAACATGGATCAAGTCAATTGAGTTCTCCAATATTGCCCCATATAGAGTGTGTATGCGTGTGTGAGTGTGTGCCCAGCGATAGATTGCCCCCCTGTCCTGGGTGTATCTGCCCAGCGCCCGAAACGTTCTCTCCTGGATGGGCATGGGGGAACCCCCCCCCCCCCCCCCCCCCCCCCCCGCGACCCTAATAGAGGATAAAGTGGAAGATAATGAATGAATGAATAATTTCAGCATCATTTTACAAACATCCCGTTTGTGCCGACAGCACGCTCACGTGACCGGCCCGGTTCTCCATCATCACTCGGGTGAGCGTTCTGCAGCGTGTGCTGGAGAACCTCAGCGGCTCTGGTGTTTATTTGCAGTCGCGGTGAGTCGGTGCTGCGTGTTTTGTGACCACGTGGAAAACATCAGCGTCCCGGTTTCCTAACTCTTTTTTTTTTTTTTTTTTTTTGCCTGGAAGCGCCGTTTCATTCTGAAAAACCCGAACACACGTCATCATGACGTGTAGACACGCGGACTCGCCCTGAGCCGACTATCTCGTTTTTATTTGCTTGTGTTTTATTGACTCGGTGATGAAATAATGCGGCGCTAATCCCGCCGGTCACGTGATGTGGGCCTGGTCGCTCTGAAGGTGGAGGGTCGTAACCTCGAGTCCACCGAAGCTGTCAGCGTGGACACTGGAGCAAGGGCCCGAACCCTCATTGTTCCTGGCGGGGGGGGGGTGGTATCATGGGTGACCCTCTGCTCTCACCCCCAACCATCAAGTTAGAATAAAAGCGTCCACACGGTGATGTAAAACATACTGTAACGCTTTATTATGTTATGAAAAAAATATATTATACAAAATACTACATGTGCAAAAGTATAAAGCAAAGCCTTCCTTAATTATTTATATTTTATATGACTTATAGTGGCGGCACGGTGGCTTAGTGGTTAGCACGTTCGCCTCTCAGCGCTAGGGATTCCCGGTTTGAATCCCCATCTGGGTGGAGTTTCCATGTTCTCCTCGTGTCTGCGTGGGTTTCCTCTGGGTTCTCCGGTTTCCTCCCACAGTCCAAAAACATGGATCAAGTCAATTGAATTCTCAAAATTGCCCCATATAGAGTGTGCTGTGTGAGTGAGTGTGTGCCCAGCGATGGATTGGCGCCCTGTCCTGAGTCTATCTGCCCAGCGCCCGAGACGTTCTCCCCTGGATGGGCATGGGGAACCCCACCGCGACCCTAATAGAGGATAAAGCGGGAGATAATGAATGAATGAATGAATGAATGACTTATAGTTATAATTATACTATATAGTATACTATATAGTATCCCTAGTTTTATTTTCAGTCACATTGCCACAATAATAATATTCTGAGACTGGACGGCGAATAGTCCCGAATAGTCCCGAAATGACCCAAAATGTCCCGGCACCATCGTTAGATTAGATTAGATTAGATTCACCTTTATTATGATTGTGCAGAGAACAAGTACAGGGCCAATGAATTGTAGTTAGCATCCAACCTGAAGTGCAATATTTACATGATTTACATACAGTGCATTAATTACAGTGACCGGTGCATCATCCTGTGATCACTGAGGAAGGATTATGGGATGACTAACACAAACTGCACCAACAGATGACCTGCTGTCTCTGATGTCATAGGGTGGATGTGTCTATTGGAGTGCACAGTGAGTGGGTATGAGGTATAAAAAGCACCTCCGTGTCTGATCCACCACCATGTTAGTGTGTAACTGCAATTTTACCCACCACCCAAAATACTCCCTGCTCTGTAGGGGGTCCCGATGTTTAGAGTGAAGAGGACTACAATCTGTAAAACTACAAATTAGTGGACAGTGAGTGTCGAATCTAATAAATGTTGAGGGTGGCACGCTGGCTTAGTGGTTTAGCACGTTCTCCTCTCAGTGCTATGGATTCCTGGCTTCGCATCCCAATGTGGGTGGAGTTTCCATGTCCTCCCCGTGTCCGCGTGGGTTTCCAACGGGTTTCGCGTTCGGTTTCCTCCCACTGTCCAAAAACATGGATCAAGGTGAATGGACTGCTCCAAATTGCCCCATATAGAGTGTGTGTTTGTGTGTGCGGGAGTGGTAGATAATGGATGGATTCCTAGTTTAATTCATCCAAATTTCCAAATTCCTGATGGTAGAGTGATGAGGGTAGACGTTGCGAGGGGCTTCTTTCTGTCTCTTTGCTGGAGGCGATGATGAAGAACGGAATTAATTGTCAGTTTTTAGTAAATTGTCCACGCCTCGCGGGGCGGCGGTGCCGCTTCGCACGTAGACAGCCGGTCCCGCGGTGCGCGCGCGAGCGAGCGAGCGAGCGATCCCGGCGCGGGACCGTGTGTCGGGACGGGCGGGGCTATCGCTGCGGGTGGGCGGGGCTATCGCTGCGGGTGGGCGGGGCCATCGCGGGTGGTGGGCGGGGCCTCGCTGGTGGGCCAGTCAGCTGAGCGAGCGTCCGGTCCGGTGCCGCTGGAAAAAACACACAGTGCAACTGAAGGCGCTTTTTTGACAGAGGACTGCGCTTTAAACGCCATTAAGGTAATTAAAAAAAAAAAAAAGCCGCAGACGTTCGTTGCTGTTATTAGACGTCAAAAGCCGTCGGCAGCCGCCGGCGCTCGGCTGTTCTTTCAGCCGGTGGGAGGTGGTCGAAGTTCCAGCGTTCGGTGGGGAACACTAGGGGCGTCGCGCTGCGCGTGTGCGTTGCTTTGATACAATGTATCGCGTATGCTCGCGTATGTTTCCGCTGTAACAATGTAACGCTCGTTCATTTAATGTAACGCAAAGGAAACCGACAGCGTCGCAGCGTCACGGCTTTCACTTCACAGCGACGCTGCGATCGCAAACTTGCTCACGTGGTCGGCCGGCCGGCGGCGCGCGCCGCAATTAACGAACAATTCTGCGGCGTGATTTTTTTATTTTATTTTATTTTTTTTATTTTTTTTTATTCCGTCTGTCGATTTCTTTTAATTGTCGTCGTTGCCGCGATGGCGAACAGTGCAGACCGCGCGCGTTCAACGCAAACTTGTTCGTGTTTTGTGTCTATGGGCTTTAAGTTAACGGCTTCGCCGGTGAGTCGATTCTCCGCCAGGACGGTTCATTTAAGCCGCTGGTTGGCGAGTCGACTCGTTTGGACTCGTTGCACATCGAAATGTGATGTTAAAAAACAAACAAAACCGAACGCTCCTTTTTCCCCCTTAATCGTGTTTATGTTGTAAAGCGACGTGCTGACGTCACAGTTAATAAAGTGATCTATTGGGAAACTGTTCTTGCACACACAAAAGAATTTGTCCTCCACATTTAACCCATCAGTGCAGTAAAGCACTCACACACACACACACACACACACACACACTGAGTGAAGTGAGCACATGTGCCCGAAGCTGTGGGCAGCCCTTTAATTGGGCAATCGGGGCCCTTCTACTCAAGGGCCCTTAAGCCGCAGCACTTGGTGGGGCCGGGAATCGAACCAGGGACCTTTGGGTCGTAAGGCTCAAGGCGTTTTCTTTCCCTGCCCCAGTACAGAATTAATTACAGAAAAGTTTATAAAAACCTTCGGGAAATTAATGTATTGTATTTCGCTCATCAATACGAATGTGAAGCACTCAGAGGTGTGTGTTATTGTCAATAATTTCACGGCTGGACAAACGGCTCTAGGATCGCCCCTGTCTATTAGTTTGAAACTAATAAACTAAGGTTTACTAGTTTCAAACTTTAGTTGCATCGTTAACGGCAACTCATTTTTAATGAATAACTGAATGACCACATAACGAGTTTAACGTCGGAACTTTACAATGACATGCTTGTAAATTACAGGCGTTATATTTTTTTTCAAAGGGTGTAGCGCTGCCTCTTGTTTTTTAATTCTTGTCTACTAATTAACGTCAACACGTCCCACAACAAGACACCGCAGAGACACACTGCAGTTTTATAGTAAAAGTGTCTGCTAAATGACCAAATGTAAATAGTAATTTAATGTCACGTTTTTAATGTTGAACTCTCGTGTATTTGTCCATGTGATGATGCAGAGCTGGTCTGAGGGTTGAGGTTGTTGTTGAGGTTTTCAGTCCTCTGTTGGCTTTTTAATGAGTAAACCTCTGCGTTTCTGTTGATCTTAAGGCCTAAACCACCTGCGAATCAAACATTTGTTGGCTTTTAAGCACGATTTCATTGTTTCTGTTGCTCCTTCGAGTCCAACGTACCACATAATCAAACATTTGTGGGGATTTGCGCGTTTACGCCGGTCCTCACTTCTTAATAAGTAACTTGGCATTTTGAGGTTTAAACTTAAACAGGTTTTCCTAACAAGGTTCAGTTTAATACAGTTATAGTCCAGCGTTAAGATACTTATTTTCTTCCCCTTAATCCTCTACAAGGGTCGCGGGCGGGATCCCCATGCCTATCCGGGGGAGAACGTTTCAAGTGCTGGGCAGATACACACAGGACAGGACGCCAGTCTATCGCTAGGCACACACTCACTATATAGGAGCAATTTGGAGCATTTAATTTACCTTGAATCCTCGTTTTTTATCTTCATTGGTTTGTTTCTCTCCTTTAGTTCAATGGGATTGATTGATTTGGGGAAAATAAACCAGCAGACCAATAATTCATGTCAGGAAACTGGAGGAGAAGCTGAACCCAGTGTTAAGAGTTATTAGTTAATGGTTAATAAGTGTTTTGTTCGTTATCTCAGGCTGATAAACGTCTGATAAACGTGAATTTCTGTTCATATTAAAGTGGTACGTGGACGTACGTGTTGTTCTGCTGTGAGCTGCTGTGTTTATTTATACACAGATCATATTTACAGGCTTTAGGCAGCGTGGTGCTTCAGTAGGTTGCCATGCTCCTCACTGAAAGAAAGCTGTGGGTTCACGTCTCATGGGGGGTGGGTCTGGCTTGTGCTTTGTTGAGTTTGTAGGTTCTCCCTGTGTCTGTATGGGTCTCTTCTTGTTCGTCCGCAGGGCGGACATGCGGCAGGCTGTAGAGGTCGCCGTGAAATGTACGCGGAACGGAAATTCTCTAACGTGTCCTTACAGCTCGCGAGGCCGTAACGCGCCACGATTTTGCTCTTGGGACATTTTTAGAAAAGTCTTTGAGCCCGAATTGAGAAAATGCAAAAAAAAAAAAAAAGATCACTGTTTTACCTGAGCTAAAAATAGAGCGATTATCTAAAAACATCTGAGTGTAAGCTGCAATAATCCGCAAATAATAAAAGGACTAAAATAACATGTGGAAGTATTAAGACCTGGCATTACATTTACATTAGGAGGTCCAAAGTACAAAGTGGGGGGGGAGGGTTGTAAACATAGGGGCAAAAATATGTGCCGTACGGGGGAACAAAGAAAGCATTTAGCTCTCGACCGTCCAAATTGTAACAATTAACAATTTGAAAATTTGAAAGGTGTTAGGAAGCGTTTAAAGATCCAGACTGTGGTTTTCCCCACATCTTCTGAAATATTAATATACAGCATTTTTTATTTTGGGGTGGCACGCTGGCTTAGTGGTTTAGCACGTTCTCCTCTCAGCTCTAGGGTGGGTGGAGTTTCCACGTTCTCCCCGTGTCCGCGTGGGTTTCCTCCGGGTTCTCCGGTTTCCTCCCACAGTCCAAAACATGGATCAATGTCAATTGAATTCTCCTAAATTGACCCATATAGAGTGTGTCCATGTGAGTGAGTGTGTGCCCAGCGAAAGATTGGCCTGGGTGTATCTGCCCAGCGCCCCAAACCTTCTCCCCTGGATGGGCATGGGGAACCCCACCCCCCCTTCCCCCCGCAACCCTAGTAGAGGATAAAGTGGAAGATAATGGATGGATTTTTTATTTTGGACCATGATCCTGTTTAGGAGCTGGTCGTGCCGCAGCAGGACAAAAGTGTCTCAGAGTGTTGTCCTGTAGATTCTCTGAACGCTCTGTTTAGAAACGTGTGATGATTTATTAAGGTACTTTGAGGTTGTGATGTCATAATTTGACCGAAAACGGCCGACGTCATTGGGTCTCGATGCCGCGTTAAGTTGGCTTCCTTTGAAAACTGCAGGTCCTACAGCTGGGTTTCCAACAGTCAGCGTGCTATGTGCAACCACCCCACCCCTCCCCCCAAACCAAGTTCCCTCAGTACGTACCGATGCATTTTTTTTTTTTTTGCACAAACATGAGAATTGTGGGCCCGTAGCATGACGGGGGCCTTTATGTTCCACGTCTCCGTGGCTTGTCATAGCTCAGCGCAACTGTGTGAAGCGGCGAGGCGCATTCCATTCAGCCTTGCGTCAGTTTGCGAGCATTCAGAGCAGCCTATACACCACTAATACCCCGTGGGACACCAGGAGCACGGAGTCCTATAGACGTGGATGGGCGGACCCTTCACACTATTCAGTGGAAATCCCCGCTGGACCCTCTTTTATATTTTACTCTTCTAATCAGACTCTCATGTAAAAATGGAAGAGATGGAATTTTAATGGGCTATTTTATTCTTCTAGGACGGCTTAGTGGTTTAGCATGTTCTCCTCTCAGCCCTAGGGATTCCCGGTTCGAATCCCCATCTGGGTGGAGTTCCCATGTTCTCCCCGTGTCCGCGTGGGTTTCCTCCGGGTTCTCCGGTCTCCTCCCACAGTCCAAAAAACATGGATCAAGGCAATTGAATTCTCCCAATTGCCCCATATAGAGTGTGTCTGTGTAAGTGAGTTTTTTTCCCATTGATAGATTGGCGCCCTATCCTGGGTGTATCTGCCCAGCGCCCGAGACGTTCTCCCCTGGATGGGCATGGGGAACCCTCCCACCGCGACTCTAATAGAGGATAAAACGGAAGATAATGGATGGATGGATGAAACGTTTGAAATCAGTGCACACTGTAAGATGGACGGTGGTACAGGAGCCTCCAGGTCCAATTTCCAGAAAGCCCGTCTTCTTATACGCTTCATATCTGTCCACGTGGCCGAAAGAGTCCCTTTTCTTTGAACGCTGAAACCGCGGGCTTCCGTAGGCGTCCGCGTCCGGTGACTCGCTCCAGCCCTTGAATTAAATTCTGTATTTGAGTTTAGGAGCTCCTCTGCGCCGGTCTTCCGGCGGTTCGGATGGTTCCTGTTCTTGCGCAGTCCCGCTGAAGAGGCCCGGACTTTGACCAGCTAATTGCTACGTAAACATTTAGGCAATTTATTGTGAGTGTCCATCTGCTAGGCCCTCGGTTCTCTCCGGCAGCTGGGCCTCTCGACGTTTACTGCCCATTTGCGCAAGTGCACTCCCCTCTCGCTACGGTCTCGGGTCGTTCCCGAAAGGAAGCGCCGGCCACGTGATCGCCTCTAACACTGAGGCAAAGCCCCAACCCCCCTTAAGAACCCCGGTAGCTACCTGTTGGCCCGCCGCTGGCCTGTCTATTTCTGTTATCTAAAGCCCTGCCTTCTGGCGCGAAGGTGCAGCAACACGCTCGTTTTGCCTCCTGGCCGGGATTAACCTCTTAAGCGCGAGGTTACACGCGTTAACCGCCGAGGCTACGTGTGAAAAGTCACGGCTCGCCAGCCGGCCACTCGTCCTGGATCTCCTGAAAAGTAACGTGCTGCACATGACTTAGTGGCTGCCCACAGGTCGCAGAATAACGGATGGATGTTTGCGGGCTACGCCTTTACTACGTCAATAAAACAACAAAACAAAAAACAAAAAAAACCCCAACAGGTTTAAGATCAAGGCTCCCGTCCGTTTATCTCCATCGTGTTTTGGTTCGCACAGATGCTATCAGGGAGCCTTCCCTTCAGCCCTCTCTTCCCCACCATGTCCTACTTGTGTGCACATGTGCGATGGCCTAGATTTAGACCCTAGCTTAACAGATCTGGGACTGAAGGAGTCACGGCACATCGACTCTAAACCTGTCAGCACTGTTGTAAGTTGACACTTGTGCTTTTTTTTTTTTGCTTTTTTTTTCTCCCCTCCAGCGGTCGCTGAGCTACAACTTCAGTGTTGTCGTAGGGTTCTGTTGCAGTTAAAGACTCTTTATTGTGTCGCCTTACTCTGGAACCCCTCAAACGGGGGTCTTGCCCGCTAGATACAACCCATACACCCTGTGAGCCGGACTCCGGGAAACTGTTTTGTGACACGGCTTCGAGAGACCGTTCATTCATCCACCTGGGTTTGTGCTGAAGTGGGGGTGGGGGTGGGGTGTTTAGTGGTTTATGCAACGTTAACATCAAGTTATCACGTAGCAGATAACAGAACGAACGTTTCTTTCGGCAATCCATCCATCCATCCATCCATTATCTTCTGCTTTATCCTCTATTAGGGTCGCGGGGGGGTTCCCCATGCCCATGCCCATCCAGGGGAGAACGTTTTGGGCGCTGGGCAGATACACCCAGAACAGGGTGCCAATCTATCGCTGAACACACACTCACTCACACAGACACACTCAATATGGGGCAATTTTGGAGAACTCAATTGCCCTTGATCCATGTTTTTGGACTGTGTGAGGAAACCGGAGAACCCGGAGGAAACCCACGCGGACACGGTTGAGAACATGGAAACTCCACCCAGATTGGGATTCGAACCGGGAATCCCCAGCGCTGAGAGGAGAACTTGCCAAACCACTAAGCTACCCCTTCGGCAATATGAATGAACGCGTTTATTTATGTCGATTTTTGTGTTTTTTGAAATCGTACTCATTCAGACGGCGTGGGTTTGGTGCCAGATGTTTAAATATCAGATCCATAGACAGATCAGGGTCCGATCAGCCGGCCCGGACGGTCCGAGTCTGCGGGAAGCCCGGCGGGTTTAATAAGCGGGAGTGGTTCAGGAGCGGCGGACTCGCTGAGCGGCCCGTCGCAGTAATGCAGGAGCCGGATGATTCCTTTCCAGGAATCGATCTGCTGAAGCGTGTCGATTCAATTTCTCAGAAGCGGAGAGCTTTTAGCGTTGCCCCGAGCGCGGCGGACGTGCCCCATCAGAACCGACCATAACAGGAACCAGGAACTCAGCTCGTCCTCCCCCCCGCCGGGGCGCGAGGCCAAGGAGTCTACTGTCCCTGACCTTTGCCTGCAGACGGAGAACCGACTGTGTGTGTGTGTGTGTATGGGGGCAGTATCAGGTGGGTCAGGGAGCACTGGCACCACCCCATCTTCCTCTTAAGGGTGGGTGAGTGGGTGAGTGCATGTCCCTGTGGGTACAGAAAGACATGAGTGCATTCGGGGGTAAGTTTAGGTTTGTGTTAAGGACCCAGCCTTGCGACCTGAAGGTCCCCGGTTCGGTTCCCGGTCCCAACAAGTACTATGGATGAAGTGCCCTTGGGCAAGACACCTAAATCTAATTGCTCCCTGGGTACCGTATACAGGGGCTCGTGGGTGCCATTTCCCACGCGTATGGGGGGCAGTATCAGGCGGGTCGGGGAGCACACCACTTTGCCGGACTGAATTCGATGTGATGTCACCCCATCTTGCACTTAAGGGTGTGTGAGTGGGTGAGTGCATGTCCCTGTGGATTATAGAAGGACATGAGTGTATTCGGGGGGTAAGTTTAGTGTGGGGCAGTCATAGGCTTGTGTTAAGGATCCAGCCTTGCGACCTGAAGGTGCCCGGTTCGGTTCCCCGTCCCAACAAGTACTATGGCTGAAGTGCCCCTGGGCAAGACACCTAACCTTATTGTTCCCCAACATGTGCTCACTTCACTCTGTGTGTGTGTGTGTGTGGAGGACACACTCCTCTATGTGTACGTTCTATATGCAGAAAAATCACTCTCTCAGTTTGTGAGCAGCTCATGTTCTCTTCATCTCGGTTCCTGAGTTCCGCTTTACTCTTCAGACGTAAAGACCACGAACGTTCCGAATCGCAGCGTCTTTGTGAAACAGGATCCGATCGGCCCCCGATTCCGTTCCCATTTCTATTCACTGACGGTTCTCGCACTCCCACTCGCCCTCGCTCCTCCGCCCGCTCCCCCCCCCCCTCTCTCCCCCCGTGCACTTTCACCTACAATTCATGGTGTCACTCAGCTGCACTCCTCCCAGAACCCCGCATGGTAAAGAATGTACACCCGGCATTCTTCAACAGACGAACCGCTCCGTCTAATAGAACCGAACCCGTTTAATCGTAAACGTCTCTCATTGGCCGAAACGGGGCGGCTTTACCGTTTCGCTTTTCTGCGTGGGACTTCTTACCCGAGCAGGTGGCAGCTACGAGCGCCCCACTGAATTTAAACAAATTACAGACCGATCTTTGAAGTGGACTGCCCCGGAGGAGCGAGTATCCTAAATACTCTGTGGTCTTCTCACATCGTTTTTATTCGTGTATATTTGTGTGTATCTGGGGGCGGCGTGGTGGCTTAGTGGTTTAGCATGTTCTCCTCTCAGCACTAGGGATTCCCGGTTCGAATCTCAATCGGGGTGGAGTTTCCATGTTCTCCCCGTGTCCGTGTGGGTTTCCTCCGGGTTCTCCGGTTTCCTCCCACAGTCCAAAAAACATGGATCACGGTCAATTGAATTCTCCAAATTGCCCCGTATAGAGTGTGTCTGTGTGAGTGAGTGTGTGTCCAGTGATAGATTAGCATCCTGTCCTGGGTGTATCTGCCCTGCGCCTGAGGCTTTCTCCCCTGGATGGGCATGGGGACCCCCCCCCGACCCTAGTTTGTATCTGCGTCGCTGTTTTTAACTGAGATCAAACCTTTTAAGAGCCGGTCGTGTGTTGTGGCCACATCAGAGCAATGACCTTATTAGACCTTGTTGTGATGAATCACAGCATGAATCGACTCCCCGCCTAGGAATCGGTATTGAGGATTCTCAGGTTTAATAGACAGCGACTGCACAGCCGTACCCGAATGGAGGGCGACGACTGCGCCGCCGATAGACAGAGCCGGGTGGATTTGTACGAGGCAGAATGTGGTGGCGGCCTCCGGGGTTCGAACGGCGTACGCGCGTTAACGCTTCATTGGCTTCCTCTGAATATGAAGGGTATAATGCGCGGCTCTGTGTGAAATCCTCAGGATACGGGCTGAGAGCAGGTTTTATTAAGCCGAGTCTCCTGAGCTGCTGAAGGAACCCCGCTGTGTCTCTGCTGCGCCCGAGTTTCACTGAGCCATTAATCACTCCTCTTACATCCACAACCCAAAGAATGGGAGGAACTGTAAAATCTAATACACCGCCATTAGACCCGCTGCGTTCCTCGGGACGTTCAGGGTGCGAAAGGATTGGTTTGCGTGACGTGGATGTAAATGCGCTATATATATATTTATAAAAAAAAAAAAAAAGCATTCGGAAACCCTTATGAAAGTCTTATGAAATCCACGTACAGGCTTTCCAAAAGGTTTTAGATTAGATTAGATTAGATTAGATTACTGCAGAGTACAAGTACAGGACCAATGAAATGTGGTTGGCATCTAACCTGAAGTGCAATATATACATTATTTACATAAAGTACATTAATAACAGTGACCGGTGTGAGAAGTGAAGTGTGTAAATCTATATACATAATATGGACATGATATAATATGAACAGAATATCATTCATTCATTATCTCCCGCTTTATCCTCTATTAGGGTCGCGGGGGGGTTCCCTATGCCCATCCAGGGGAGAACGTTTCGGGTGCTGGCAGATAGACCCAGGACAGGGCGCCAATCCATCGCTGGGCACACACTCACTCACACATACACACTCTATATGGGGCAATTTTGAGAATTCAATTGACTTGATCCATGTTTTGGACTGTGGGAGGAAACCGGAGAACCCGGAGGAAACCCACACAGACACGGGGAGAACATGGAAACTCCATGCAGATGGGGATTCGAACCGGGAATCCCTAGCGCTGAGAGGAGAACATGCTGACCACTAAGCCACCGTGCCACATGAACAGAATATATACATGGTATAAACATGATACACAGTGCATTGGAGTACAGAAGGTGCAGAGACGTGGTTCTGGAGTGAGTCTGAGGCAATGGGTCAGATCCATTCGTCTAGAACGGCGTTTGTGAGGTCAGACACTGATGTTGGGTGACTGTAACGTCTTTCCTTTCTCCAGTATTAAGTTCAGGGCTCCAGTGCGCGTGTTAAATCAGCTGCCGGCGTTTTTATGATCACATTCTATTGGTTTTCATTGATTTGTTGTTGCAGCTGCCGTCTGAACGGCAGTCTGAGTGTCGTGGCGATAAATCAGTGAAAATCCCGCCGAGGAGAGTATTTTTACGGCTAATTATTAATGAATCGATGTGGTTAATGAGGCTGATTGCTTTACCCTCCGGACGTGTCGCTGCACATGAGTCATGGCAGGAGCGACTCGGCGGTGGCCCCGGTATCGCTGCTCTCTCTCCCGGACCTCTTTAGGGAGATATGAGTGCAAGTTCTGCTTTGTTTCCATGAAGATTAACGATCTGCAGATTTATGGTTTTGACAAGCGGCTGCTTGTCGAGCGCGATTGCATCTTGCGAGTCGTGAGCGTGAACCCGTCTGACTCTGAACACTGAGCCTGATGTGAACCTCAGTTCCGAAGACGTGAAGATCTCCTCGGAACTGGACAGAACGTTATGGACAAAAATATTGAGACGCGTCCACGGTAAACACACAGCTGTGACGCCTTCCTCTTCTCTTTTTGAGGCTTTCTTTGAGATTTTGGGGCGTGTCTGCGGGAGTCGGCGCCCACTCACCCAGAGGGGCATTTGTGAGGACCGAGACCGATGTTGGACCTTAGGGCCTGGCTTACAATCTCACTTTTATGTCACACTTCCCCATGTGACAGTTATTTAAATTATGTATTTGATGGCGTTTGATTCGGACGGCATGGACGGTTTATTGGTTTAGCATGTTCTCCTCTCAGCACTAGGGATTCCCGGTTCGAATCCCAATCTGGGTTGAGTTTCCATGTTCTCCCCGTGTCCAAATGGGTTTCCTCCGGGTTCTCCGGTTTCCTCCCACAGTCCAAAATCATGGATCAAGGTGTATTGAGTTCTCCAAATTGCCCCACATAGAGTGTGTGTGTGTGTGTTTGTGTGTGTGTGTGTGTGTGTGTGTGTGTGTGAGTGAGTGTGTGCCCAGCTATAGATTGGCGCCCTGTCCTGGGTGTATCTGCCCAGTGCCCGAAACGTTCTCCTCTGGATGGGCATGAGGAACCCCCCCGCGACCCTAATAGAGGATAAAGTGGAAGATAATGGATGGCGTTTGATTGCTGGCCGGGTTCTACTGGCTTCCAAAACATTTATTCATTATCTTCAGCTTAATTCTGTACTAGGGTTATGTGTGGTTATGTGTGTGTGTGTGTGTGTGTGTGTGTGTGTGTGTGTATGTAAGTATGTGTTTGTTGGGGGGTGGTTCTCCATGCCCATCCAGGAGAGAAAGTTTCAGGTACTGGGCAGATACACCCAGGACAGGGCGCCTATCTATTTCACTCACACACAAACGCACTCTATATGGGGCAATTTAGAGCATTTAATTCACCCTGAATCTATGTTTTTGGACTGTGGAAGGAAACCGGAGAACCCAGAGAAAACCTAGATGAACACTGGGAGAACATGGAACCTGGAGATTGGGTTTAAACCTCCAGCCTTTATCCTGAAGCAGTGAGCTCATCGGACCCATCTATGAAATAGAATAGAATAGAATATAGAATAGAATAGAATATAAATTTATAACAGAACGATGAGCAGAGACCTGGTACCACAGCAGACGGCCCGTATCTCCTTTATCAGCGTTTCGGTTGTACACACGTCTGTATGGAACTAAAAAACACAGACGGCATTGAAATGATTACACAGTAACAGACTTCATAAGGGGCCAGTAGCTATATATACACACGGTTAACATCCCATCAGCACTGCACCCGGATCACTGCACTGTCGTCAGATGTTGCTTTGCTGGCCGTGAAATATAATACGGTTCGGTTTAGAACGTACCTCACAACGGATGACATCACCATCGCTTATTAAATTTGTGGTGTACCCCAAGGCCCAGCTCTTGGCCCACTATTTTATTTTTTATAATACGCAGTACATGCCACCACTGGTGGTATCATTAGACTCTGGGCTTCGGTTCAATCAACGTGCGTTTTAATTAATGTTCACTTTTTTTTTAAAAGCGCTTGAGTATTTATTAAATGCAGGGCGGGGAACTCCTCGTCTGAGGGCCTTATATGGTCGTATATGGTTATATATAGAAATAAAACCATACATGACCATATAAGGCCCTCGGACTAAGAGTTCTTGAAATATATAAGTGTACATGGCCCACCAATATTTTTTTTTAACTTCTTTTATATTATTTTTTATTTTATATATATTATTTTCAGTGTTTCTTGAAAAAAAGTACAATTCAATGTCATGTTTAAAAAAAAAAAAACAATAATGTTTATTATATTGCCATATATGGCAATGGCATTATTGTTATCCAATTGTTTTGCTTGTTTCCAACTAAGGAATCGGTCGAAGTGTTCCCGAGATATTCCTGTTTTTCCGAGACAAAATTCCCATTTACTTTAGATTACATTAATATTTGCACTTCCATAACTCGGCCAATTTTCGAGCTACGAAAAAAAAAAATCACGGCGCCAAGACCGGTCTTGTTAAATGGCAGAGTGATTAAGAGACAGCGCATTACCTGGCCACGCCCACTTTTTTATTATTAATAAATTTTATTATCTTTTTTATATAATTAATATATAATTTATTGAGTTTTAACGTTACAGAGAGTCATTTTTAAGTTTTTCCACAATTCTTCAAACAGTATCAATGACGGGATTGGGATTTAATCAAATCAGATGGCATTAACAAAATCGGTTGCAACGATAATAACAATTATTCAGAAAGCAAAAAAAAAGATATTGATATGAAATAAATGTTAAGCCAGTTTCTAATTGTTTTCCCGTCTTTTTGAAGGCTGTCAGGCACCAATCCGATGTGAATGTGAGAGAACTGCATGTGACATCATCTGACACCATGGCTGTAGCTGAATGTCCTGATTATTTCCTCCACCATCCCAATTATCAGGTAAAACATCCGAGATCTCATATCCTCATGACCATAAACCTCACGATGGAGCGTGATTTCTGTAAATTCAGTCGTTTTTATGAAACCTGTAAAAAGCTTTATCCTATACGAGGGTCACGGGAGAACGTTTCAGACGCTGGGCAGATACACCCAGGACGGGGCACCAATCTATCACTGGGCACACACTCACTCACACAGACACACTCTATATGGGGCAATTTAGAGCATTCATTGGACCTTGATTCATGTTTTTGGACTGTGGGAGGAAACCGGAGAACCCTGGAGGAAACCCACGCGGACATTGGGGAGAACATTGAAACTCCACCCAGATTGGGATTCGAACCGGGAATCCCTAGCGCTGAGAGGAGAACATGCTAAACCACTAAGCCACCGTGCCGCCCCGCAACAAAACCATATGTTAGCACAAAATTCAAAGAGAGGGAGAAGACAGAGAGACAGTTGGATTTGATAAACGCTGGCGATGACATTTAGGATTTGGGCGGAGCTTCTTCCCAGTCCAGTCGCTTTCTGATGACGGGATCCAATCGAAGTTTCTAAAACCTGAACAAATCCAGAGTTTTTAAATTAAAAAGCTCTACGAGGAGCCCCGGGACCCTGGAGTCCTGGTGCAGGAGGTCATTGTTGTGAAAGTACCTGTCACGGCGTGCAGATTTAGTACCCGGGCCTGAATGAGGACGAGGAGGAACTGAATGGCCGTGGCGTGGAAGTGCATTCCTTTGAGCTGACCGCATCGGATTCACATGGGGCAACCTGACGTCAGAGCATCTAAACAAAGGCTTAACTAGCTTGTTTTGAAGACCTCTCTGCACCATTGTTCACGTCCACGTGCGGCGGTTCGAGCCTAGTGGGAAATGTTCATCAGAGGCATCTCCCTGTGGGGAGCTGGCGACGGGACAGGCCCCTTTTTTATTATTTTCTTTTAGCCGTGGCTTTCTGCCGCCGCTCCACCGCGGTCCCTTTGGGACGTCGTTACAGGCAAAAGGGCACGGGCACTTTACTGCAGAGTGGCCCTGACAATTACAGCTTTTTAAATAACTGAAGCATTTCGGGGCTGGCGGGGGGGGGGGGGGGGACGAGGGGGCACGGACCTGAACTGCACAGGGATTATGGGATGGAAATTGTTCCGTCGAGCCAAACGAAGATATAGGAATTACATAAGTTTCAAAGCGCTGGGAACTCTGGGACACCGTCCAAGACGAGGGGCTTTGGCTCGACCGGGCCGCACTGTGTACCAGAGAGGGGCAAGTTTTCCACTGACGGGATTGCTCATTACGTGAGCGGTGATTGGTTCCTACATCTTTACTAAGCACTTCTGTAGTGTTCCAGGACCGCAGGAACGCCTCTGCTTCCAAATCGAATTGTCTCTTCACGCAAGAACCCAAACTGGACTTTTTATTTAAGAAGGATTTCCAGTCATTTTTGGAGCATTTTGATTGGTTGGTTGCACTTTGCAAACTCATATTTTGCCGACCTCACCCACTAGAGGGAGCAAATCCGCTAAGTCTCGCTGATTAAACATGCGCTATCTGCTCTAGAACCACAAGTTCTATGATTTGTGATTACTACGCTCTACTAAGATGGTTGTACGATGTGGGAGGGGTGGCACTGGTTGAAATTTAAGGCGGCGTGTTTCCTTAAATGTTTTATAAAACCGGGTAGTTCCGCTCCTTGAATCTGATTGGCTGAGCTGTTAGTCCATCCGTGACATCATTGACAATAACACACACCTCTGAGCGCTTCACATTCATAACAAAGTGTGATATACAACCCCTGAGGTTTTTTAGGAATTGTGTTCTGTAGTTTGGTCACTAGATGGCAGTATTTGATATTTAGAGAAACCAGAAAGCAGAAACCATTACTCAGCGATCAGCGTTCCCTTAACACATTCAAGGTTGTGTATTATTGTGAATAAATCACAGTAAAGAGGTGGAACTGTTCTCCACTACACATCAGGACTAATAACACCTCTGCATGTGATTTATTCAGAATAACGCACAACCTCGAGTGTCTTATTGCTTTAATTATCCTTAAATTTGGGCAAATTGGTACACTGTGTTCTGTTTCTATAAACGAAATAATGAACTCACTCGATGGGCTCACTCGAGCTCATCTAACTCCAGTTCTCGCCCCCCTCCATCGGCTTACAGTAGATTCCTGCATTCAGTAGAAGAACTGAACACCGGGCTATAGAACACTCAACCTTCCGAAATGTCTCCATGGATGCCATGGTGCAGGTTCCCTCTCCATGTCCTTAAAAGCCTCATGATGGCGGATGGATCTTCATAGCTCTGTTCATAATGCAGACTCCTTCAGTATGATTAATATACGCCTCGATGCCGTATGCTGCATGCTGAAGGCACCGAGGTTGGCCCATGGGGAGTGAGATGCTTATCAAACCTGGATCTCCAGTTTAGGGCCGTGGGTCCGTGGAATGTGGACTTGGCTGGGGTGCAGTGGAAATGACTTCCAACATTCCGGTCCCTTAATATCAAAAGGGTCTTTATTAAAACAGGCACCCTGTTGGACTCGTGTGCAGTTTGCACTGCCGTGTTGGTTTAACGTGTTTCAGAGGCGTGGCCTCGTTTCTCAGAGCGATGGCTTCACCGCGGCACCCTGACCGTAAAACTCCAGATCAAATATTAAACCTCAGAATTTTGGGAAGCGGTGATTCAAAGTGTGAGTGGAGGAATTTGCAGTAAAGACCGGACCGTCCGTCCGTCCTTAAGTTCTGAAGCCCGGTTCTCGCGGGCGTGGTGTCATCCATGGTAATTTCATGACTCATCGTGCTGGGCCGGGTTCAGTCCCGAGGAGCGTACGGCTTCAGACCCTGGCTCCCGTCTCCTTCTCCTGTTTTTTAGCCCCGGACACATCGGCAACCTGAGGGCAGTAAATTTTTCGCCTTGGGTTTTATAGATGTTTTCAGAGTGAATCAGTCAGGCTCTTGGCAGCGTGCGGTTCCTGTTCCTGGAAGTCGGGTTTCTAGCTGTTGGTATTTCTTGGAACCGGCAGATTCAGGACCTGGCGCTCGTATTGTGTTGATTCGAGGATGTCGTTCTGCACCGGTTCTAAAATAGAAGCCCTATTCACACGCGCAGCAGGCTGACCAAAAACAATGCCGCCTTAAAACGACGTTACTTTACAAACTCGGCTTTATTCCGAGGCCTGCGTTTGAGAACGGAGATAACGGAGATAACGGAGTGCGGCGGTGAGAACGTGACAGCGGCAGGCTTTTTAAAATAATATTTTATTGTTTTTAAACATTAAACACGTAAAACATATACATAAACAAATAATGATAAGTGGTACTATTATAATTAAATAATAAATTAAATAAAAATAAAAAAAACAATAGCACAAAATTAAAAAACAAATAAATAAAAAACTAATAATGAAGAAATAAATAGCGGTCATCGTTAGAGTGCAATATGTAGACTAGAGTGAAGTCACAGGGAAAGGTAAACAATAAACGCTCAGCCGATTAATGGCAATCCAGAGTGAATATTTTGGTAACATAGTCCAAGAAAGGGTCCCAAACATTTCTTCAATGAGCCAATCCTAATATATCTAATCCATCCATCCATTATCGTCCGCCTTATCCTGTAGGGGGGGGGGGGTTTCATTTTATTTACATAAAATGCACAATACAATATATATATATAAAATCACAAAATTCAGTGTTACACCTGTGATTGGTGCAGTGGCGCCTGAGGGGGGAGCTTTTAATCATTATTGTTAGATGTTGATACGGGACGATTCTGTATTTTCTGGTGGCGACCCTAGTGGTGGATGATTGACGTGGTGGTGCAGGTGTGTTAGAGTGTGTTGTGCTTGAGTGTTCATCGGTGCTCGACTCTGGTGCAGGGCTGATGTCATGGCGCTCATGTGGTTAAAGATATAGGGATTGGCTGCGCTGACGGGTCGCTTTACGAATAGTTTCCCGAGAAGAACGTCCTGCAACGATATTCATGAGATTCTACTTTCGAACCTCCTTTTCCTGAAGACGGTGAGTCCTCCATTCCCTTTCGAACCTCCTTTCCTGAAGACGGTGAGGTCCTCCATTCCACTTTCGAACCTCATTTTCCTGAAGACGGTGAGGTCCTCCATTCGTCCATGAGGCGTTGGACCGCACCGCCGTCGTTTTCCGTCGTGCCATCTCTCAGAAAAGACAGCATTTTTTACGGGGCACAATTTAGGAACTTAACATCGCGTCCTGATGTGTGTGGCGCTTGTAAACCATGCGCGCTGGCGGCGGACATGAAAACAGGGCCCTTCTCTAATTCGGTAAGCTCTCTGAAGAGCGCTGCCAGCCACATTAGAGCATGTCGTCAAGCTCTGTGGTCGTACCCAGAGCGCCATCTCTCAGCGAGAGCCACAGGACGTTCTGTTCCCGAGTCCCGCTGGTGAAGACCCAATCAGCGCCGCCGCTCCGGATAGATATCCCACCCTGCCTCGCTTTAAGTCGGGGCCAAGAACGAACCGTCGAAATGTTCTGCGCTCGTCTGCGGAGAGCCCGGGATCCTTTAATCCACTGTTCCGTCTCGGGCTGTTTACCGTCTCTATAAACAAAAAAAGCGCAGGCATGGAGGTCCCGGCGTGAAGCGGGGAGAACGTTAGAGCGTTGGCTTTCTGAAACCCAACGGTGACCCTGCTGTAAATCTGGGGGGGGGGCAGAATGGTGGTCACTGGAGAACATACTTGGAGGACATTGTGTTTAAAGGAAGATCTTGTAATGGTTTAAGGAGCAGAACTGGACAGAACGTTCTGCTGTCAGCTGCAGTGATGGAGGTGTAGTTTCTGAACCCCGGGGCAGTTGGAGAAATGAGGGGCACTTTACAATTTTAAGGCCTACGTTCCCTTCAGACCGGTGTATCCCTCCAGAAGGCTTCTGTCCCCCCAAGGCTTATGTCTGAGACACATTGGACACATATAAGGAGGTACCCGTCTCACCCCGTGGAGCAGATAAGGCTCGGTTAGTGGTAGTTTAGCAGCCACCCCCCGGACCCCTTTTACAGTAAAGGTGGTGACTCCGTACCCCTTTAAACAGTGGACGAGGCGAGGCCCCTGTCTCACACATTTGAGGGGGGGAATCCACTCCCCAGTCTCAGAAAAGCCCTCACAGCTGAGACGGGGCCTCCGTACCCCTCGGTCCCAGTGTAGAACCCTAGGCCTTTTGTGTCCCATAAGCACCGTTTAAAAAAACAAAACAAAACAAAAGCCTGTGTGGGTTCTGTGGTGGTTCACCCGTGAGTCTGATGGGTACGGCATTTTGGTGATTCGATGCCTCTGTGTGTCAGTAGAAGCGACGTTAATTAATGGATTAATGACGATGAAGCAATGAGGTACGAGAGGGCGTGGCATTAATGTGAATAAATCCCATAAAGAGGTGTTATTAGTCCTGATGTGGAGTGCAGTACAGTTCCACCTCTTTACTGTGATTTATTCATAATAATACACAACCTCCAGTGTCTTATTACTTTAATAAAACTCACTATAAAAAAACACACTATAAAAAAAACAAAACAATGTTTGATCGTTAATAATCTGATCTTCAGCCACGTAATATAGACCGTTATTTTAAGGGAACTTGAGGGAGCTGATCACTGAGTAGCAGGTTTCTGGTTCCTCCAACCATCAAATTCTGCCATCTAGTGGCCATATGCAGTGATCTATTTTGCCCATTGTACATACACACAGAGGAATGTGTCCTCCACATTTAATGCATTCGTGCAGTGACACACACACACACACACACACTGAGTGAAGTGAGCACATGTGCCCGGAGCGGTGGGCAGCACTGTACGCGACGTCCGGGAAGCAATTGGGGCCCTTCAGCTGTAGCACTCGGTGGGGCCGGGAATCGAACCAGGGACCTTCAGGTCGCGAGGCTGTTTCCTTAACCGCGAACCTACGACTGTCCCAGAACAGAATTAATTACAGAACGCAGTTTATAAAAACCATCGGGAAATTAATGTATTGTATATCACGCATCAATACGAATGTGAAGCGCTCAGAGGTGTCTGTCTGATGTCCCGACTCAGCCAATCAGAGCCTTATGGAACCTTGATAGAACCTTAAAGCAATGTTCCATGTTTAATGTCTTCAATAACGTCCCGCTTGCTTTTGTCTCAGCAGGACAATGTGGATCGAACCGCCAATCACAGGCAAGCCAACCTGATCGGATCGGGTTTTCAGCAGGCAACCAATCGGAGCTCTCCTAGCCACCCAGGTTGGTTCTCCTTCACCTCTGTAGTGTCGAGATCCCGGCGAGGTGGTCCATGTGCCTTTAAGGGATCCAGAGAGCCGTCGTCTGCCTCCTGACGCCCTCACACGGCTCGTGTTGTTGTTGTTGTCGTCAGGTCTGTTTTTAGGTCGCCGACCGCCGAGCCGTCCGTTAGTTTAAACGATACGGACTCCTCAGAAGGTCCGTTCCGTGTCGGGGGGAGGGGGGGGGGGGGGTGGGGAGGGCGTTTATTTCGGGATGCGGGGCAGAGGGCAGGCCGTCTGTGCTCGGTTCGTGTTTGCAAATAGCCCGCGTGCCAGTCTCATTATGGTGCCACTGAGTGCCCCAAAGAGCAATAATCGGAGCATGAGATTTAGGCACAATATTGCCCCAGCATGGGACACGGGGCCTGAATGCCTGCGTGGAGTTTTTAAGAAAGGGTCAGCGCCGGCCGCAGGATTAAATAGAGCAGAAGGTCTTGCCGTGTTTTGTTTGATGTCTCAATTTCAATGCGTGTGAATAGATACCAGAGAGGCCTTGATGCCCCCCGTACCCCCCACCCCACCCCCCCACACAGCTCAGTGCCCACTCCAAAATATTTATCTGAATCTGAATCAGGATTTCGTCGTCGGGTCGGTGTCCATTGGTGGCGCTGTGGGTGCGTGTTTTGTGAATTTTCACTGCCATTAATAAAACATGGACGCTGGCAGAAGGCTGCACGCTCGTCCCTAACGTCCGTACCCTGCGCTGGGTCCATTCTGAGAACGCTGAGCCGCCCCGCTTCTCCCTCGGTCCGAGTCCGAGTCGGACTCAGCTTACCTGCTAATCTGCTTCGGTGGAAGTCTGATTAAATTTAGCTGCACTTGACATTTCAGTGGATAATTGCGGTGGTCCGTCTGCCTCGTCACATGACCTTCGCTCGGCGGTCATGGGTAAACCTTCCCGTCGCTCCTTTCCTTTCCGTCGCTCGTCTTCCCCCCCCCCCCCCCCCCAGTAATCTGTGGATCTCGGAGTCGTTCCGGTGCCAAACTGGGAGCTCACCGTCCACACGGTGCATGTTGTACACTACGTCCACGTCCCCTGGGTTCACTGCCTCGTCCCACTTACATTCTGCAGTTCTGTGAATGAGCAGCAGGTGTCGCCTTCACAGAAAACGTTTAATTAAAGCCGCTGTAATTAAGCAGCAGCCGGAATTAGACCTAAGAAATAGTCCTTTACTTCAGTCTGACTCTGTTATAACACGGTATTAATGTTGAATCTGTCTCCCTCTAGTGGTGAGGAGCTGAAATGATGCTTTAGTTTTTTTTAAGGCTGCTCAATTACTAAGAATCTCTCTCTCTCTCTCTCTCTCTCCCCCTCTATGTAATCTCTCCATCACACACTCTCATCTCTCTCTCTCTCTCTTTTCTTTCCTGCTGTCTCACGCTCTTACTTTTTCATTCTCCCTCTTGCCTTCTCTCTCTCTCTCTCTCTCTCTCTCTCTCTTTCACATGCACACACATACTCTCTCGCTCTCTCGCTCTAGAAGATGATGTGGATCTGGAGGCGCTGGTGAATGACATGAACTCCTCGTTTGAGAGTCTGTTCTCCTCCGGCAGTGTGCAGTGCGAGTCGGTGCCCCTGCTTCACAACGGGCAGCACTTGCACTCGAACCCGTACGCCCTCGTGCACGGACAGCCCGCCTCGCAGAACCGACTGCGCCGCTCCCAGCCCATGCGCATCCTCCCCGTCAGGTAACTCTCTCTCTCTCTCTCTCTCTCTCTCTCTCTCTCTCACACACACACACACACACACACACCTGATACGCCCACATGCACACCAGTGTAAAAGAAAAACAACTGGGATAGGTACTAAAATAAGTGTAATGTTGTTTGCTGTCATGTTCATTTGGACAATACGAATGAGGGAAGTGAGGGAGTTGCCCCACCGCACGAAGACCCTGGGTGACCTGTCCGAATGTTTCCCTTTAGCTCTATAAGTGCTGGGATAGGCCCCCTACAACCCTAATCACAAACATGTGCCTCAGAAAAGAACGAATCAATGAATATCACTTCATATTGTTTTAAGACGGGGCAGATGCACACTGTGTAGGGAGCAGGGTCTGGTTTAGGACGCAGCCGCAGTCAGCATCGGCGTCGTTTACATCTGAGGTTTGGGACAAATTCACTGTGTTTTTTTTTTTTTTATACATGATGAATTGTAAATGTACTGTTACAGAACAGTTGGAAAACATTCATCCGCGCGCACACACACACACACACACACACACACACACACACACACACACACACACACACACAATAACACACACACACAAAACAGATGTGCACCTAAACATCAAGAATTTCTCGCCCCATGGCTTTTTCCAAAACAAAATTATCCTTGGTTCTTGTTAATACTAAGTCTACTTTTAGAACATTCTGCTTCTTCCCACAAACCACACACTCACACACACACACACACACACACACACACACACACACACACACACACACACACAGTTTTTAGCTTTTGTATAAGTTTTAGTACTGTAACCTGTGTAATCTGTGAGTGTGTGTGTGTGTAATCTGTGAGTGTGTGTGTGTGTGTGTGTGTGTGTGTGTGTGTGTGTTGGGGGAGGGTTGCTGTGGGTCAGACTGTGCGTGTTAGGGAAAGGCCATGCTGGGGTAGAGTTTCTTTTAACCTGGGTTCACGCAGAGGTTAGTGTTCAGACTTAGAGCTGACCTCTCTCTCTCTCTCTCTCTCTCTCTCTCACACACACACACACACACACACACACTTGTTTTGGACCATGTACGGTGTCTTAAGAAGAAAAACCTATATCCCCGTCAGTGATTCTCCTCAGTAAGTCGTTTCGGAGTCGATCTCTCGCGTGTTCCTTTGGGTTCCGTGTTTTTTTTTTTTTTTTTTTTTTTCTGATGCCACAGATCTGATGTAAGAACGGAGACTTTAAAACCCAAGTGGTCTTTATATTAGACACTTAAAGGATTAAAACTCTTGTTAAGAGACCAGTCACCAACTTTATTGGCTTGTTAAGACCAAAACGAAAGTTCCTGGCTTCTCTGCAAGGTGCTACGTTAAGTTCCAGGAACTTTAAAAAGGAACTGTCCACTGCACAGATTTCCAGGGAACTGATCAGGTGACTTTGTTTATATTTACGTTGTTCAGAACCTGGAGCCTGTTCTGTTCTGTTTAATTGGGTTCTTTGTTTTCTTTGGTTTGTCGTTCTCCCGCTGTGCAGTGCCACGCCCTATCGAATCCAATTCACTCGGTAATGTAGCCCCATGCATTTTGGACAATTGTATGTTTTCCAACTGCTTGTGGAAACAGTTTGGGGAAGTCCATTTCCTCCTTCAGCAAGGTCCATAAAGCCATGGTGGGGGTGACCCAACCGAACCACAGAGAGCCCCGACCTCATCCTTAAACACGTATGTGATGAGCCAGTTCGTTAGTGTGTAAATTAATTATGATTCTTACACATGCACGCCAAAATTAAAGGATGAATATATTATAATTCAACGGTAAAGCATCGTGAGCCAAATCAGTCAGGTGATTCTGATTATCCAACCATCCATTATCTTCCACTTAATCCTATAATAGGGTCATGTGGGGGCGAGGGAGGTTCCCCATTCCCATCCAGGAGAGAACGTTTCGGGTGCTGGGCAGATACACCCAGGACAGAGCGCCAATCTATCGCTGAGCACATGGTTACAAGGGCAATTTAGAGCGGCCGATTTACCTTGAATCCATGTTTTTGGACTGTGGGAGGAAACCGGAGAACCCGAGGAAACCCCCACACGGACACGGGGAGAACATGGAAACTCCAGAGAGGAGGACATGGCAACCATTAAGCATAATTATGATACGAGTGAAGCATGGACAGAAATGACGACTGCTTCTGTGTGTGTGTGTGGGGGGGGGTGCTTTAGGAACAAAATGGCGTGTCTCAGAATATCATCCCGGTTCGTTAGTGACGTTCGATGTGTGAGAACGTTGGAATCGCGGAGGGCTTCGGATTCGTCAGTCTGATCACGTCTGACAGGTTTGTAAACCAGACGCGGCGGGATGAAGCGTGTAATTTCACACTGCGCAGGGTGAAGCCTCAGTCCAACGTGCTGCACAGGGAGGACACCGAGGGAAGCCTGTCCAAGTTCAGCGTGTGCTCGCCGCGTTCCAAGAACGCAGAACTTAAGAAGAAAAGGAGACGCCGTTATTGACTCTGAGAGGACGTCCTGACCTCGCATCCAGAACAGAGTGGTAATTGGAGCGGGTTAGGGCTGGTACCATGAGTCGGAGCGTCTGTACATTTTGTCACTTCAGAAATAAAGCGTCTGCGCCTGGGGTGTGCTCGCAGTGCACCACAACTGTCTGCAGGTTCTGATCGGCTTACCCCGTTATCGCCATTGCGTCGTTTGGCCGGATGTTGGATGATGATGGAGGTTCTGAAGTTATGGAGATGACCTGCCACTTTTCTTGTCACCACCTCATTTTTTATTTTCTTCTCCATCAATTCGACTCGCTCCATTAACCAAAGATGCGCTTTGTAATTCCGCAGTTATCTTTTTATTTGTTTATCAGGTGACAGCAGTAAGGTGTAACGGAGTGTATAGAGAGTTTAACCTCCAGCAGCACTGCTGTGTCTGATCCACTCGTACTCGCACACCACCCGCACCCTACTACAACTACAAACTCCATCTACACATCTGGGTACCGGGGCATCTGGGCCCTTACATCCAGACTCCTGATCAGTCACAATCCACTATAAACAATAGTATGTATCATGTACGTAGGACTGTACTAAACTATCTCTCACACACACACACACACACACAAAAACACAAACACACACTTCCTATACCAAAAAAATTACAATATACTTTTTTTGCCTTTAATACATCATACACTATTTTACATTTATAGACTTATATACATATACTGGAGAGTGGTTAGCATGTTCTCCTCTCAGCGCTGGAGTTTCCCGTAGGGGTGAGCTGCAATATTCGCTGATTCGACGATTCGATTCGGAGAACCGTAGTCGACTATGAACCTCATAGGCGAATGTACCATTTTGACCACATGGGGGTGCCCATGGCTGCTGCTAAGCATTAGTTTTTACATGAAATGTCTTTGTTTTCGTTATATATATAGCCTTTTGTCAAATAAAATCATCCTAATTTCTAGAAAAGAAAAAAAAAGAACAACAAACAAAAAAAAAAGGTTTTCTTTTGTTAGAAAAACAAGTAAAATAAAAAAAACCACGCCATCTTGTGGTGAGATTTTAACTGATTCGACTATCAGTCGACTATAGGGAAAATCTGACGAATCAGATTCGACTATGAAAATCCTTAGTTGAAGACACCCCTAGTTTCCCGGTACAAATCCCAATTAACCAATTTGTGCATGATGGTGGTAGTGATGACGTTCTCCGTGTGTGCAGGCGATTGCAGCAGGAGGAGCTGCAGTTCCGGACCTCGTCCCTCCCGGCCATCCCCAACCCGTTCCCCGA
The DNA here is from genome assembly GCA_019802505.1 of Corydoras sp. C115. NCBI lineage: Eukaryota > Metazoa > Chordata > Actinopteri > Siluriformes > Callichthyidae > Corydoras > Corydoras sp. C115. Next base: position 2,407,450 of record JAFMOC010000040.1, read on the forward strand.
GCTGTGCAGCCCGGCCGGCTCGCCCACCGTCTGCCCGGGCTCCTTACCCCCCACGCAGACCACGGACAAATACGTGAGTAGTGGATCTCTTTGTTATCGTTCCCCAGGCGCCGGGTACAGGGCTACCCACCACTCAGTGTGTGTGTGTGTGGGGTGGGGTGGGGTGGGGGGGGCTCTCAGGCGTGTTGATTAAACTTCGGCTCGTTCTGTTCAGGGTTTTTATTTTTAGGTTTCATAGTTTTGACTCTAGTGTCCGTTTATTTAAGACGCCTGACCTCAGATCAGACGGGGACGCGTTACTTCTGAGTGTGGAGTGTTCTTGGAACCGGTGTTCTTGTTATTGGTTCCAATAATAAGGTATAATGATTATAAGTGCTGGTGGCTTAGTGGTTTAGCATGTTCTCCTCTCGGCGCTAGGGATTCCCGGTTCGAATCCCAATCTGGGTTGAGTTTGCATGTTCTCCCCGTGTCCACGTGGGTTTCCTCTGGGTTCTCCGGTTTCCTTCCACAGTCCAAAAACGTGGATCAAGGTGAATTGAATTCTACAAATTGCCCCAAATAAAGTGTGTGTGTCTGTGTGAGTGAGTGTGTGCCCAGTGATAGATTGACATCCTGTCCCATCCCGAAACGTTCTCCCCTGGATGGGCATGGGGAACATGGTTAGCATGTTCTCCTCTCAGCGAAGCCATCCAGTGGAGAACAATTCGGGCGGATACACCAGGGCGGGGCGACAATCAAGGAATGGGCACACACTCATTCTGACACACACCAACACACTATATGGGGCAAGTTAGAGCATTACTTCACCTTGAATCCATGATTTTGGATTGAGGGATGAAAGGCGGAGAACCCGGAGAAAACCCACGCAGATTCACAAAATCGGGATTGGAACCTGGATCTCCAGCGCTGAGAGGAGAACATGCCAACTTTCTCCACATACTCACAGTAAACTCAGAGTGGGTCCCGCTGTATGCGTGTGCAGCAGGTTTCAAGCTCCTTTATTACGTGCGACCCTGCTGAATTTCGTGACCCCCTCCCCTCTACCCCCCCCCCCCCCACCCGACCACCACCTCATTCCGTCACCTCTTTAAATCCGCTCCATATGGAATTCTGCTCCATTACAGTAATACCCCGCGTCCCAGTAAAACTCCACTGCACGCTTGATTCAATTACTCTAATCTCCCTCGCTTGACTTTTATTGTTCCCTGGATTTGACCCAGCGGGGCCTGTCGAATCAGAACGGGCCCCTCACCCAGGCGTCGAGCGCGGGGAGCCGGGTCTGGAAACCATTCCGCGTGCACGCCTCCATAAATATCGGCGCTGACGTTTCCGAGCCGGTTTGCACGTGAGGTGCAGGGCGAATAGCTGGAATTCCTCCCGCGTTGACGTTCTATATATAGAGGAGAACGTGGCGCCGGGCCTCGCATCCCCTCGCCGTGGGAGATACAGATGACTGGAGGTCCACGGTCAGGCTCCGGACCGCGGCGCGTCCATCAGCCCTGGACGGCGCCCTCTTTTCCCCGCATCTTGTTCTATTGAGGAACAGGACATCGCATGCGCCCCCGTCGGTCCAAGCCAAGTGCTTACAGAAGTGTTTACAGAATTTTCCGAGCCGCGGGCGTTCTCCTGACAGGCCATCGTTCCTTTGGCCGACCCCCACGTGGGAGGCACGCGAGCCGGAGAGCCGTCTCCGCTCAGTTCTCCGTGCGGTTCTAATCCACGGCCTGATCTTCATTAGTTGCCTCGAAATCCTCCTTCTTTTTCTGTCTGTCCCTCTGCTTCAGTTCCTCCATGTTGGAAACACATGGCGTTTGGAAGTGGCGTCTTCAAGGCCGTCCATTAAACCCATGGAATAAATTAAAGCATAGAAACGTCGTCAAAGTTGGTTGTATGTCGTCTTTACCTTTAATGACGCTGCCGATCGGAATGATGAGACCGTCGAGGGGAACGTGGTACAGCGTTCCAACCTGGAATGTTCCGAGACGCCTTTGAAGTGTAGTGCAATACACATCCACAACACAACATGGACGCTGGGCAGATACTCCCAGGACAGGACGCCAATCTATCACTGGGCACACACTCACTCACACACCCACTCACACAAACACACTCTATATGGGGCAATTTGGAGAACTCAATTGACCATGATCCATGTTTTTGGACTGTGGGAGAAAACCGGAGAACCCGGAGAAAACGGGGAGAACACGGACACGGGGAGAACATGAAAACTCCACCCAGATTGGAATTCGAACCGGGATTCCCCAGTAGCTAAGAGGAGAACATGTTAAACCACTAAGCCACCGTGCCACCCGACCTGACAATCATTCAAATAACAATGGAAACATAAAATATAAAACCAGAAACTGCCATTAAATGAGGATCACGTCCAAAATGACGTTAACCTGCAAATAAATGAATAAATAAATAAATTAATTAATTAATAAATGAATAAATAAATAAATAAATAAATAAATATGATTTCTTTGGATAAAAAAAAAATACTCAGTACCGCCCCCTTCAGCATCCATGACCAACCCTTATATCATACACTGAATACACTGAATGTGTCACTGGTTGGGTCGTGGCTTTAAAGACCTCTGACCTTAAATGGGCCCCAGGGTGTTAAAGGTGAAGTGGTGTAGTTTGAGGACCGCTCATCAGGCTCTGTTCTAGTGCTTTTTTTTTTGTTCTACACCTCTTCTTCCATGACACACGACTTCCTGTGAGTGTCACCGTGTGGGCCTTAATCCATTTAAAGCTGTCAGTGACCTCAGCCTCCGGCTCCGGCCGTAACGCCGTGGGGCAGGAATAAAGGGATGAGCAATATCGGTAATGGCGCCCTGCCTTCACCTCAGGAGATGCTTATTTATTCCTGGGTGAGGTAAGGGCACAGGAACAGAACAGGGCCGGGGGGGGTGGCGTTCACTCCCCCCCCCTGCTGAACTCTTGTATAGGTTTGGTTTTAAAGAGACGGATGGGAAGTGGAGTACAATTAGCTCTTTAGTGATGTCATACCGTCATTACAGCCTATCCCAGTTATCAAGGTGGTAGTGCTGTTGCTCATCCCAGCGCTCACCGGGTAAGAAGTCTGGAAACAGGTTGACAAGAAATCAGAGTTGTGAAATAAAGACCTAATGTAGACCTAACGCGGGCGGCACGGTGGCTTAGTTGTTTAGCATGTGCTCCTCTCAGCGCCGGTTGAAATCCCAATCTGGGTGGAGTCTCCATGTTCTCCCCGTGTCCACGTGGGTTTCCACCGGGTTCTCCGGTTTCCTCCCACAGTCCAAAAACATGGATGAAGGTCAATTGAATTCTCTAAATTGCCCCATATAGATTGGCGCCCTGTCCTGGGTCTATCTGCCCAGTGCCTGAAACGTTCTCCCCTGGATAGGCATGGGGAACCCCCCCTCCAGTAGAGGATAAAGCAGAAGATAATGTATGGATGGATGGAAAGACCAAACTTGGTTGAGATACCGCACTGTAGACTTCGAGGTTTAATGGTTTGAGTTCCAATGCGCCGCACGCTCTTCCCCCACGGACCCGCGGAATTTATGAGTAATTTCAGAGACTTGTGACTGATCCCGGATTGTAAGCGTGAGGCTTGTGGCGTTTATAAATGTAATAAAACTCGACAGGCCCTCGAGCTGTGTGATAATAGTTGGGTGTCACGCTTACAAATTGAAATGCCAAAATACTTAAGAGCTTCTAAATCAGAGCAGCAGGTGAGGTGGTGGAGTGGCGCTCTGTCAGGTGGTGGTGGTGGAGTGGCGCTCTGTCAGCTGAGGTGGTGGAGTGGCGCTCTGTCAGGTGGTGGTGGTGGAGTGGCGCTCTGTCAGGTGGTGGTGGTGGAGTGGCGCTCTGTCAGGTGGTGGTGGTGGAGTGGCGCTCTGTCAGGTGGTGGTGGTGGAGTGGCGCTCTGTCAGCTGAGGTGGTGGAGTGGCGCTCTGTCAGGTGGTGGTGGTGGAGTGGCGCTCTGTCAGGTGGTGGTGGTGGAGTGGCGCTCTGTCAGGTGGTGGTGGTGGAGTGGCGCTCTGTCAGGTGGTGGTGGTGGAGTGGCGCTCTGTCAGGTGAGGTGGTGGAGTGGCACTCTGTCAGGTGGTGGTGGTGGAGTGGCACTCTGTCAGGTGGTGGTGGTGGAGTGGCGCTCTGTCAGGTGAGGTGGTGGAGTGGTGCTCTGTCAGGTGGTGGTGGTGGAGTGGCGCTCTGTCAGGTGGTGGTGGTGGAGTGGCGCTCTGTCAGGTGGTGGTGGTGGAGTGGCGCTCTGTCAGGTGGTGGTGGTGGAGTGGCGCTCTGTCAGGTGAGGTGGTGGAGTGGCGCTCTGTCAGGTGGTGGTGGTGGAGTGGCGCTCTGTCAGGTGAGGTGGTGGAGTGGCGCTCTGTCAGGTGGTGGTGGTGGAGTGGCGCTCTGTCAGGTGGTGGTGGTGGAGTGGCACTCTGTCAGGTGAGGTGGTGGAGTGGCGCTCTGTCAGGTGAGGTGGTGGAGTGGCGCTCTGTCAGGTGAGGTGGTGGAGTGGCGCTCTGTCAGGTGAGGTGGTGGAGTGGCGCTCTGTCAGGTGGTGGTGGTGGAGTGGCGCTCTGTCAGGTGAGGTGGTGGAGTGGTGCTCTGTCAGGTGAGGTGGTGGAGTGGCGCTCTGTCAGGTGAGGTGGTGGAGTGGCGCTCTGTCAGGTGGTGGTGGTGGAGTGGCGCTCTGTCAGGTGAGGTGGTGGAGTGGCGCTCTGTCAGGTGAGGTGGTGGAGTGGCGCTCTGTCAGGTGAGGTGGTGGAGTGGCGCTCTGTCAGGTGAGGTGGTGGAGTGGCGCTCTGTCAGGTGAGGTGGTGGAGTGGCGCTCTGTCAGGTGGTGGTGGTGGAGTGGCGCTCTGTCAGGTGAGGTGGTGGAGTGGCGCTCTGTCAGGTGAGGTGGTGGAGTGGCGCTCTGTCAGGTGAGGTGGTGGAGTGGCGCTCTGTCAGGTGGTGGTGGTGGAGTGGCGCTCTGTCAGGTGAGGTGGTGGAGTGGCGCTCTGTCAGGTGAGGTGGTGGTGGAGTGGCGCTCTGTCAGGTGAGATGGTGGTGGAGTGGCGCTCTGTCAGGTGAGGTGGTGGTGGAGTGGCGCTCTGTCAGGTGAGGTGGTGGTGGAGCCTACCAATGTTCATGCAGTTGCAGGGGGCATTAACAGAGGCTGTGGTGAATTAAGGAACGGAACTATTCGTTTTATAAAGTGCGTTAACTTGATGGTTGTGTGATTTCCAAAAACCTGCTTGTGTGTGTGTGTGTGTGTGTGTGTGTGTGTGTGTGTGTGTGTATTTATATCACTGTAATTCTTGGGGAACTTTAAAACCTCCAGCTCTAAACCGAACTTGTGGCTAAATTTAGAGTTTTAAAAAGCTCCTGTTGTTCAGCGCAGATCACGAGGGCATTACTTCATCCCTCCAACGGTGGAGCCGTTCATGCGCCGGCCGACCGGAGAACACGGCGACGTTCCGGCTAAACCGAGAGGCGTAAATGTTGTTGAGGACCCTCGGAACACACGTCGAAAAACCTACACAGATAAACGGCGACCGCAATTACTGCAACCCGGCGACGAACGGAAAGCTTTTTATAGAAAACAAACGAAAGTTTGGAAATGTGGAAACGAATGGCGAGTGAGCGGCGGGCGGGCGGGCGGAACGAAAAGCCTTCAAACAGCCACTCTGAACGATTCATCTTCATGTCAAGCGGCAGATGGAGGATGAACAAACATTCACTCGTGCCACATTCGCTCTAAATATGAACCAAATGCTGGTCTGGTTCCGTTCGGATCGTCACGGGTCCCAAGCCCCCGAAGCGGCTGAGAGGGAACATTTCAGTCGTGCAGTGAGGGATTAAGCTGTCATGTGCTGGGGGGCGGGGCTGGGGCAGGTCCTGGTTTTGATTTCCAGGTGGAGGTGTGTACAGGTACTTTCTGTATGTCCTCCCTGTACCCAAATTCCTCCGCTTTTTCTCCCACGTTCCAAAGACATGCTGAAGTGTATGTTGGAGTTTGGGTCCCCAGCCTGGACCAATAGGGGGGTGGTGCCGGGAGGGGGCATTCGGTGGATCTACTCCGCTGTGGTGACTCCAGAAGGAAACAGGCAGGAGGTTATACTGCGGGTTAAAGGGGCTGGACGAGTCCCCTGAGGGGGTTCCCTTTGTTTGGATTGTAGAATTAATTTATTCATCCATTATCTTTTGCATAATCCGCCACTAGGGGGTGGGGCAGGGGAGAACGTTTCGGGCTCTGGGCAGATACACCCAGGACAGGAGGCCAGGCTATCACCGGGCATACTCACTTACACTATATGGGGCAATTTAGAGCATTAAATTTACCTTGAATCCATGTTTTTGGACTGTGGGAGGAAACCAAACATCAGGATTCGAACCTGGATCCCCAGAGGCGAGAGTCCTTCACTTGGGTCCTATCCCTGCATCGTTTTATTGCGGGTCGAACGGCCACTCCCCTGCGTTTCACTCCGTATCGCTTTCAGTCGGTCGTAACGGTTGGGCTATGATGTCATCCTGAGCGTTCCCGCTGCGTATTGAAGGATAAAGACGGAACGCGCCGCACGGCCCCCGTCATCAAAGCCATCGGTCAGCCGCTCGGTGCGGGTCGCGGTGAGGCGCACCAGCTGGAGCCTTCTGTACGTGCTCAGACCTGCAGGGATTACCCATCATTCCTTTAGGGCCTGTGACGCAGAGGAGATCTGACAGTGGTGCTGCTGTGTTAATAAGCACCACGTAAACTGCCCCCCCCCCCCCCCCCACAGCCTCTTATTGAAGTCAGGTCTGTGATCTAAGAGCTCATAACCGTGCTCTCTGGAGGGCTATGAAGCTGTGTGTGTAATTCCTAATGGGAGTGGATTCAGCTGGAGCACAGGGCGGGTACCGCTGCTCCACTTCGGTCGATGAAGGTCAGAGAACTCAGAGTACGGAACACCGTGCATGTTGGTGCAGCACCTTTCCTAAAGACAACAGTGAGCGACCGCCGAAAAGTCGAAGGTCGTTCGAAGTCCTCGGTTCTGCTCGTATTTGCCTGGTTTGTCGTCATTAAAGGGTTCCCACGGACCAAAACAGACCAACTGGGGGCACATTCGTTTGCATGTCCTCCCCGTGTCCGCGTGGGTTTCCTCCAGGTTCTCCGGTTTCCTCCCACAGTCCAAAAACATGCTCCAAATTGCCCCATATAGAGTGTGTCTGTGTGAGTAAGTGTGTGTCCAGCCATAGATCGGTGTCCTGTCCTGGGTGTATCTGCCCAGCGCCCGAAACGTTCTCCCCTGGATGGGCATGGGCAATGGGCCGTGACCCTAGTAGAGGATAAAGAGGAAGATAATGGATGGATGGATGTTATTGTATATCACACATTGATACGATTGTGAAGCACGCAGAGGGGTGTGTTATTATTAATGCTGTCCAAATGGCTCAGCCAATCCGATTTAAGGATGGAATAATGGAATAATGGAACCTCTACTGTTTTTGATTGCTGTGGCTCGGACAGACACAGCTGGACCGCAGTCCCGTTCTGGAGAGTGAAGCTGATCTAAATGGATCGTGAGTTGAGTTTAATATTTCTGCCTTCGATATTCTCTCATTTGTTTTTAATTTTTTGCTCTTCGGCAGCTGTTCTGTGCGTGACAGGACAGTTCATCGACAGATCTCATTAGAACTCGGCAAACTGTTTAAATCTCTTCACCGGGAGGCCGTGATAATGCGGCGCACGCAATGCGACTCTCTTTTTTTTCTCTTTTTCTTTTCTTTTTTTTTCTTGCTGATAGGTGGCTCATGTTTGGCCGCGAGGGAGCTGAACTCACCGGTTCTTTTTCGGATGACTTGCGGCGTGTTCATGCTACATGCTCGTGTGTGGCGCAGCTCCAGGAAAAAAAAAATGGAGCAGATGGAAAGATAAACAATGGAAGAAAATGTGTATCGGTGCTCGTACATACCCCGACGTATTTATCAACAAAACGGGGGCTGCACGTGTGGAGGGGGGGGGGGGACTGAGCATTAATGTTGTGCTGAATGAGAAGGAACTACAAGGAACAACCAGGCGGTCACCCAGAGACGCCTCATACAATATTATGTTCATATAATGTTATGAACACATCCATCCATTATCTTCCGCTTTATCCTCTACTAGGGTCACGGGGGGGGGGGGGGGGTCGCGGTGGGGTTCCCCATGCCCTTCCAGGGGAGAACGTTTCGGGTGCTGGGCAGATACACCCAGGACAGGACGCCAATCTATCCCTGGACACACACTTCACTCACACAGAAACACACACTCTATATGGGGCAATTTTGAGAATTCAATTGACTTGATCCATGTTTTTGGACTGTGGGAGGAAACCGGAGAACCCGGAGGAAACCCACGCAGACACACGGAGAACATGGAAACTCCACCCAGATTGGGATTTGAACCAGGAATCCCTAGCGCTGAGAGGAGAACATGCTAAACCACTAAACCACAGTGCTGACCCAATATCATAATATACATATAATATTATATCATATTATATAATAATAGAATTTTATTTATATGTGCCTTTCAAGAACACAATATTACACAATATCACTTACAATATTAGAAGAAAAACAATAATAAAAATTAAAAAGCAGGAGTACAGGATACAGGACTGTACCCCCCACCCCCCAGACATTAAATTAAGACATTTACCAATGGGATTCCCAAATTTGACTTCGGAACTTCGCGCCGACGTGAACAAGACCTCGAGCCGTTACGTTAATTCTACAGAAAACAAAAAGCAACCTGGCAACCCTGCAGATCTCAAGCGTGAGGATTTGAGATTAGGATTAATCGGGCGTCTTTCCAAAGAGCGACATGCAAGCTTTTGACGTTCAGTAGGTGTTAAATTACAAACGTCGCCGCTCCTCCGGCTCCGGCACGCTTGCCAGGAAAGACGAAGCCGAGGAAGCCGCCGAACGCAGCACTTTAATTTCAGGTCGTCATCTTCATGAGAACACAGACTGCACTGACGCAGGACCTGTCATTACGCAGCACGGCGCTCCACAGTGTCATTAGTTTAACAAATCTGCAAACAGGCTCGTCTGGACGGCAGCCGCGAGCCCGAATGGCAGCACTCTGCGCTGTTGCACGTCGTCTCGCAATTATAATTAAAGAAAGCCGAATAAACTCAACGACCATTTCACTGGGACTCGAACCCTCCCTCCATCACATCAGCTCCACTGATCATATAGCTCAGGCGTGCCCAATACGTCGAACCCCATGCCAGCGACCTTTGCTCTCCATAACTTCAACTCTCTATTCCCAAAATCCCCCCCCCCGTGCTTCATTTACTGCTTATAAAGATGGGCGGGTCAATGTCAAATGTTTCCATCCATCCATTATCTTCCACTTTATCGTCTACTAGGGTCGCGGGGGAGAGGGGTGTTGCCCATGCCCATCCAGAGGAGAACGTTTCGGGCGCTGGGCAGATACACTCAGGACAGGATGTCACTCTATCACTGAGCAGACACTCACTCACACAGATAAACTCTATATGGGGCAATTTGGAGAATTCCATTGACCTTGAGCCATGTTTTTGGGACTGTGGGAGGAAACCGGAGAACCCGTAGGAAACCCACACGGACACGGGGAGAACATGGAGACTCCACCCAGATTGGGATTCGAACCGGGAATCCCTAGCGCTGAGAGGAGAACATGCTAAAGCACTAAGCCACCCTGCCGTCCTGTAAAATGTTTACAATGTAAAAATAAAACATAGCTACGGCCAATTATTATTATTACCACTTCCCAGCATGCCTTGGAGCGGGTTCTGCGCGTTCTATGTTTTATGCTTCAATCAATGTTCATGTTCTGTTTGGGGGGAATGCGAGTCGGGGGGGGGGGGGGGTGTTGTCGTACATTTGCTCTGAATGCAGTGTGTGTTTGCTTGTTTGGATGGTGGGGGGGGGGGGGGTTGCCATTTAGGGGAAACGTGTGTCATGTCTTTGAGGAGTGTGTTTAATAAAGGAGGGATTTCTGTGAAAATGGCAACCCAAAGCTTTTTTTTTTTACTGCTGATTCCACCATATCAGCTTGATATTTAAAAAAAAAAAAAAAAAGATGAATCGTGGTCGATCACGACGACCTGTCCACTGGAAAAAGTAGATCAGTGTGGACACACCCGATATAGATGGACTTTGTAGTTACAGACTGTAGTCCGTCTGTATCTCTTCATGTTCTATACGCTCTCTGTGATAGTTCAGGTATTATTTGGGGTGTCGATTCACACCGCTGACATGGCGGTGGTGGTGTGTATGTAGATCGGACACAGGTGTCCACATGGTTGACCCTTTATATCACTCTGTATTCCATTGCTAGCTCCGGGCTGCGATGTCTCCGAGCGTAATGGCTAACTCGATCTCGGCCCGTCGTCTACCACAGAGGAGGTTCTGTGATGAGCGACTGGGTGGCCGGCAGACGCGGGAGGAAGCATGGGTAAGAGTGGAAGTGCAGTGCCACTTCGTCCAGATTGATTTGCTCAATTAAAGGCTATGAATTCACCGCCGGTGGCCGTCCCCAAAAGCACAATGATCTGCTGTTGGGCTCAAAGGCTCCCCCTCTGTTCCGAGGTCCCCATCAAAACGTCTGCGCCCGTTTATTGGGGAAACATTTGGCTCATCCCCATCCTCATCTCGGTCGGGAGCCAAGAGCTAAAGAGGTCGCCTATTCAGAAACGAATTGTCGGGGGCCGACGTGTGTGGCGGACGGGACGACCAGGAGGGCGGCTGGATGTGATGGGGCGGCCCATGTGATCTGTACGGCCAACCAGAGCGGGCCGGGTGAAAAGGGCCCGTTTTTATCAATGGAGCCGCTAAGCCGGACTGTCGGGAGTGACGGATGCTCTGCCGCTTGTGGTTTTTGAAACCTATTATAACGCCGGCACGTCGTTCGGAGTCTGAGCGCCGTTTGAAATCAGATTTTATTGCGATCGCTGGCCGCGGTTCACGCCAAACGTGGTTTTGATATTTACGACTTTACAGCTTTTTGTCACTAATCGTTCGGGGGGGGGGGGGGGGGGAGGCGCCGTAATGATATAACGATGTAATCAGAACCCGAAACCGTGTCGTTTCAAGGTTTCGCCGGGAATTCCGATGAAACACAATTTCGCAGTCGTGGGCCGAGTACAAGCCTCCATTCAAGTTCTGCCGTTCATGTGGCCGGCGAGAGTCGCTGCCAGCTTCCTTCGAGGCTTGTTATGGGCTGACTGTGGCTCGGCCTGGCATTTCAAGCCTAATTTGGTACCAGTAATTAGACAAGAGGCAGCTCCTGACTCAGCAGTTATAGCCAGGAAAGCAGAAATGCAGTGGACGTGCACCGGAGTGTGTTATTGGACGTGGCTTTCCGCTGAATCCGACCTGGCTTAGGTTTCATCTCATTAGGGACTCCTGCGCTCAGCTGCTTAAACACAGTGGGATGATGGTGCGAGTGAATTAAGGCCACTCAGCGCACCGTTTCTGCCTCATCCCGCGGCCCGGGATGCAGTGGGATCCAAACCTGCACCCCCGCTGTATCGACAGATGCTTATTACTTTGGGCTTGTCGTGACATTAAAACCTCATGACGTTAAAACACTGACTTCACCCTCAGTTGATAGACGTGTGGTATATGAGTACGATGGTGTCATGGTGACTTATTGAATTGCACTCTGTGGTGTCTGCGTTTTGCTTCGTGAGTGTTTTTCTATCTATTTATTTATTGTTTCTCCACCAGAATCATTTACGAGTCGCGACTTTTTTTTTAGACGGTGCAATTCACCTGATCTGCTGAAAATCTCATGATCACAATACATTATGTACTCAGCAGATGCTTCCATAGAACCTCGACTTGATACTTGGGGGCAGAGCACAGGGTCAGCCATGACACCGCACCCCTGGGGCATTGAGGCCTCACTCGATAGCCCATACTGGTAACTTAAGTGTAGTTAGGATTTGAACATTCAAACCCTTGATTGATTGATTGCCCAACACCCTAACCGAAGAGCTACCCCCCACCTCCCCTTCCTCCAACAAACCAAGCTTACAGCCCAACAATATGGATGAAAGTGTTCGGACACGCCCTTTAGTGGTTCATTTGGTGTATAAACTGAAGCATCTTGCTATGTTTGCATTGCTGGGACAGTTTTGGAGAAGGTCCTCTCACACCCACTGTCAGTGTCCAGACCAGACCATATATTAGCCCCCTTCTGGGTAAAGGGGCGAGAACTCTGGCTGATACGTTGGTCCGTGGTTTCGGCTGACGTTCGGTGACCCGGTGCATTTTGAGGGAATTTCTTTGCAGTAAACTGCCTGAAGCAGTCCTGGATTCAATTACATCATAAAGGCTTGGCATCGCCGGGTTTTCTGGCCCGGTGCCTGGCTGATGTAACTGGGAATAAAGTATTAAGACGGATCGCTTTCCCACAACTTCGGGTTCAGATCCAGAGGAGCGTTGAGGTTAACGCTGCTCCGCCAAAGCCAGAATTCCTGCGACTCTATCTGAAACACGACGCGGCCTGGACCTCAGAAAGGGTCCTATAGTGCCGTGTGAGAGAATTCAGTGGAATTGGGGGTGGGGGGGGTGGGGGTGGTGTTTAAATATCCTGCTGAGTCAGCTGAAAGGAACAGGCAACTGCTTCAACAGGAAAAAGGAAATGAAGCTGCTGGGATTTGGGGCGGCGGGCGCTCCGAGACGTTAACGCCTTGTTTCCTACTTCACATGTTAAAGCAGAAGTTGGAAGGGACGTTGAACTTCTTTTCGTTCGTTAAGGGCAGACCGTCCATTAGGATGAGTACATGCGGATTTAAGGCTGGGCCTCGTTAGGCAGTCAGCTTAGTGCATCAGACCTCTTTCATTATTAATGGACACTTTGCAGATGTATTTATATCGTCGCACCTACAGCTGTCATTCAGTTCGGTGTACAAGCGACGACGTCAGACAATAAGTCGAAGCGTAAAGCCACTAAACTAACGGCCTCTGAGTTTATGGAGTGAGTTTTTTTATTAGTTTTTTTATAGCATCTCTTTTCATCAGAAATATATACATTACAGAGAAACCTGTATATAACAATACCGCAGGTGCCTGCAGTTAATTACAAATAGAGAAAACAGGAATTGGCTGTAATATAAAATAGAACGAGTCAACCCTATCACAAACACACACGTCGTTGAAGTGAGCATGGAAAATCAGCGTGCAGTACTTTCTAGTAGCTAAAAATATTATACAGAAAATAACAGTATTAACAGTGTATATATATATATATACACCCACAGGAGGGACTGTAGGAGGAAACCGGATAACCCGGAGGAACCCCATGCAGACAGGGGGAGAACATGGAAACCCCACCCAGATTGGGATTTGAACCGGGAATGCCTTAGCACTGAGAGGAGAACATGCCAACCACTAATCCACCGTGACTCCCATACAGTAGTCCACTGAATTCAAAAACGAATGGGGCCAATGAAAAACCTAATTATATAAAACGATGTGAAGGACACGACCCATGTACCGCAATGACATGACAGAGCCTGAATGTGCTGAAATCCCGTAAAACACCAACAAACAATCGAACAAACCACTGAACTCCGTGAAGATAAATAATATTAAAGACTTCGGTGACAGCGGCACGGTGGCTTAATGGTTTTTAGCATGTTCTCCTCTCAGCGCTGGGGATTCCTGGTTCGAATCCCAATCTGGGTGGAGTTTCCATGTTCTCCCCGTGTCCGCGTGGGTTAAAAATGCCTTACAAATTTCTGTAGTTGAAGTATAAGAGAAAAAAAAAACCCTTAAGACCCTTCCTCAAGGAGCACCGTCAAAGAGTGTTTCCAGGCCATCGTCACGGCCACATATTCATTGTCCTGTGGAATACGTGCCTGTTCAAATGAGCAGACGGAGGTCGGACCCATTAGCGGGAACCGAAAGTTTAGAGTGTTTAAGCTCCTTGTTTTACTTGGACTCTCGGGAAGTTTTTTTTTTTTCTCTCTCTCTCTTCGCTCCTTGCTCATGAATGCGGCATTAGAAGTTCCCGAGCCTGTGCAAACACACACCCCCATACACACCCACACACACACCCCTGTCTGTCTGGGTGACTGAGTGCTGGAAGGAAAGGGGAGGGGCCGGCCCATCCAGCTGGAGCTCTGGAGAGTTGGCATGCCTTTTACGTGACTCTTTCTTCAGCTTCCTCTCCGGCCTTCCCCACCCCCACGGCCGAATTCATCCCCCCGCGTGACGACCGGAGGCCCTGAGTGTGTCTGAGTCATCTCGCTCTTTTTTCCAGTTTCCGTGGGTGTTTGCGGTCATTTCCACAGCACAGGGACAGTTTTAGTGAAACTCGGGGGTCAGCTGAGCCGCAGCTCCGCAGGAAGATGTTTGTAAAATATCCAACTTTTTCTTTTCCCCTTTTCATCTTATTAAAAATTTAGAAGCGTGTGAGTTGCACTGCAGCACTAATGAGACTATATATATATATGTAGTAAAATATATATGTACTTTACATCAACCTGAGGCAGAGATTCATTCAAATGCACCTTTAAAGCGGGTTATTATTATTTAGGGAAACTATTATTACATACAGACTTAGTGGTGGTGGCTTAGTGGTTGGCATGTTCTCCTCTCAGCGCTGGGGATTCCCGGTTAGAATCCCAATCCGGGTGGAGTTTCCATGTTCTCCCCGTCTCTGCGTGGCCTTCCTCCGGGATTCTCCGGTTTCCTCCCACAGGTCAAGGTCAATAGAATTCTGGGTGTATCTGCCCAGCGCCCGAAACGTTCTCCCCTAGATGGGCATAGGGAACCCCCCCCCGTGACCCTAGTAGAGGTTAAAGCTATTCTCTCTAATCCATTCCCTCTAATCACTGATGAAGGATGTAAGGATGCCCTACTGTCTCTGATTCTGCATCCACAAGGTGGCGCAGTAAGGTGGCGTGAGTGGATACAGGGTTTCAAACTCCGGCAGCTCAACACACACCTGCACCACCATGTCAGTGTCACTGCAAGACTGAGCATCATCCACCACCCTAATAACACCTGCTCTGTGAGGTCCTGGTCATCAGAGTAAAGAGGACTAACAGAGTAAAGAGGACTTACAGAGTAAAGAGGACTAACAGAGTAAAGAGGACTTACAGAGTAAAGAGGACTTACAGAGTAAAGAGGACTAACAGAGTATGTAGAGAACATTACGCCGCTGGTCCAATGAAACAACAAAGTGAACCTAATAAAGTGTCCAGGGACCTTCATCCCAAACTCTCTGTAAATAAACTTTCTGTCTGAAGGCAACAGAGAATGCAAGTTACCTTATTTAGTACGTTATTAAACATGTGTGTAAAACGAAAGCTCTGGTTCTGGTTCTGGTTCCTGTAACTCGGAACCGATAATGAAAACAGAAACGACTGGATTCAGAGGAAAAGGTTCTAAAAGGCGACTTGATTTTCTGCTTTGCCCAGTTCCTTTCCAAAGAAAAGAGTTGTGTGTGTGTGTGTGTGTGTGCGCCTGTGTGTGTGTGTGTGTGTGTGTGTGTATGCGCCTGTGTGTGTGTGTGTGTGTGTGTGTGTGCATGTACACTTAAACCAGGAGAAAAACCCCGAGCTCTCCAGCAGGAAAGGCTGGGAAAGAAAAGTTGGCTGCGCATGCATGCGCATGACTGTGTGTGTGTGTGTGTGTGTGTGTGTGTGTGTGTGTGTGTTGTGTGTGTGTGTGTGTGTGTGTGTGTGTGTGTGTCTGTGGGCTGTGCATGCATGTGAGACTGTGTGTGTGTGTGTGTGTGTGTGTGTGTGTGTGTGTGTGTGTGTGCACGTCTGAGTGTGTGGGAATGATTACATCAGCCCGAACTTGCCTTACGATTGGTTAGGGAAGTGTGGTTTGATTCGCTACCTAAAAGGCTGTGCCTTGTAACCCTTTGTGAGGCAAACGGAACGAAGTTGTCGGGGAACAGTTGCCATTCGTCCACTTCCTCTGAAGAAGCAAAAGCCAGTGAGGGTGAGAAGGAGGGGAACGAGTGAGAGGGGAGATCCGGGCAGGCAGATAGCGAGAGGGAGAGCTTGTAGGTACAGGTATGGTACAGTGACCCACTCGCAGCCCGGCATCAGCGTTCCCTCTTTTTATTTTTTTTTCTTCCCCCCACTTTGATTTGGACTTTTTTTTTTTTTTTTTTTTTTTTACCCCCCCCACCGTGCATTTTCCCCACCTTTTCTGTCGGAGTTGTGGAGAGGAAACATTTCTCAGAGGACGCAAAAATGCCATCATGCTCTCCGGACTGGTGCCTGCTCAGGCCTGGGGAGGTAAGAATGTACTGTTTGGATTTTGTTGCCCCCCTTTGCGCCCGGAGACTGAGAGACGTAGAACAGACTGCGAGTATCTTGTGGATGGCGTGGGGTTAGAAGTTCGGGACGTTGAGCGCTTTTTGAATGGAGGGTGGGGGGGGGGGGGGGGGTGATTTGGAGATGAGGGGGGAAATGTGTTTGTAAAGGTTTTGGGGGTTCAGCGTTTTTGTAAACGAATGCTAACAATACGGCTGATTAATTGTTCCCGGTGAATTTGAGGTGTCGGTTAGCCGAGGATCTTATGTCAGGGTAGAACCATGTGGTTGTGCAGTCCTGCGCTCCACCACGGTTAGGCAGGGTGGGATTTCTTTTTTTTTTTTTTTTAAGGAACAGTTTGTTCTCCATCCGCTCATTTCTGTGGGCTTTTCCCTACTGCGTAGTAGCTGAAATCCGGGTTCCGTTAGAAGGTTCCAGCATTGGTTCCTGCACTAAAATGGCACCGGAGCAGGTAGTTTGGTTGCAGCACAGTGTTTTAGGGACGGGGTTCAGACCTTGGGTGAAGTTTCCGTTCCTTTTGTACCCTGAATGTTCTGCGGCTGCAGGGCTCGTCGTTACGTCATCGTTTGTTAAAACATCACCAGCTTTTGTTTTTAACTAGGCGTGCAAACAAACACACAGGTGTCACTAGATGAGGACAAAGAGTCGCCGCTTTGCTCTTTAATTATATCTTTAATCGCCACAGTGCACCATCTCACCCAGGAAACGCTGTCTGATGGCAGAAATGCGTGCAAAAATGAGAGGGGGTGGAGGGGGGGTGTAACAGCCGTCTGCCATCATCCGACCGACTCCGACCGTACCCACCCCAAAACCCCCGGTCCATGGTGAAAGTGTGTAGGGTTTCGGTTACCGTGGCCGATCATCGATGCACTTCGATGTTGAGTTGCCTCGCAACGTCGAATAAATGTTCAGCGCCGTTCCACAACGAGTGCATCCTCTGCACCGCAGCGGGAAAGTCCCACAACAAGCACCACCGTAAAGTTTAGCAACCGCGTTAATGTTTTACATTCCTTATCTGGACACCTCCACAAATCAGCGCTCTGTGAATCCCAAACGGCTTCCTGTACACTACCTCTGCACACTATAGTCCATATAATAAAACTGGGTGATTTAGGACATGACAAAGTGTGTGTGTGTGTGTATAATATATATATAGATGAATAGATACACACACACACACACACACACACACATATATATATATATATATATATATATATATATATATATATATATATATATATATATATATATATATATATGTTTATTTTTTATACTATTTTTTTTTTTTTGTTTATATACAATTTTTTTTTATTTTCCAGAAAAAGTTAAAGTACCAATGTGCGATGCCACACACAGGCCTGTGTGAACACGTAGACGTCCTGCTTCGCTCCCACGTGGACAGTTTTTATATTAGAGGAAATTGTACCCATGTTTATGATATTTATGCTCTAATTATTAATGGATCAGTCTTCACACCCAAAGTCACATTTCCTGTATACATACAGATTCAAGCCTTTGAAATCAAGCACCTATGTGCAACAGTTTGGGGAAGGCCCTTTCCTGTTCTTGTGAGTTGGGTGCCCAGCACAGAGCCCTGACCTTGACCACCGTGAATGATTGTGAGAATCTCTTTGAACGTCAGAGTCTTTATCTCATAAAACTCTTTACGGACAAATGGACTGAAATTCCCACAGTCACTATCTGTCCACAATCCCAGAAGTTTGGTTGAGGTTAATGTCTGGACATCATTGCTGTATATTTTTTCAAGTAACTTCCTGTAAGGTGGAAGTGCTGCAGCACTCTGCCACCCCCCCCCCCCCCCCAACAGAAGTAAAGACCCTGTTAGACTCTTTGGTCGATTCTCTTTTACGGTATTAACCATGTTGTGCATTCAGCAGTGAACATGCATTATACATGATTCAGCCAAATCCATTCAAAATGCTTTGAAGTTCATAACACAGCAATCAGGACACAGAGATGTAGAAGTCTATCCTTTGGCGTTTTTAATGTTTTATTAATGTATGTACTAATATGTAAGAGTTGGTTTGAATAGCGCTTTCACACTGTGTAGTTGTTTTTTGTACAGAACTTTAAACCTCATTGACTCATTGACTCTTCTTGTTTTTTTTGGTTGCAGATTATTAAAATCTTCAGTGAGGATGGGTTGGGTAAGGTGGTGGAGATCCCTCCGAACATGACGGCGAGGGACCTGTGTCAGCTGCTGGTCTATAAGAGCCACTGTGTGGATGATAACAGCTGGTCGCTTGTGGAACATCATCCACTTATAGGACTAGGTGAGTGCAGACTCAGACTGTGTATGTATGTATGACTGAGAGCCTTAGAAACTGTTCTGGGGTCAGCTCCAGTTATGCAAATGTTCTAAGGAGACAACCAAACACCGCTCACGGTGACTGTCGCCAGATAAACGGCTTTGCCTGCTGTTTAAGCTTTACATGCAAATGTTAAATTTGATGTTGCAAGCTGATGTGAAGACTGTAAACGACGGTACGAGAGTCACTTCTGCAGCTGAAACTTCATCTTGATTGTAACTAGTGGGTTAACTAGAATGATGTTTCCAAATATAACAAAAGCAGTAAGGTACGAGAGGGCGTGGCATTATTCTGAATAAATCCCATAAAGAGGTGTTATTAGTCCTGATGTGGAGTGGAGGAGAGTTCCACCTCTTTACTGTGATTTATTCACAATAATACACAACCTCCAGTGTCTTATTACTTTAATAAAACACTCACAAACACACTATAATAAAAAATACCAAGGTTTGATTCATCGCTGAGTAACAGGATTCCAGTTTGACTAACAATTGAATACTGCGGCGATGAATCACACATCACAACAGGAAAAGGATGCTGCACTGTATATAATGTGGCGTTTGATTCAGTCACATGGTCACAGGTGCATTTTAAACAATCTGAATGCTAAACACATTGGGGAAGGGCTTTCTCTGTGCTCCCAGTATATAAAGCAAGGTGTATGAATACATGGTTGGTTGATTATATATATATATTTTTATAGCTAAAGCTCTTGTTTAGTATAACGTCAGTCAGCGTTAGATAAACAGAGGGATGCAACTGTGATGATGTCCTGCAGGTTCCAGTCCATTCGACCCTGAGCGTAGCGTCTCATGTTTATCTTCTGCTGTCCAAAGTACCGTAGGGCGTGGGCTCGTTATCCTGATGACATGATGTCTGCACTCACTAATGCTCTCGTCCTGAATAAATGAGCAAAAGCGTTAGAGTTAGACTCTCCAGAATCATGTGGAAAGCCATTTGCAAGGAAACCCACAAAGGGATGTGATCAAGCTCCTGCAGGTGCATAACCCTGTACATAGGGGGCATTAAAGCGGTGATGGCTTACTTTTCAGTACTTCTTCAGCTTTCCTGATTTTTTTTGTTATTTATTATAAATTTTTTATTTATATATATATATAATATATATATATATATATATTTTTTATTATTCTTGGAATCGCTCATCAGATCAGACAGGTCACTTTATTCCCAGCTCCGTGATTTTTAAATGTTTCTTAAAACAATGTTTGTCTTACGTTCATTCGTGACATGATGTGACTTGTTACTGTGCATTCTGTGGAGGCTAACCCCCCAACCCCCCCCAACATCAGCCTTTATCCTGAGAGCCATCTTGATTTGATATTCTGAGCACAGCCGGCGTCGATAATGTGCCACTCTCATTGGTTATGTATTCACTGTGCCAAAAAAGTGCTAAACGCATGACATCATCCCCCTGCAATGCCCGACCGTCTCCGCTTTACGGGAATGGATGTCCCACCGACCCGGGGCTGTCTCTTCGGGTTTTACAGCAGGACATTAGTCCCATTGTCCGGAGTTACCACGGCGTCTTTATCTCGATCTCGAAAATAATGGAAGGGTGCAGCGCCCGCCCCCCCCAGCTCACAGGTGAGGGGGTCAGGAGGGTTAAACAGCCCGGAAAAGCTAAACTTCACAGCAATTCAAGGCACTTTTGTAGACGATTCTGAGGTACTTTGAACATAAGGTCATGATATTATGATATTATGGGGTGATTTGATTTGATTTGATGTGTCTAAGTATTTCTCATGCACAATTTTAAAAGTATTCATTCACATCAGATGAGCAAACAGCCGGGCGTTAAAGCACCCCGGCTCTCATCTCCCGGACAATTTTTTACTTTTTTAATAAAATTTAATCTGAAAGCTAAGGGCGACATGGTGTCTTAGTGGTTTGGTATGTTCTCCTCTCAACGCTAGGGATTCCCGGTTCGAATCCCAATCTGGGTGGAGTTTCCATGTTCTCCCCGTGTCCGCGTGGGTTTCCTCCGGGTTCTCCGGTTTCCTCCCACGGTCCAAAAACATGGATCAAGTCAATTGAGTTCTCCAAATTGCCCCATATAGAGTGCGTCTGTGTGAGTGAGTGTGTGCCCAGCGATAGATTGGCGTCCTGTCCTGGGTGTATCTGGCCAGCGCTCGAAACGTTCTCCACTGGATGGGCAGGGGGAAACTCCCCGCGACCCTAATAGAGGATAAAGCGGAAGATAATGGATGGATGGATCTGAAAGCTGACTGAAGTTAGATCTTTTGCAGGACCATCATTCTGTATCAGTAGCCGAACTCTAGGTTTACAGCGATGAAGCACTTTGCCTGATTTGTTTTTTCTGCTTCTGTGCTGAAGTGCTGTAGGTTCTGTTCTTATTAACCCTTTGAGTGCAGCCTCACGTGTATGTACTGTGGGCTGCAGATTCTCGTTTCCTCGTGAGAGGTTGACCAAATTCTATCAGCTTCATGTCTGAGTGTCTGAAACATGTTGAAGTATGTCACATTACGGCCGCTGTAAGGTTGGACCGGTGACAGACTGGACGGCACGTTGATCTGGATTTAAAACTCTAACGCCGTTAGTAACGTCGTGTTAAAAATCTGAAAATTCTATGCAAATGTGAACTGCTGGAGCAGCAGGACGGTCGAGTCAGTCGAAAGCTGCCTAGCTGTCGAGTTGATCAGGACACGGGAGCGAGGTTACAGAGCTCCAGTGGGGGTGGACGGGATAGGAGGCGGTTCCTGTCTCCCAGACAGACTGTCTTTTCATCATGTGCTCACCGCTTTCTGTTTATTTTTCACTCTGACCCGCGTGGGAGGGGGTTAAACACACGGTGATGTCATCCCAAAGCATACATTCATTTTTCCGTGTGTCGTTGTCGTAACCTGCGGGGGGGGGGGGGGGGGGGGGGGGGGTGGGGTGTGGGGGGGGGGGGGGGGGGGGGGGGGGGGGGCATTTAAACTCCTCAGATTGGTATGTTTAATTAGGTCACTAAACTGTAACTGCGCTTTAAAATAAAAGCTTGTTCTAATCAACGGATGTGCGATGTTTATCTATTCTGATGATCTAATTGGGAGGGTGGCACGGTGGTTTAGCATGTTCTCCACTCAGCACTGGGGATTCCCGGTTCGCATCCCAATCTGGGTGGAATTTCCATGTTCTCCCCATGTCCGCGTGGGTTTCCTCCGGGTTTCCTCCCACAGTCCAAAAAACATGGATCAAGGTCAACTGAATTCTCCAAATTGCCCCATATAGAGTGTGTCTGTGTGAGTAAAACTGGAGGTCGTTTAAATTTGGATGCAATACAAAATGTTTACTATAAAACATGCGTAAAGATTTGAAAATGCTTCTCTTTTACAAGCTGGGCTTTGTTTTATTAGGTAGATAATTCGATTTTTAAAAAAATCTATTCTTTGTGTCCACAGAGAGATGCCTGGAGGACCACGAACTGGTGGTGCAGGTGCAGGCGTCCATGACGAGCGAGAGTCGCTTCGTCTTCAGGAAGAACTATGCCAAATATGAATTCTTTAAAAATCCTCTGGTGAGTTTTTAATTTATTAATTTATTTTGTAGTTTACTGTCCTTTTGACACACAGTGCTGTTTTTAATAAAATGATAATCAATAAGTAAGTAATAATTAATGCAACACTTGAAATTCTACTGCTACACCACACACGTCACAGCAATGATAGACCCCAAATTTGGTTAACCTCGGCCTTAAGGGGGTGCTGTAATGATCGAAAACTGAGCAAATCTTTTAAAACGTTATGACTGTGCTCTATAAATGAAATTAAATTTGTCTTGTGATTCAGTTGTGGAACAACTTTATAATTACGTTTACAACTCTCTCTCTCTCTTTTATATATTATATATATATATATATATATATATATATATATATATATATATATATATATGCTTTATTAGTTATCTTGCATGATCTGTGCTGCTTTAATGTAACAGAAAGTTTTACCTGGGTCACCTCTTGTTTCCAGAGCTTCTTTCCGGAGCAGATGGTGGCCTGGTGTCAAGAAAGCAAACAGAGCCATCGTTCCATCCCAGCTCTTACAGGTAACTAATACTAAGCAGTTTAATGATATTACTTCGAAATCACAGTAAAGAGTGTTATCAGTCCTGATGTGTAGTGGAGTACAGCTACACCTCTTTACTGTGATTTATTCACAATAATACACAACCTCCAGTGTCTGATTACTTTAATAAAACCCTTACAAACACACTATAATAAAAAAACAAGGTTTGATTCAGAAATGTGTTTATTAAAAACAAAATTGTTAATAATTTGCTCTTCTGTGATGTCACCTTGCCTGGTTTTTAAAGTTAAACGGGTTTCTGGTTTTTTTAACAAACTCTTCCATCTAGTGGCCAAATTATAGAACGCAGTTTAAAAAAAAAAAAAAAAAAAAGAAACAGCCGGTAAATAATGTACTGTAAATCATATTGATATGAATGTGAAGCACTCAGAGGTGTTTGTTATTGCCTGTGATGTCACAGCTGGACAGTCGGCTCAGCCAATCAGATTTAAGGAGCAGAAATACCTGTTTTATAGTTAGGGGGTTTGAAACCTAACTATACCTCACATTTTATTCCTTTGAATTTTGCATTTTTATAAATTGTGTGTGTGTGTGTTTCCTTTTATTAAGTTCTTCCATCGTCACATGACCACTGCATCAATGCATCCTGCGTTTAAACTCTCATTCTTTGATCTTGGACAGGAACCGAGACACTTACAGTTGCTTGCAGACCTGGAGGACAGCAGCATCTTCACTGTGGTGGGAGGAAAGAAGCTTCACAGTGCACCGACCGAGTACGAGTTCTGCATTAAGGTAAGAACCCTGCTTCGGTTATCATTAAGTTGTAGACTCTTTATTAGAAACTGCAGTTTGAGTTCTCTCTTAGCTCTCTGATGAGTGCAAATTAAAATCTGATCCATGCCGCAGTGAGATCTGTTCTCTGTTCACAAATCTGAGACTCTGAGCATGTTCTCACACGAGGAACGTGGACTAAATGTTAATCGACCCCTTTTGTTTTTTTTTTTGTTTTTTGTTTTTGATTTTCAAGCCCAATAAGGTACGAAGTGAGCAGAAGGAAATGAGGATGTTGTGTGCAGAGGACGAGCAGAGCCGAACGTGCTGGATGACGGCGTTCAGACTTTTTAAGGTGAGCTTTACGAAGACACCCCCCCTCAGCTCTAAAGTATGTGTACAGTTCCCTCTCTGAACTCAGTGTATGGTTCTCCACACAGTACGGCATTATCCTGTATCAGAACTACAAGATCCCACACCAGAGAAAAGCTTTGCTCTCACACTTCTCTACTCCGGTGGTAAGAATCACTCTCCACTGCTCCTGACGGAGTGGGGTTACAAAAAAAACACATGATGGTACAGTACGATGGGCGGCACGGTAGCTTTTAGTGGTTTAGCATGTTCTCCTCTCAGCGCTGGGGATTCCCGGTTCGAATCCCAGTCTGGGTGGAGTTTTCATGTTCTCCCCGTGTCCGCGTGGGTTTCTTCCGGGTTCTCCGGTTTCCTCCCATAGTCCAAAAACATGGATCAAGTCAATGGAATTCTCCAAATTGCCCCATATAGAGTGTGTCTGTGTGAGTGAGTGTGTGTCCAGCGATAGATTGGTGTCCTGGATGTATCTGCCAATCTATTGCTGGACACACACTCACTCACACAGACACACTCTATATGGGGCAATTTGGAGAATTCAATTGACTTGATCCACGAAACATTCTCCCCTGGATGGGCATGGGGAAACCCCCCCCCCTCGTTTTATTCAGGTGTAAACTGCACCACTCACAAAATCTCTCACGTGACGCTCGTCTGAACCTAAAGAACCGTCTCGTTCCGTTACAGAGGAGTGTCTCAGAGAACTCGCTAGTAGCCATGGATTTCTCAGGGACAATAGGCAGAGTGATCGACAATCCTGTGGAGGCGCAGAGCGCTGCGATGGAGGAGGCCTACACCTGGAGGGTGAGCATGAAACCGATGTGATGAAAATAAATGTTCAGGTTTATATCATAAACAAACTGATTGTTTTGGACAGTAAAAAAAAAATACTTTATGAGATAATACTTTACTATTTATCACACAATACACCACTGATTAAAAAAAGACCAACTTTTAAGCATGGAGGTGGTTCAGTCAGTCAAGTAAGACGCCGAATGTCACACAATAATAAGTCATCATTAATGAAATCATAAAAAAACTGTGGCCTGATAAAAATGTGTTGAAATCTAACAATACGTTCTGCATTATAAGAGGAACGTACACAAGTATGGTGGAGGATCTGTGATCTAATGTTCATCAACCTTCAGGCTACAGAAAAACTTAATGCTGAACCATGTGATCACATAAACAGCGGGCTGGCTAATGCTTATGTGCTATGAATGTTGCTAAAGGCGTCCACTAGAGGGCACCAAAGTGGATCTTTTACCTGCTCCATACACACACGCATCCAATTTCTCAAAATAGCTCAAGTTAAACTTATTTAATCTCATAATTTATTATTTTTTTAAAAAATGTTTTATTTGCGTTACAGAAGAGAAGTCAGCGCATGAACACTCTGGGAAGCCCCAGTCCACTTCATCCCTCCTCATTGAGTGGAGGTACGTAGGTTTGCTGTATTATTTGCAGTGCCGTTTTATAAAATGAGTCATTCCGGTGCTTAAATCTGATTGGCTGAGCCGTTTGTGACATTATTGACAATAACACACACTTCAACACAAGTGTTTTACATTCGTATCAATGCATGATACATGATACATTACCCCCCCCCCATGTATTTTCTAAACTGTGTTCTGTGATTTGGCCACTAGATGACAGTGTTTGGTTGTTAGAGAATCCTAGATTATGTCCGAGAAGACCAGATTATTAACAAGTTTGTGTTCAATAAAAGAATTTATGAATCGAACATGGTTATTTTATTATAGTGTGTTTGTAAGTGTTGTATTAAAGACACTTGAGGTTGTGTATTATCTTTGAATATATCACAGGAAAGAGGTGGAACTGTACTCCTCTACCAATTTTCCCGTGATTTATCACAATACTGCCACGCCCTCTCGTACCTTACTGCTTCATTAATCCCTTTGTGGTCTTAAAACCCTCACGATTATAAACAGTAAAAATAAAAAGCTGCTCTATATTCTGTTCACAGTGATCCACCGAACTCAGCTTTGGTTTCACGGGCGAATCACACGCGAGGAGTCTCACAGGGTGATCCACCAGCAGGGCCAAGTCGATGGGTACGATTTGATATATGAGGTGTGACGTGTCGATGACATTTGTGACCGTTGTGAACCTGAATGTTGATGCTTCCTTTGAACAGATTGTTCCTCCTGAGGGACAGCCAAAGCAACCCCAAGGCTTTCGTCCTGACACTGTGCCACCACCAGAAAATCAAACACTTCCAGATATTACCGGTACGTCCCACCAAATCCTCAGGGTCTAAATGACAGGGACACCCGAGTGAAATACGGCTTTAGATAAACGAGATAGACCAAAATAAGGGGTTTTAATCCACCTCCTCGGCCCACGCGAATCAAATCTAGCGCCTAGTCTTTGATTCTAGACGTCCTTACAGAAATGGAATGGAAGGCCATTTTTTGTGCCAATATAACCGTATTACAGTCTCACAGTCAATGAGTTAGAGATCTAACCCAGTATATACGGTACATAACATATGAAACAGAATGGAGCTACATCATCCTACATCAGTGTCTGACCTCACGAATGCTCTTCTGGACCAATGAGCTGAAATTTCACCAGCACGCTCCAAAATCGGAAGCTAAGCCATTGTAGCTGTAAGACCCCGACCTATGACAGGATGTGGTGAACTGTACTTTTTTTGTCCCCCATGAAAAGTGAACTGCTGTTAATCCTGGCTTCTCGTTTTGGCGCCCCCTAGTGTGAAGAAGACGGCCAGCTGTTCTTCAGCCTGGACGACGGCGTCACCAAATTCACAGACCTGATCCAGCTGGTGGAATTCTACCAGCTGAACAGAGGAGTGCTGCCTTGTAAACTCAAGCACCCCTGCACCATTGTGGCCTTATGACTGGACGTCTGCTCTTAGCTTTGTGAGGACCAGACGATTTTGACGCGGTTCGGTGACGGCGGGGAGAAGAAGCCCCGCACCGGACTGCAATAGATCCCGAGCCCTATGCCGAACGCAGGAGTTCTTTCTCATCGCACAATCATCTGGAGGTCATGCTTGATAATCGTACTGGAGGAGGCACTGGGATGGAAAGATCTCCGGTTCTGTAGAGTCCCCCTGCACCAGCAGACGACGGGAAACACACTGCGTGAGCGCTGATTCACGAGAGACTCATGGAGCGTCCGGACGTGGACGAGGGGTTGAAGTCTAAAACTCCCAAAAGATGGACGGAAGGCCTCCAGGAACTTGAAAAACCATCCACACCTGGTTTGCGCTAAAGTGCAGGAAGCAGCCGAGCAACTAAACGATTCTCGGGTGACGTTAAAGCTAAAAAAAAAAAAAAAAAAAAAAAAAAAAAAAAAACATACACAGTGTGATCGTTAGATGAAATCACCATTAATAGTCGTCTTTTGTCATCTGGAACACTGCTGTCCTGTTGAAACACGGTTACTACATGAAGCATCTCCTCGCCCTGGTCCTCACAACACCAGGAGATTGTCTGAAGTGCCGGAGACAGGCGGGGGGGAAGCGAGTGCGCCCCCCTGAGTCACTATAAAGAATAAACGGAGGGCAGAAAACGGAGGAAAAACCACTAACTTCTCTTGAATGAAGCAAACCATGCAGGGAGCCGCGATCGGGACGAGATGGGGACGGACGGCTGGGGGATCTCTGATAGGACAGTGCACTGTGAAGTTCCCGGGACGCCTGGGGCTGTCTTTCCTATACTGCCTTTTTGTTCCGCAGACAGATTTTTAAGGCTATTTTTGCATTAGTGACACGAGCCGTCTTCTTCTAGTGTTCACCCACGACCTGTTAAGCTAAACGGAAAGAGGCGGAGCTACGGTGATGCAGGCAAACGATGCAATCTTTTTCTCTTTTTTTTTTTGTCGTCGTCGTCGTTGTTGTTGTTGTTGCCATGGATCTATTTATTTATCTGCATCTGAATGATTACTTGAAATGCAGTGAACTTTCGTTCGGGACTGTAATTTCACAAACAATATTGAGCCTTGTGATGTTTTTGCTACTATTTTTAGAACATACTAACCCTGTTTTCTTATCTGCCTTTTACCATCTGCTGTAGCGTTTTATCTGCTCCACCTCCGGAACCTTCGGACGTCATCCACGTAACATTCGCAAATACATCATTAATACAGTCGCATCTCCACACTCTTCAGTAACCCATGTTTTGTTTCTTAAACGTAACCGGCTTCCCTCAAACAGATTAACAACACATTCATTATACCGCGGTCGAACTTCAGGCCCAGCCCCGACTAATAAACCTGCATTAGTCCAAATCCAAGTCTCCATTCATCCTACTTTATTCAGCTGGCTTCACGTTTACAGTATGCTGAAGAGGGAGGCACTAGGACACGGGGGGAGGAGCTGTTGCCCAATAACAGGGCTGAAATACAATTGTTGAGGGGGGGGGGGGGTATTGTTACATCCTTTGCTATCACTTTGTTCTACTCTGCTGAATTTACATCAGGGTTGTGTTTAAATTGGGTTGTCATACTACAAAATACATACTGCCTTCTACATCTGCCTGAAAAAGAAGTCAAACGGTGGAGCGCTAACCCAGATTACTGCATCCCATCATGCACTCTGACCTGATAAGCCCACCTTGTAAAGATATTTGCACCAATTTAAGTATTAAGTATGATGAACTGGGCGGCACGGTGGCTTAGTGGTTTGGCATGTTCTCCTCTCAGCACTAGGGATTCCCGGTTCGAATCCCCATCTGGGTGGAGTTTCCATGTTCTCCCCGTGTCCGCGTGGGTTTCCTTCGGGTTCTCCGGTTTCCTCCCACAGTCCAAAAACATGGATCAAGTCAATTGAGTTCTCCAAATTGCCCCATATAGAGTGTGTCTGTGTGAGTGAGTGTGTCAACCAAAAAACATCCATCCATCATCATCTGCTTTATCCTCTACTAGGGTCACGGGGGGGGCATCTAAAAAACACAAATAAAAATGTGTACTCGTCATGAGCCAACATTCTAGCCGAACTTGTGACGACCGGTTCACAGCAGAGTGATATTGCTGCAAACGTCTTGAATCGTGGTTGTGTTGTAAGTTTAGAATGAACACAGGGGACACAGGCACCAGGGGGCTGTGTCTGAACAGGCTGGAGTGGTCTGGGGTCTGGGTGGGGGTGTGTGCGAACGCCAAGGCTAAAATGCAGCTGCCCCCTGCAGGGTTGCGCTTGAGGACATAGGTTGGAGCTGCATGTGTGATGGAGAAAGCATGTGAGCGCCGCGGCCCTCGTTACACGCTGGCGGGAGGGGCCGGTGGCGGCGGGAGGGGCCCAATCTGGAATGGGGAATACGTCATTTGGAAACACGGTGACGTCAGAAAGAAAAACGTTTGAATCTGTGCATTTTTTTGAAAAAAAAAGCCAAATATGACGAGACGAGAATGAAAGGAGGCGAAGGAAACGGAGACGCAGGGGGAGGAGACTGTGTGACCACATGTTACCATGGTGACCAGTCTTTAACATCTCACACACACACAGGCACAAAGAAAAACTTTATATATAACTTTATCTTTAAAAAGAAAACAGTGCTTCCAAGTGATGCCAATGTCAGCCGTGTGATTTACGATGCATCCCACACTCCTGACCCCAAAGAATCGGCCAAACCTAATCAACGTCCGGTCAATCGTTTATAAACATTAAACACACATTTACACTTTAATGAACTGAAATACTGAAGTCATGAGGATGAGAGAACCGACTGAGCGGCGTGACCACTTAACAGATAACACGGTTTAACGAAGACGTTGATGTCAGTGTGAGAGGCTGTACGTTTAAATCTGTACGTTTTCGGCATTTTACTGCAGTCTCGAGCAAACGATGGGAAAGGGTGGGGTGCGAATTCTTACTTCTTTCTAATTTTCAGACCAATTATTTGTTGTTAGGACCAATAAAGGCTTAATACTCTGTAAATCTTGTGTCTGGACAGTGTTTGTAACGCGTTTTTTTTATTCTTAAACAATGTCATTTGATTGGCTTTTGGACAAAAATGCTAATTGAATGCCATTTTACTTCCAGAACGTCACGTCACGTCAGAAATTTATCCATTTACCTTTTGCCTTTTCACTACGAACCTGCAATTCCAGCATATGTCCACCGGAGGGCAGAAATTTATCCATTTACCTTTTGCCTTTTCACTACGAACCTGCAATTCCAGCATATGTCCACCGGGTGGCAGAAATTTATCCATTTACCTTTTGCCTTTACACTACGAACCTGCAATTCCAGCATATGTCCACCGGAGGGCAGAAAATTATCCATTTACCTTTTGCCTTTACACTACGAACCTGCAATTCCAGTATATGTCCACCGGGTGGCAGACATTTATCCATTTACCTGTTGCCTTTTCACTTCGAACCTGCAATTCTAGCATATGTCCACAGGAGGGCAGAAATTTATCCATTTACCTTTTGCCTTTTCACTTCGAACCTGTAATTCCAGCATATGTCCACAGGAGGGCAGAAAAGTGGGTTACAGGATAGGATAGTGAGCAGGTTTAAAAATTGTACAGTGTAGTTGGGTTTTTCCTACACTAATGCCTCGTGTTGTTCACATTTGTACGTTGCTTTGGATAAAAGCGTCCGCTAAAGGACTAAATGTGAATGTAATATCGTCAAGCATGCATCGTGTCTATGGGTAAACTTGGCCTATTAATCCAAGAAGGGCATTCTTGAGGTCAGACACTGATGTTGGGTGAGAGGGTTCATCCCAAAGGCTTTGAGAACATGCTGATTTCCAGTTTAAAGGTGAAGTGCTTGTTTGAACACATTTGTGACAACTGGGGCGAATGAAAAACCTGAATCCTGTGCTCAGCATGTGTGTCGCAGTAGTTTGATTCGTGTGGTGTATTTACTGATATAGTAAATATACTTATTATAGGACTTTTAATAAAATCTTATAATTATGTGATTGTAATTCAGTAAAAAGGACTTTATCTTAAAATAGAACACAACTAATTTAAGTAATTTAATCATATGGATTTTTAAATACAATATGCACTTTTAAACATGAAGCTAATTAAATGTTTTTAGATCACAATTATATGATGTAAAACATGTTGATGCTGTGGATTTGTTATGAATTTGAAGGACTTCTCTTGGTCAAACACAACACTCTCTAATGTTCGGGGTAAATAATCAGATTGTCTGAGATTTCAGGTGAAGATGTCGGATTTCTGTGAGATAATTTCAAACTTTCACATTTCAAAATTTTATCGTTTGGAACCAACATCTTGTTTTTCCAGCTTTGTAAGTGAAGAATCGATTCCAAATCGAATGTGTCGATTCAGTTGAACTGAAGCTCAAGAACAATTCGTTAGGGGGAAAAAAAATGAAACGCTGCATGATGTTTAAACCAAAACCACTTAATACATTAATTATCAAAACATTATAATAACGACATTACATACTGATTACATAACCACGTGGTTTTTTTTTTTTTTTTTTTTTTTCAAAATAATTTGATCTGTATGTTAAAACTTAATTTGTTTATAGTTTAGATGTTTGTCTCAGTTAAAGGGAAATTGTGGCAGCTGCTAAAATCAGTTGGCAGTAAAGTTTGATTTTGAGTATTATTCGAATTATGGGAATTATTTTGTGAAGACTTTTTGTAGTACTGCGCTTTTAGTAAATTTATTATTATTATTTTTTTATTTGTAAAAATTGTGTAATCTTTTTAAATTTGTTTTTGTGTAATATATATATATAAATACGTCTAATGGAGCGTCTGTAATAACTAATTTCCCCCCGGGTAGATATATATATATGTATATATATTCAAGATTCAATAAAAATGTATTATTATGTGGTACATGAGATAAGAACAAAATTATGGGTCACGGACCCCGATTACCCCGTTATTTTAAAGTTATAATTTAAAATTTAAAGAAGAAAATGAGAATCTTTTATTTATTAATTTATTTTTAATACAAAAATACAGTATATAGATATGTGAACTATAATAATATACAACTATGAATATATAATATATAACTACAACTATAAAGAGAATATAGACTAAAATCTTTGACACACACACACACATATATATATATAAAGGATTCTGATTCAGAGTCGACACGATCGGTGCGCAGAATTGGCGGCTGAAGATCGGAGTCGACTCCGCGGAACCGAGCAGCGTCTATATGGTGCGCGGGTGCCTTTAAATCCACGGCCGTCCGCCCGCGTGCCCGTCGATAAAGTCGCGCGTGGGTCTGCGTGGGGACTCGTTTGCGGCTTTTTAAACGTTCGCGTTCGCGGCGGCGACCGTCTGCGCGAGCAGTGCCGCCGACTTCAAAGAAGCGAAGGCGCTCCGTTCCCCTGGCGTCGCGCTCTCTCAGGCGTCGCCGGCGTCGCCTCGGGGTCCTGCTTAGCCCGGTTTTAGAACGGGAGGGAAAGCGGGCTGGCTGGCTGTCCCGAGTTTAACCCGGGTTAGCGGAACACTCTGGAACGTCACGCAGCGGCCTCGGCGGTAAGGCTCCGTCGCTTTAATGCTCACCCCCCGCGCGCGCGCGGCTCCCGGGACGCCGCCGGACGGGCGACGCGGGAACCCGTCCCGCCGTTTAGCTTTGATCTCGCCGCCGCTTTGAGTCGGTTACCGCGAGCCCGGGCTTTTTTTTTTCTCCTTTGTGTAAAAATGCGCGGGACGCGTCCCAATCCCCCCGCACGCTCCCTACGTAGGTCGCCTGCCGGGTCGCGCGGTGCGGCGGCCGTAGCGCACTCCGCGGGGCGACGCGGCGCGGTTTGGGACGCGGCCGCACTTCTGGCGTACGGCGCCGCCGGGGGTTCGATCCGGAGCTCCAAACGGGGCCGCCGCTTCGCTCCTCTGACTCCGCACGGCCCGCAGGTTAAAGACTCCACCCGCGGCGGCTCGGTTTGAAAGTTTCGCGGGCGAAGTTCACTTTATAAACCCCTCCAGAAGAACCAGCCCCCCCGGGGAGCTGTTAGCCGTTTAGCATCGCGAGTCAAATAGCTTAATGAACTTAAGGAATCGTTTCAGGCCAAATGATTCATTTCGTCTCTATCCTAACACTGTCATAACGTGTTATAAACGTTATTAGTGTTTATGTGGTGGATAGAAGCCCGCTGATTTTAAAGGCGTATCGTTTCGCTTCTCGTTAGCACACCAGCCCGCGCCGCGTTGCTTCAGTTACCGAACCATTTGTAAACAAATCGACACTTAATTCCGTCATACATCCATCAACTCCCACTTTATCCTCTACTAGGGTCACGGGGGTTGCCCATCCAGGGGAGAACGTTTTGGGAACTGGGCATATAGACCCAGGACAGGACGCCAAACTATCGCTGGACACACACGCACACTCTATATGGGGCAATTTGGAGCATTCGATTCACCTTGATTCGTGTTTTTGGACTGTGGGAGGAAACCGGAGAACCTGGAGGAAACCCACGCGCACACGGGGAGAACATGCAAACTCCACCCAGATTGGGATTCGAACCGGGAATCCCTAGCGCTGAGAGGAGAACATGCTAAACCACTAAGCCACCGTGCCGCCCTTCAAAAACATGGATCAAGGTCACTTGAATTCTCCAAATTGCCCCATGTAGAGGATGTTTGTGAGTGTATCTAGTGATAGATTGGCGCCCTGTCCTGGGTGTATCTGCCCAGCGCCTGAAACGTTCTCCCCTGGATGGGCATGGGGAACATCCACGTGGCCCTGGTGGAGGATAAGGTGGAAGATGAGGGATGGATGGATAAAAAGCTTGTTCAACTCAAACTCGCGATCCTCTAACGAACTTGTCCTGGTCACTGTTAATGATTTGGACCGACGGATCAGGAGGCGTCTCTAAACCTCCCACATGAGGTTGATGATGATGATGGCTGGCTCACATCATTTTTTTCGGGCGGGATGGAGTATAGCATGTTACAGCACTGACTGTACAGGTCTTTATTCATGCTGGAAGATGGACGGGCCCTTCCCTAAGCTGTTTACCGGACTGTTGTTGGTGGTTTTCATGCACTATGTGCCTCAGCACGTCTGTAACTTTGTAACCGAGTTGCTGTCTCCTAAAACTCTTACCCTTTAATAACACACCACACAATCAGTCAAGGAACATCCGAGTGGTACTCACGTTCTGTCTGCTCTTTATGATGACACATTTGCCCCTAGGTGTTAATAAAGATGGAGGGCATCACACCACTGGCTTTATTCAGCTCACAGATGAATGTCTTCTTCGTCCGGTGGTTCCTGTTGGGGTTCGCCAGGCTTTCATATTTGGTTTTGCGTTGTTTTATGCTGAAGGTACTGAGTTTTTTAAATGGCCAGGATTTTTGAGTAGGCCCCGTTTATTATGGGAACATCTTTGGCGTGTAGGAGTGCCATGCACATGTCCCAGACTGGCGTTCACCCAAACTGGGAATTTTGCTCTAAGAGTTTGCACACCGTACCTTTGGATGGATGAGTTATGTGTGAGAATGGATGTTCAGTAATGTCGTCTTCTTCTTCTTCAGGATCACGGTCATGTCTGGCATTGCTCTGAGTCGACTCGCACAGGAGAGGAAAGCATGGAGGAAAGACCATCCATTTGTGAGTATTTCACCCGCCCGCAGACGACCCAAAATAATGACTATTACGCACGATGAAAAGCCCCGTTCCTCCGAAACATCGGACATCTTTAAGGAAACGTGTACACGCTTTGCTCAGAAAACTTTACAGGCCGTGTCCTGAACTGCACGTTTCGTTCTGGAGGAAGGCGGACAATTACCTTGTCATAATACCTTGAATCCATGTCTTTGGACTGTGGGAGGAAACCCACGTGGACACAGGGAGAACATACAAACTCCACTCAGATTGGGCTTCGAACCTGGAATCCCCAGCACTTGATCTGTAAATATAATACGGTCACCTGGTCACCACACAGTCTGTACATTAGTGTCCTACACTGTTGATGCTGCCCGGCCGCACAAGGGGGATGAGTCCCCCACTGAGTCTCGGTCCTCACAAGGTGTTTTCCTTAAAATAACATAACAAGGAGGTTATTTTTTTCTTGCCACCGTCGCTTTGGCTTGCTCTTTAAGGTTTTAAAGCTGCTTTGTGACGATGTACTACTGTAAAAAGTCATTTATATAAATAAATGACTATTGCTTAGAGGAGAACTGATGCTGACCACTAAACAACCTTCCACTCTACAGTTGAGATGTTTAAGTATCAATTAAATTTGCACGTTCACATCAGTTCGGTGCACACGATGCCGAGGCTCAATGCGTTTATCATGATACGTTTATGTGTTTATCATTCTGAATGTAACCCTGAATTGTTTGTAGGGCTTTGTGGCGGTTCCAACCAGAAACCCAGATGGTACGATGAACCTGATGAATTGGGAGTGTGCCATTCCAGGAAAGAAGGGGGTAAGAGGCAGATAATTGCTGTTTTTGCATGTCGTATTGATAGAAACCTGTTAACCCTTTCTTATTTATTTATTATTATTTATTTTTTGTTTCGTAGACCCCGTGGGAGGGAGGTCTGTTTAAGTTAAGGATGCTCTTCAAAGACGACTATCCGTCATCTCCTCCAAAATGTGCGTACCTCGTGTGAACGTGCCGTAATCTGAAGCATGTTGTGCATTATTATTATTATGTAGATATTTTTAGTTTACGTTTGAATGGTGATGCCGTGTTTACGTTTAAAGAGTCAAATCTGCCACATCTTTGGCTCACACTGAAATTCTGTGACCAAATTCAGGCAAATTCGAGCCGCCGCTGTTCCATCCGAACGTCTACCCGTCAGGAACCGTGTGTCTCTCCATTCTCGAGGAGGACAAAGACTGGAGACCCGCCATTACGATCAAACAGGTAGGTGTACTCTGTCACCTCCCAACAGCACTTCCCTCTTACAGCAAGTAGTTATTTATATACTGTATACAGAAACCTAAAAGCTTGTTATGGGATGGATTTATTTCTACCGTCTTGTTGGTTGTATGGTATTCAGCTGATGTATCATGTTTTGCAGATTCTGTTGGGGATCCAGGAGCTTTTAAATGAGCCCAACATTCAGGACCCAGCCCAGGCTGAGGCTTATACCATATATTGGTAAGTGAGCCCTCGAGTGCATGCATGCATACATACATAGTCTGGAGGTCATTTAGAACCTGATGAGATCTTTTCGGGCTAATGTGCATTTGAATGCAAACTGTTCCCACTAAGAGGAACGCGTACTATTGTCCAAAACGCATGGTCCGTGGACTGGGACTGAATGAACCACCTGAATACTAAAGCAGTACGGGATGAGAGGGCGTGGCATTATTCTGAATAAATCACATGCAGAGGTGTTATTAGTCCTGATGTGTAGTGCAGTACAGTTCCACCGCTTTACCGTGATTTTGTTCACAATAATACACAACCTCCAGTGTCTTATTGCTTTAAGTAAACACTTACAGAAACCATGTAATACTAAAAAAATAAATAAAAAAAAAACAAGGTTTGATTCAGAAATGCATTTATTGAAAACAAAACAATAATAATCAGGATTCTGGTTTCTTGTAATGATGGAATACTGCCATCTCGTGGCCTAATTACAGAATGCAGTTTCTAAAAAAACAGACAAGCGGCTCAGACAATCGGATTTAAGGACCGGAATTACCCGTTTTATACAGTGAGGTATACAATAAGAGGTGTGTCCTAATACTTTTGTCCTTATTTCAAGCGTGATTAAATATGTAGAGGAAGCGATGAACTACAGGCTGTAATTGTAGAATGACACCTAAAGCCCCACCCCCACAATGAGCCTCGGTCCTCAAAAGGTTTCTTCTTTATAATCCAACACCACTAGGCAGTTTGTCTTGCCCCCTGACGCTTTGGCTTGTTCTTTAAAGGGTTCAGGTTTATTTTTTTTTCTGTTTTCAGTATTAAACTCAACTTTTATTCCCTAGGAAACATGTTTTCAGTGTTTAGTGTTCTTTAGGACAAACGAATTGGATTTTAATTGATGATTTAAAAGGAAACGTGTGCCGCAGTTTTGTTTTGTACCTTGTTTTTTCTTTTTCTCTCTCGTCGGTCGAACACGTCCTGCGGCCGGACTTTTAACATGTTCCATTGTCTGTTTCCAGTCAGAACAGAGTGGAGTACGAGAAGAGGGTCCGAGCACAAGCCAAAAAATTTTCACCCTCGTAGATGATGGGATGGATAGATGAAGGGACGTGTCGGCGCTTATTTTTTTTTTCTTTTTTTTTTTTTTTTTTTTTTTTTTTTTTCTTCTTCCTTTCTCCCCCCCCACCCCCTTTCCTCATTCACATTTACTGGGACTGAAAGGACTTAACGTGATGTCTGTGCCATCTGCCCAACCCCTTGATAGTGATGTCACAAACACAAGCCTTCCCTCTTCCAACTGCTTTCTCATCGGCCAATCAGAATCGGACTTCTCCTCTTCTTTTTTTTTTTTTTTTTTTTTTTTTTTTTAAATAAATTTTATTTTTCCCTTTTTTTTTGTTTTTTGTTTTGAAGCAAACGCGGAGCACCTGGATGAATTTGTACCTCTCTGTGTATGTTGAGTGAAGGCGTAAGTGTGGTATTATTTTGAGTACACACCTTCCCTGTGTGTGTGTGTGTGTGTGTGTGTGTGTGTGTGTCCATGTGTCCATCACCTCACCTGCTTTCTCCACCTCTTGTCTTCTGAATTGTTCCCACACCATGAAATCAGCTCTTAAGTCTTACCTCCTACAAAAACACGATTCGCTCGAGAGTTAATTCAGAACATGGACGGCTCGGCCGCGTCGATCCGCGCTGGATGAAGTTGTGAGATTGGGATTACGGCTTTCGCCAGACTGGCTATTTTTTCTTTTTTTTTTTTTTTTGTTTTTATTGTTAGTTTATTTTATCATTTCTGTATTTTCTTTGGGTTCGTTCATTCGTTTATGGGAACATGTGTCCTGCGCTCTTTGTTTGTTTAATAAAGGTCTTTCTACAAAACTGTCCGTCAAAGAACTCCTTCTGAATAAAACCCTGCTTCACGTTATTTTAATATTTTATATCAAACCAACACAATATAATCCAAAGTATTAGGACACACTCTGTAATCATTGAATTAAGTGCTTTTGCAGTTTTGGTAATTATATGCTTCCATCTCTAAGGGAACAGTTTGGGGAAGGTTTTAAAGTGTGACGTTATGATGCTGTTGGTTTAACATGTAGGTGTCCTAATACTTTCGTCCACAG
Source organism: Corydoras sp. C115 (assembly GCA_019802505.1). Taxonomy (NCBI): domain Eukaryota; kingdom Metazoa; phylum Chordata; class Actinopteri; order Siluriformes; family Callichthyidae; genus Corydoras; species Corydoras sp. C115. The sequence continues at coordinate 2,445,445 of JAFMOC010000040.1, forward strand.
TGTTTCAGCACTGAACTGATAATATACGAGCATCAGTTTAAGGTCCAAAAAATGTTTTAAATGTTATTAATGAGATTTTAATGAATTAAATGTTGGGTTTAGTAGTTTTTTAAACTGTTTTAAAAAAAAATGTTTTTAATCAGCACTAGTTTTATTTTTTAATCTCAATCTTTTGACCGTATTTATTAAATTTATCGTTTTATACAATTATTTCCATTGAGGTGTGTTTTAGGATCACATCTTCGATGGATGATCACTTCAAAGCCGTCACAGGACACTCAGACATATTTAAAGGGAAACCGGTCAATGTTCTAAAACCTTGGCCACGTTTTCCCATCGTACTGAAACCAGATTTATAGTCTAAAACATAAGTGGAATTTTTCAAAATGTTTTTAAAGACACTTTATTCATCTCAACTATATGGATAGTATTGGGACACACCTCTATCTCCGGACATTCGGGGTTCATAAAGATCTTAGAATCAGGCCGGGCGTTCTTAACACTCCAATGCTTCCGACTTTCTGTTTGTTAGACAAACAGATTGACTGACCAAGCCTTCTATTAGTAACGCTTCCCAAATACTGCGTTGATCCCGCTTGCCGTGGTTGTACTCAGTGCTTAAAAAAAAAAGACTTGGTTAAAGTCACTTTAGCCACTGTGTTCATCACATGACCGTTCTGTATGCACTAAAGACCGTAGAAAATGTATTTTTTAAATCCAAGTGGCATGGTTGTTGGCACCAGATGGGTTAATTAAAAGTATTTTAATAGCGGCTATCTGTTTTTTGATCTGCTCTAAACCAACCTGCCTGCTGCCAACAATTATCCCATTTTCAAAACCATAAGTATTAAATTTAACATGTACTCCACTCAACGGCACGGAGTGATAAACGCCTCCTCCGCTCAGCGCTGGGCATCCAGGTTCGAATCCCAATATGTGTGGCGTTTGCACGTTCTCCCCGTGTCTGTGTGGGTTTCATCCAGGTTCTCTGGTTTCCTCCCATAGTCCAAAAACATAGATTCAAGGTAATTTAAATGCTCTAACTTGCCCCGTATTAATATGCGTGTGTGTGTGGTTCCCAGTGAATGATGTCACTCTGTCCGGGGTGTATCTGCCCAGCGTCCAAAACATTCTCCTCTTGATGGGTATGGGGAACCCCCAGCGACCCTAGTAGAGGATTAAGTGGAAGATATATATAGATATATTTGTCATGAGGTGATGAAGTGAAACATAAAAGTCCCTGTGAGTGTAAAACTGTAGATGATTGAATCTTTATTTATGGAATGAATACATTAGAAAAATATATGGAACATAGAACTCCGATGCAAAAATCTGTTTACAGCGAGTAGCATTGAAACGGCATTAGTATAAATGTCCTAATACATGTAGGTGAGTATAATGAAGATAAAGTTTAGATTAACTGCACAAGCTCTAAACCTTTGACCTTATTTATTCTGCAGTGCTAACAATCTGTTGGATATGGTTCTGGTTTCGTCGGTTCTTTACAGGGGGTTTGAGAACGTACAGTAGTCACTGTTGCAGATCACCACGCTTCCGTTCTCCGCTGCCTGCAGGATGTACGTGATGTTGTCCACGTCCACCTTCGAGTCCACACAGATTTGCGTGGTGGGAGGTACAGTTTCCTCCTCCACCATGATGTCCATCTTGAGCACCGACTCCTGCTGCAGTAGGTCACCCAGAATCCCTGGAGGCGCTGTAGAGCTCTGAGCACATGTTCTCGGGTTATCAAAATGTAATATGAATTATGTTTTGGGCGTCACTTTGCAGACGCTTTCACCCAAAATGCCTTACACAATTATCCCAACTTGATGGTTGGCATCAGACCAAAGGCTATCAGCCCCCCTGAAAGGTTCAGGGCCTTGCTCAAGGGCCCACACGGCCCAACACTGTAAGCACTGAGCTCCCTTTCCCACAGGATAAGGATTTGTTACCCATGTCCAATCCCCTCTAATGGACAAAATCAATCAGATAGCCATGCATCTTGCATCTTGCCGTGTAGAATTGGGTTTGAAAGAATTTAAGGGGGTTTAGGAATAGATATTATAGATACAGTATTAATGTAATATGTATTTAAGGATTCTTACTTTGAAATCTGGAATTCGTGGAACTGGGTTAGGCCTCGTTGCGCACCTCATCCACCTAAAGCAAAATAAAATACAGAAGGTTCACAGAAAGACACTGCACCGAAAGAAAGGAGACGAGGTTTAAAGGGAAGACTCGCCTGTAGTACAGAATATACAGGGGAAGTAGCACCACCAGCAGGAGCAACAAGAACCAGCTGTTGATGAAGGACGAATCGTCTGTGATACACAAAAAAACCCTGCAGACTTACATTCACACTCTGATCATATGCAACAGCAATAAGATCCGAGAGGGCGTGGCATTATTGTAAATAAATCCTGTGATCCTCTTTGCTGTGATTTATTCACAATAATACACAACCTCGAGAGTCTTATTGCTTTTATAAAATAATCATAAACACACTGTAATTAAAAAAAAAAAAAGGTTTGATAGTTTTGATTTTTAAAGTAAACACTGAGTAGCAGGATTCCAGTTTTTTCCTAGCCATCAAAAACGCCATCTAGTGGCCACATTACAGAAATCGAATTATAAGCCTCAGCCGCAGCAGGTTTAGTGCTCCCTGTTAATATTGATATTCCATCCATCCATTATCTTCCGCTTTATCCTCTACTAGGGTCGCAGGGGGGTTCCCCATGCCCATTCAGGGGAGAATGTTTCGGGCGCTGGGCCCCCAGGACAGGGCGCCAATCTATCGTTGGGCACACACTCACTCACACAGACACACTCTATATGGGCCAATTTATTTGAGAATTTATTTGATCCATGTTTTTGGACTGTGGGAGGAAACCGGAGAATGTGGAGGAACCCCACGTGGACACGGGGAGAACATGGAAACTCCACCCATATTGGGATTCAAACCGGGAATCCCTAGTGCTGAGAGGGGAACATGCTAAACCACTAAAACCCCGTGCCGCCCTTTATGTTAATATAAAATAAATCATGGTGTCTCCGAAATGAACATCCAACGCTGCCGATGTTTTCCCGAACATTTTCCACGTTCCCTTACTTTGGCTGTCCTTGGTGGTGAAGTTTAAAGCAGGCCCCCATTGGCTCCAGACTCCTTTGTAATAATTCTGAACGGGTTGCGTTCTCACGCGTATGGTATAGCGGGTGTTTGGTAGGAATTTCTCCCCCGGCACAGACATGTTGGCTTTGAACGAGGGGACATTCAGGACCTGCAAACATGTGACATAAGGACATGCCGTTATTCATGTGAACGGCAGAGGACACTTCAGTGTTCACACTGCTGTGGAGAGGTCCTGTACTCAGACAGTCTATTTATTATTGGGTTTAAAAAAAAAAAGGAAAAAAAATGCCTCGCTTGTCCGCTCAATGTGGATGACTTTTCTAACCACATGGCTTATCTTTACAAAGCCATCTAACCACTACAACTGATGACACATGTGTGTGTGTCTCAAACCACACGTGCTGTTTATTTTATAGGCCACATAAACACCAACCTACTTCCATCAGGTCATTGTGAATGTGTCATCAACCGCTGGATTACTATTGTCTCATTTTTTATTATAATTTTTTTAGTCCACCAATATTACCTTATATATAACTTTAGACTTTGCACAACACACAACAGATGCCAGCCTGCATGGGTTTATTAGGGTGCTATTATTGGACGTGCAGAAGTGTACTCAGATGTGTGTCAGTAAATCTGTGTGTATGCTCGGTGATCGCAGTGTGATGGATAGGGCAGAGAGAGAGAGCAAGGCCAGTTTCATCCGAATATCCCAAAACAAGTCAACGGAAAATCAAGCCATTGGTACGAATTAGGAGTTGAAGAGAAGGCGTTATGTGCGTACGATTTCAGGACATCGATGTTTCAGGTCTAATTATAAGTTAGGATGTTGGAGGCTATTTAAAATGACAGGATGTGGGCTGGTGTGAAGGTTTAACCAGAATTTATTTTGATATTGTTGCCCAAATCTTTGTGCACGGAAAAGGTGTTCCGTTCGGTCCCATTGCCTCAGGGTTCTAACATCGAGCATCTCGTCATGCTTGTTGGACACGTGTATCGCAGGTCGATAAAGACATGGCTGGTGAGTTCAGTGTGGAAGGGCCCTGACTTTAAAGCCATCTGACACTTTTACTTTTTAATTACTCTGTACGTCGTGTAGCGGTTGGAGAGTTGTATCATGGCGTGGGGCTTTCACGAGACATTCGTAACCACACACCTGGTTTTTACTTTGTATGCTGAGTTCGTAGCGAAGCCTTGAGACAAGGTGAGGGACGTCATTCTCATAGCCACTCTGCCATCTGAAAAAGGCGTGGTCCTCAATCCAATCCAGGGTGAGGTTTGAAGGAGCGACAGGTCGGACTGCAAAACACAAATATATACAATTATAAAACGGGTGGTTCCGCTCCTTAAATCTGATTGGCTGAGCCGTTTGTCCATCACTCTAAGTGCTTCACATTTGTTTCAATGCCTGATATACAATACATTATTTTCCCGATATTTTTTATGAACTGCATTCTGTAATTTGCCCACAATTGTTAGAGAAACTGCTATCCTGTTATACAGCGATCAGCGGTCACTTGAAAAACTGGACTACATTCCGCCGCAGAAGGTCCGATTATTAACGATTTTGCTTTCAATAATGCGTTTCTGAATCAAACCTTGTTTATTTTAATGATAGTCTGTTTGTAAGTGTTTTCTTAAAGTAGTCACAGTAGACACTCGAGGTTGTGTATTATTCTGAATAATTCACGTAAAGAGGTGGAACTGTACTTCACTACACATCGGGACTACTCTTTCCTGTGATTTATTCACAATAGTGCCACGCCCTCTCGTACCGTATTGTGTTAATATATACATGCCACCGGGTTCGTAGTGTTGTAACGTTGTAACGTTGTAAATGTTGTAACGTTGTGTGCGTGAGCTTGTTTTCTTACTGTGGCTTGCGGGACAGTATTCAGACTCCAGGGTTCTGCTTGCATTTAGAGTGGAGTTCAACAGAATGGAGAATGTGTCCGTGTCGGTTAATATGTCGGGCAGGTTCAGTTCACAAACCCACCGGTCCGTTTGGATCTGTAACTCACACCTGTATAAAACACTGCACATTTCCCCCCAAATTAATATGTGGTTATTATTATATTATTGAATATTACACGAGCAATTTAATTGGGCCAATCACCATTTGTACCTTATACCTGCCATTTATCTATTTTTTTTATTGTTGTATTTTTCAAATTTGCATATTTCCAAACTATTTTTTATGCAACACACAGTATTTTGGACCCCAGCTTCCTAAAACGTTGGTCTGAGGTCTTTACCAAAGAGCGAGAGAGAGAGAGAGTGCATTTTAAAATGCTTTAAATGGGACGTGTGCACTCGGTGGTCAGCACATGACCTACTGTCTCTCAGCGCCGGGGACCCAGGTTCGAATCCCCATGTGGGTGGAGTTTCCATGTATCTCTACGTGTCCACAAATCTGTAGTGTTATTTTAAATGGGAACGGCCTTCCCCAAACTGTTCCCGAAAAGTTAGGAGCCTACAGTTGTCCAAAGAGCGTGACTGGGTGCAATGATTATGACCTGTGTTCCTGCACTATTGTTCTTCTAGTGTGTTTACACTCAAATCTGCACTAGTGAGGTGCTTACAGAGGTCACATGACTTGCTGACTCAGGTGTGCAGGTGACATATCACATGACCTGTCACATGATGTGTCACGTGACCTTTTCAAATGGCCTCTGAAATGTTTGCAACTCCAGCACATGGCCCACATGAAGACCCGGCGGTGTTATTAAAGCAGGTCAGAGAGTTTGGTTCTTCAGCTGATTATTCGGATGTTTAAATGAATATGAAGTGCCCCCCTCACCTCCTTAAGTCTTTAAAAAGCAGAAAGTGGGGAATGTCCTCGGGGTGTGTGGTCGATGCATTGAGTGCACAGGTGATGGTGTAGAGATAATCATTGAAACACTTCAGACTGTAATTATAACCTACAAACACAAATAGAGCAAACAGTTTAGCACCCAAAATCAGTCAAAATAAATGAGGGGCCCTTATTCAGGCCATAAAAATACCTAAATTGTAAAGATTGACCAATTCAGGAGTTACAGCTACCTTTTACTCTGTTCTCCAATGATCAGGAACCCTATAAATTCAATAATACTATTGTATATAATTAAATAATCTATATTATGGAAGCACTTCACTGATACTGACAGTGCTGGTGAGTTGTGCTGGCATGGAGAACACACACTGTGCTGCATTACATGACCTACTGTCTCTTAATTGTACATCCGTAAGGTGGAGGTGTGTCATAGAGTGTACAGCAAGTGGATACGGGGTTTAAACTCCGGCAGCACCACTGCGTCTGATCACTGATACCTGTGTAACACACATTAATACACCTGCACCATGTCAGTGTCAATGCAGTATGAAAAGAACAAAAAATAGAACTGTCCCCCGTCCCACAACATACGGAACAGACTATATTAGGTGGTTTTAAGAGAAAAAAAAAAAAGGTGCCTGTCAACCACATTACCACTAAATCTAACAATAAATAATAAAGCGTACTGGTGCTGCAGGCGCGCCGCCCTATACGATGTGTAGTGGCATGTGGTGGTCATCCCTTAGTTGAATTTTTAAAAGCTGGCAACCTTAGCTGATTATAAGAGAACAAAGTACTATATATCGAGAAACATGCATTTGTGTGTGTCCAAGAATGAAATAAAATGGTTTTAAGGCGATAGGCATGTGGCGTAGAGGGAGTCATCATGAAGATGTCATATAATACTAATACATGGAGGTAAATGTAAGCAGACCCAGTTGTCCAGACGACGACTGGCTTTTGATTGAATGTCAATGACACACTGTGTCAGCCTCCCCTTGAAAAATGCCCCACTATTCATTCAGTGGGACATTTTTCCTTGGGGCCCCCAAATGCCATGAACCAGCCCAGAACATAAAAGAAATCCAATGATCTCAGTACTAGTAGGAAAAAGGAATTATTAGTAATATTCTGAAATAAATGACGAGCAATAGTTTTTTTTTATTATTTAACTACACATCTGTAGGCAATTAAAAAAAAAAAAAAGTCCAAGTCACATACCCTGACACATCTGATCCCTCCACAGGTGCGAAAAGCACGTAACGGATAGAGAGAAAAGCACCAATCTCATCTTCTTAATCTGAAAACAGAAGTTATAATCCAGTGCACGAACACAGACTAAATTTACACTGACGCACACGTTTCGAAAATCTATAAATATTTATGAACACTCGTGAATGAATGGATGAATTTAGCAATTGTGAAAAATTCACGTTACTGGAATTAGAAGCAACAGCTGAGACATTAGAAAGAACTCTTACCCTGAGTTCCTCTCGTTTGCAAGGTGTCTAGAAAATGAGAGTTTTTAACACACCTCCCTTTTTGGCGCACTCTCTGTTTGTCTCTCGCTCTCTCTCTCTCACACACACACATATACACACACACACACTGAATTTAGGACATCAGTCATATGTACATCATGTCTTGATATCTACACACACACACACACACACACTCTGACCACTTCATTAGATAAACACTTTTATCATTCTATCAACTTTACTTTCTCTATAGTTCTACAGTTACAGCCCGTTCTCCATCTGTTTTTTTGTTGTTTTGTTTTTTAGGCGCTGGAATTATTAGGGTGGTGGATGACTCTCTGTATTGCAGTGACACTGACATGGCGATGGTGCGTTTGTTAGTGTGTGTTGTGCTTGTATGAGTGGATTACACACAGCCCTGCTGCAGTTTCAATCCTTCAGTTGCACTACTGCATCTAATCCAATGACACCAGCACCATGTCAGTGTCCCTGCAGTACTGAGAATCATTCACCACCATAATAATAATAATAATGCTTGCACTGTGAAGGCTCAGTGAGAACGATGGGACCGCAGAATGTAATTATAGAAAAACAAACTCGATTTATATGAGCTGTGGAGCCGTATTCGTATTTCGTTAGAGTAAGATTCATTTGGGTGGTGAATGATCCTCAGTATTTCAGTGACGCTGACCTGGCGATGGTGTGCTACAAGTGGATCAGACTGAAGCAAAGTGTTAAAACCCTGTATCCACTCACTGTACACTCCTATGACACTCCTCCACCTTATTGCTCCACCTTGTGGATGTCGATTCAGAGACAGTAGGTCATTGTTGCTGCACAGTGTGTCTTGTCCATCCTCTAATCCTCCATCAGTGATACAGGATGCTGCCTCACTCCACATCACCCCATCTTCACGTATCCAACAAGTGAAGACAGCATGTACTGAAATGTTCTCACATCCTCCAACTGACCTTATCTTCAACCTGACCTCAGCTTCTGTCGGCTGTCTGCATTTATCTGCACATCACGCTGCTCATCAGATAACACATGGAAAGATGTTTACTTTGAAACTCTTTTCACCGTGGGCTTCATATTTTAAATTTAGAAGCGCCTCAGGGGGCAGCTATATTCATTAAGACTTAGTATTAAAGTAAACATGTCGCCTTCGTCATTCTGCATCCTGAGGTCATGGTTTATTACTGAAATGCTGACGGTTTGGGTTAAAACCATAATGTCGTACCATTTTAAATATAGGCCTTATAAGACCGTGGTGTCAGTGTGTAGCGTCTGATGTCTCGAATATGAAAACCAGGTTTAACAGAACAGCATCAGGTTTAATTCGTTAAGAAAGCTGCACATCAACAAATAACGGTCGTCCTAGCATTATGATTATATTAGTAAACTAGTCTTAAAACCTTATTTTTACTCTCTGGCTTTTAACACACCATGATTTTACATTGGTTTTAATGGCCTTTTTAGTGTTTTACTTGATGTATTTTTTTTTTTGCTTATATTGTATTCTGGTGTTTTATGATGTCATCAAGTTTCAACACTGTGAAGCACGTTGTTGTTTTTAAAGTGCTTTATAAATCAAATTGAGTTGAGTTAGTACTTAACGTTTCCAGAGTTTATTGCTGACTTTTGGAAACATTTTAATTGTATTCTTTTTTTAATTACCATTTTTTTTTAAAACCCAAAGTGTGGCTTCATGCACCAAGTGAGCTTCTCAGTGAGGGCTGAAGTACAGGATCTGGAGATGTTAGTGTACACTTCTAAGTCTTGAGCGATGTTACTGAATTCCAAATTCGAGGAGATATATCGTCTGATGTTGCTCATGTGAACTCATGTGCAGCAAAAACTAAAACCGTCTCCAGGCCTTCACGCAACACAAATAGACTTCCTGCAAAGACTCATACTGCTTATTATACACGTGTGTGTGTGTGTGTGTGTGTGTGTGTGTGTGTGTGTGTGTGTGTGTGTGTGTGTGCACATACCTCCTTGACCCCTCAGGCTTGCACATTTTTGCACTGATAATTGTTGATTAATTTTTGAATGATGTCCAATGTGAGTTTACCTCTTAATTACAGAATCATATTCCCATAGAATCCGTGGACCTTAATGTGAGTGACATGTTATACTAATGGAACAGTGAAGGTGGAGATCCTAATGATGGACTGGTAGAACCGCAGATCCTGATGATGGACTGGACAAGCCAGCAAATCAGGAAAGTACGTTTGGAACTTTAGAACAAGGAAAGTATGTGAAAACTCCTGAAACTGCAGAATTAAAGAATGATGTGCTAGAGTTACAGAACCGGCTGAGAGCCTTAATATCCATAATGATTGTAAATGTGGTGAGGCTCTCAACCGTCTAGTCAGATGGCTGATTTGACGTTCTCACACGGAGCATGTTAATATGTTTAGTCTTAGCTTTAGTGGAATGTCCATGCATCCTAATATACATGACTGAATCACTGTTATTGGTTTCAGTTCCCCTCATCGACTGAATTGGCGCAGAATCACCAAAGGTAGAGTAATAATACTGTATTATACTTCAATATATTTGTCCATGGTGGACAAATGTCAAAGTGCACAGTGAATGCAACCTCACTGCATGTGGGCTACGACAGTGGAGGGTCTCCTTTATAATGATGTTATATTTTCTAGCCACTGTATTAATCAACTCTTCTTAATCCTAATATCATGGTGGCTACTTAAAAGTCCCTAGTGATTGAAATATATATGCTTATGTTCTTTCCCCTAACCGCGGCGTGTTTGGTGATCTGAACACCTGATGTGAGAGATTTTATAGAAAGATATGCTGAAGGAGGTCTCGAAAAGAGGAAAAGCTTAACCAGCTTATCTAACTCCAGCCCTTCCCTGAGGTTACTGGATGTGTGTTATCTATTTTTTTGTAATAAGTGTAACTGAGTTACCAAACAGCAAAGAAATCTTGGGTTAATTGAGTCTAGGAAGTCAAATAAAGGGGTACAACCAACTTTTCAGCTTTAGGGAACCTGGTTTGAATCCTGATATGGGTTCTCCCTGTGTCCGTGTGGGATTCAAAGTGCCTTAAATTGCCCCTTTGTAAAGTTCTCCTCTATGGTGTGTGTTTTTGTGAGTGAGTGTTCTAGGTGTATCTGACCAGAGGCCGAAACGTTCACTCGAGGACAGCGTCGTTGCAGCAGGGCAAGTGATGGAACCAATGACACGGGACCGCAAGACAACTCCTGTTTATGACTGGAATGCAACGACAAACTGTGTAAGTGCTTTTTAAAAAATTCCATTACCGTCAATGCAGTAAACCTTGTTATTGGAATCCCCTCCCTCAAGGGGGCGCCTCCCGCTAATCATTCATAATTATAATTATGATTTTTTCTTCCCCATGACATGTGAGGGTTTATGTCTCAAAATGTTTCCAATGAAATATACATCCATCCATTATCTTCTGTTTTATCCTCTATTAGGGTCTCGGGGGGGGGGGGGGGGGGGGTTCCCCATGCCCATCCCCATCTAGAGGAGAACATCTCGGGCTGGGCAGATAGACCCAGGACAGGGCGCCAATCTATCACTGGGTGCACACTCACTCACACACACACTCTATATGGGGCAATTTTTGAGAACTCAATTGACCTTGATCCATGTTTTTTGGACTGTGGGAGGAAACCGGAGAACCCGGAGGAAACCCACGCGGACACGGGGATGACATGCAAACTCCACCCAGAGTGGGATTCGAACCGGGATTACCTAACGCTGACAGGAGAACATGCTAAAAGCACAAAGCCACCGTGCCGCCCCCCAAAAGTATTCGTTACGACACAAAGTCTAGGATGATTGAGTAATTGAGAACAGGGAACTCCCTGTGGTGGATGAAAGCGTGTGTTAAACGAGTGAAATGTCAAATGTAAATGTCCAAAAAAATGTCGGTCGGTGAGAAGAAAAGGCCGCTTTAGTCAAACGATCGATTGAGGTGATTCCGCAGATGGACACCAGGCGGCGGTGTGCACCTCCGGTGCACGCGTTCCGCAGTCACGAGCGAAAAGACGTGGACCAATGCGCGTGGGCGACGCGTCGTCTTCCCGCAAAACGGGTGGGTTGGACGCGGCGGAGCCGGAAGGCGGTGTGGACAGAGCGAGGCTGTCCTGCGGAGTCGGAGCCCCGGAGCGGTAACGCTGGAGGAGGCGGTGGCGCTGCTGGAGCTCTATCTGGTCGTCATGGTGATCTCCTTCTCTTGGGCGGTCTATTTTCTGTTGGTGTCTAAGCAGGGTTTAGGGAAGAACTACCGGCTGGACTGACCGGCCGCCCGCAGCCGCAGCGGAGCGGGTTCGAATCCCGCGCGCGCGCATGAGGCGCCTCCGCGAGTCCGGAGCCGAACCGAGACCAAGCCGGGTGAGCTTCAATCAAAACCCCAGGAGACGCGTCGGCTCAGTGCTTTAGCATGTTCTCCCCGCAGCGCCGCGGGTTCCCGGTTCGAATCCCCATCTGCGTGGAGTTTGCGTGTTCTCCCCGTGTCCGCGTGGGTTTGCTCCGGGTTCTCCGGTTTGCTCCCACAGTCCAAAAAACATGAAATTAATTTCTCCAAATTGCCCCATATAGAGTGCCCAGCGCCCGAAAAGTTCTCCCCTGGATGGGCATGGGGAACCCCACACCTGCACACCCACCCGCCACACACCCACCACACACCCACCCGTGACCTCAGTACAGGATAAAGCTCTAGATAAAGGATGGATGGATGGATGGATTCTCTGGTTTCCTTCCACAGTCCAAAAAACATTAAATTAAATTCTCCAAATTGCCCCATATAGAGTGTCCAGTGATAGATTGGCACCCTGTCCTGGGTGTATCTGTCCAGCGCCCGAAACATTCTCCCCTGGATGGGCATGGGGAACCCCACACCTGCACACACACCCACCTGCGACCTCAGTACAGAATAAAGCGCTAGATAAAGGAAGGATGGATGGATTGTCCGGTTTCCTTCCACAGTCCAAAAAAACATGGATTCAAGGTGAATTGAATTCTCCAGATTGCCCCATATAGAGTGTGTGTGTGTCCAGTGATAGATTGGCATCCTGTCCTGGGTGTATCTGCCCAGTGCCCGAAACGTTCTCCCCTGGATGGGCATGGGGAACCCCCACACCTGCACACGAGCGCAAGATAAAGGATGGATGGATTCCCCGGTTTCCTCCCACAGTGCAAAAAAACATGGATTCAAGGTCAATAGAATTCTCCAAATTGCCCCATACAGAGTGTTAGTGAGTGAGTGTGTGCCCACCGATGGATGGGCGCCCAGTGCTGGGTGTATTTGCCCAACACCCGAAACGTTCTCCCCTGGATGGGCATGGGGAACCCCCCCCTTCCCCCCACCAATTGTACCTGATGTTTGCATTAAAATAAAGTGAGTTTATATTTGTGAGCGTGAGTAATATAAAAACAGAAAAAAGAAATATGCCAAAAGGAACTGACTGCACAGCCCCCCCCCCCCAACCCCAAGATTCTTATTCTAGACGTTCCTGCACATTGTCTTGAGCACTTGTTTCTGTATACGTGCACTTTATGTTGATAACGTGCTGATCACATCAGTATGACTGTAATGCTGAGAGTCCTCGACCATCCAAATAATAAATAGTTATTAAAGAAGGAAGATGAAGTGGTAAAACAAAGTATGTAGGGAAACAAATGGCCTACAGTCTGTAATTCACAAAGTCCATCGTTGTGGTACGTGGGGGGGGGGGTGGCACTGCTGCTTTAAGCATAATGTTTGTCACTGAGTTTTCCTGTGTCCGTTCTTCTCGCCCCTTGTGTTTTTAGGAGCTCTGAGGTCAGTGTAGCGGGGGGTCGCCCTTCAGAGAAGCCAACATGGACTTCTCCAGGTTCCTGGCGGATGATTTCGACGTGAAGGAGTGGGTGAACGACGCCTTCAAGGTGACGCAGAAGGAGGCGCCGGGCAAAGCTGACGCTCACGCCGCGACGCTGGTCATGAAACTGCAGCTGTTCATTCAGGAGGTCAACAATTCCATCGAAGGTGAAGTTTATGTTCCACAACATCAGTCCTGATGGCGATGGTGGTTTAATTCCTGGCTGCTAAGGACTGCTATTTTCAGCTTAATGTGTGTGTGTTTGTATGTGTGTATGTGTGTATGTGGGGGGGGGGGGGATGAAAAGAAACTAAGCCCCAGACTTTGTGAAATGTAAACGATCGATGAAGCATTTCTACAGTTTTAACGTGTATATTCTGGATGACATTGTTGGATTGTGTTCCAGCAGTGGTTTAATGTGGCTTGTGTTTGAGACGCTGCTCCAAGGTATGAGAGAAACACCAATGTCTTATTTCTGACCTTACGTGCATTGTTGTGTGTGTGGTGTGTATTTCTTTAGAGAACAGCATCCAGGCTTTGCAGAACATGCCGCGTGTTCTTCGTGACATCGAAGCATTGAAGCAGGAGGCTTCCTTCCTTAAGGATCAGATGGTGATGGTAAAGGAGGACATTAAGAAGTTTGAACAGGACACTGTGCAGTCCATGCAGGTACACACACACACACACAACAAATGACAAAAATGGCGATCAGACTCATAATTTTTTTGCGAGTATGAATTTGTAAATGGTCTAAATTGAGGAGGTGAAGTTCTTGACTAAACTGGTAGACGTCGAGTTGTTTACCCATCGTTCACTGCTCTAAAGCCTCTGTCCTGTGTTGCAGGTGCTGGTCGAGTTGGATCAGGTGAAGTCCAGGATGCAGGTGGCAGCAGATGCTCTTCAGGAAGCCGACAAGTGGAGTACGCTGAGTGCCGACATAGAGGAGACGTTCAAGACACAGGTGTGTGTGTGTGTGTGTGTGTGTGTGTGCGTCTGTCAGTGCTATTGTTATTGTTATTGCAGCTGTAATGTTCTGTGTGTGTGTGTGTGTGTTTCTATCTGTCTGTCTGTCAGTGCTATTATTGTTGTGTTATTGTTATTGCTGCTGTAATGTTGTGTGTGTGTGTTTCTATCTGTCTGTCAGTGCGATTGTTATTGTTATTGCAGCTGTAATGCTGTGTGTTTGTGTCTGTCTGTCAGTGCTGTTGTTATTGTTGTGTTATTGTTATTGCAGCTGTAATGTTCTGTGTGTGTGTATGTTTCTATCTGTCTGTCAGTGCTATTGTTATTGTTGTGTTGTTATTGCAACTGTAATGTGTGTTGTGTTTCTATCTGTCTGTCTGTCAGTGCTATTGTTATTGTTATTGCTGCTGTAATGTTTGTTCTGTGTGTGTGTGTGTGTGTGTGTGTGTGTGTGTGTGTGTGTGTGTGTGTGTGTTCGTGGTATTGTAATTGTTATAGTTGTGTTATTAGTGTTGTTACTGCGGCTATAATGTTTTGTGTGTGTCTGTCTGTCTTGTCTCTAAAGTTCTGTGTGTGTGTGTGTGTCTGTTAGTGCTATTGTAATTGCTATTGTGTTATTAGTGTTGTGTTACTCCTGCTCAGTGTGCTATTGTGTTGATGTTAGTGCTATTGTGTTGATGTTACTGCTGCTCTAAAGTTTCTGTGTGTGTGTGTGTCTGTTAGTGCTATTGTAATTGCTATTGTGTTATTAGTGTTGTTGTTGCTGCTGCTCTAAAGTTCTGTGTGTGTGTGTGTGTGTCTGTGTGTGGTGTGTGTGCAGGACGTGGCTGTGATTAGCAATAAGTTAGCGGCGATGCAGAGCAGCTTGGCCATGTTGGTGGACACTCCAGACTACAGTGAGAAGTGCGTGCAGCTGGAGGCGCTCAAGAATCGCCTGGAAGCTTTGACCAGCCCGCAGATCGTCTCCACCTTCAACACACATTCCACAGGTGTGTACACTGGGCCCCACCCTGACTGTCAATGCACTGGCTCTAAATGTAGAGGAAGCCAGTTTCACTGTTATCAGGACACTGATCCAATGTCTCAGAACCTGATGATTGAAGATGATGTTTATTTTTCTATGTTGAGGACACGTTTTTCCATTTTGAAGAGACTTTGGCTCCAACCAAACGCATTACAACCTATTGCCAATTCCAGTCTGATGTTTTAGGGGGGAAAAAAGTCCAAGATTCATAGTTACATGATTAATAGATTAATAATGTATTAAAAATAGTCATTAAAAACATAGAGGATGTAAGGCTATAGTATGATGTATAGTAGGATATAAGGCTATATATAGTATGATGTATAAGACGATACAGGGATTGTATGATGTATAGCAGGACATCAGGGTGTTGTATAGTATGATATGAGAAAAGTATGATGTCTATAAAGACACAGTATGATGTATAGCAGGACATCAGGGTGTCGTACAGTATAGTATGATATTATAATCGTATGATGTGTATAAAGACACAGTATGATCTATAGCAGGACCCCAGATTCCTATACAATTACAATGGCATTAAATATCAGCCAATCAGAGAGCCCGGTCTACATGCCCTAAAGCTGAGAGCAGGTTGTTGGCGTTACGTAGCCCGTGTTAATGCTGGTTAGTTATAGTGAAGGCCATGAACCGTGTGTTTTAATTTCTGCGTGCAGATCAGGCCAAGCTGTTTGTGAAGGTTTTTACAGAAATGGACCGAATGCCGCAACTACTGGCTTATTACTACAAATGCCACAAGGTGAGTTATACTCTGACCCTGCAGATGTTGGTTGTATCTGATGGTTTATTTTCTTGATCGTTACACATCGTGTGTGTGTGTTTGTGTTTGCAGGTGCAGTTGTTAAGCGTGTGGGAGAGTGTGTGTCAGAGTGATAACCCTCTGAAACAGCAGCTCTCCGAATTCTACGACACGCTCCTCTCCACCTGGTACACA
This sequence comes from Corydoras sp. C115, assembly GCA_019802505.1. NCBI lineage: Eukaryota > Metazoa > Chordata > Actinopteri > Siluriformes > Callichthyidae > Corydoras > Corydoras sp. C115. Next base: position 2,461,670 of record JAFMOC010000040.1, read on the forward strand.
CAGCTTCAGTGGAGCAGCCAGGTATACACACTCCACTATGAAATAGTTGAGCTACATTTTATTTCAATAGCAGTTTCTAAAATACAGAATCGTTACAAGGCACCAAAATATTAGTTGTAACCAAAAAAATATACAATTATTTAGTGATTTAGAAGTCTGTGTGTCTTAAAGTAGACGTTCTCATCCATTTGAAAGAAAACTAGTTCCTTGTGAGGACCAAAAAAAAAAAAAAAAAAAAATGGATAAGGGTTCTGAAAGTGAAGCCATTTCATTATTTTAGTACCGTGCAAGTTGGTCCTGGCTATCGTCATATTGTGTCAATTTTTTGGATGTCATTGTGACAATGTTGCAAATCATTTTCCGCTGATTTAATGATGATAACATTTAGAATCGTGATTAATAAAATAATTCAGTGGCGTATTAAAGAAGGTGGCATGCCAACAAACCTGTGACATTTCCTCGGGGTCGAACATGATGCCTTTTTTTGGACCTCGAGCCAATCTGTCTCTGTGCTGGATTGTTATGGAGTGTGTTTATAGAGTTTGTATACTTTGTATATGTTATTGTATTATAGTTTCAGTGTACGCTCTAAGAGTGTTGTAATTTTCTTTTTTGAACAGGTCTTTAAGAACCCGTACGAGGTGGCCACCGTGCTGATGATCCAGACCTTCGGCGCCATGTCCCCCTCCATTCCCGAATGCATCGCAGCCTGTCTGGACAGGTGCCCTGCCGAAAGTCGACTGGACACGCTGCTGGAGCTCCACCAGACGGCGGCCAACTTCAGCCGCAGCCTGGAGAACGCCATGCAGCCTCACCTCGGTGTGTGTGATGTCACACACCACTCCCAAGAAAGCTCCTTATACAGTATTTGTATTGTTTTCTATCTGCAAATGCATTGAGATTCGATCCTAATGTGGTTCTGTGCCTGTGTGTCGCAGGGGAGTGTAACCTTTTAAAGGTGAGTGAGCTGGTGTCGTGCGTGTATGCCCCATATCGAGCATATCAAATGAAATATGGAGAGATGGAGGAGAAAAACCTGCTGATCCAACTCAGTGCTGTACCGCTGGTGAGTGTCTGATTAGAGAGAGGAAAAAACACAGAACAGCATTTAAGGTTTATTTATGTATGTTTTTGAAAGGAATGTGCATGTGAAACTAAAAAAAAATGGAAAATCTAGTTATATTATGACCTAAGGTTATAAGTGTATTATATAGTAAATTTTATTTACTATATAATACATATACATATATAATACATATAGAGTATTCTGTTCTCTACACCAGCTCCAGACTTCTATCATTTTGTGGAGAAGTGTGAATATAGAATGCTGTTACACTAAACAGATCCATTGTGTGTGTGTGTGTGTGTGTGTGTGTGTGCAGGAACGTGGCGAGGTGTTGGACTGCGTGTTGGAGCTGACGCACTCCGTGCAGAAAGTGTTTGGCCTGGCAACGGCCGCAGTCGACCGCTGTGTTAAACTGACCGATGGCCTGGCGCTGTGTGGCCTCATCAAAGCTCTGCGCGCTCTGTTCACAAAGTACGTACACACCGCCATGACATCATCCAATCTCAGAGGTAACCGGGTTAATAAAAGGTACACTGTCTCCGCCTCCCTCCGTCAGGTACGTGTCCGACTTCTCCATCACGCTTCAGTCGATCCGCAAGAAGTATAAACTGGAGGACACGCCCACTTCAGAGGTCTTCGTGGAGGACTGGACAGCGTTCCAGAATTCGGTCAGGTGAGCTGAGCTTCACAGTGTTCGCAGTGAGGATCGCAGCAGAAGTATGAGGACAGGCACCGTAAATTATTTCCCAATATTGTCAGTGAACTGATGTCATGAACCTTCCTTGGAAAAAAAATTGAAAAACCTGATTATTTATTAGTCTTAGAAATGTCTTAACGGCCAAAAAAAAGATTTGTTAGATTGAATGCAGTGAGGGCGCCGATCCATCACACACTCATTCCCACACCCTCACTATATGGGGGCAATTTAGAGCAGCCAACTCATCTGGAATCCATGTTTTTGGACTGTGGGTGGAACCCTAAGCAAGTTCATGCAGACACATGGAGAACATGCCGACTACTGGATAAGTGTGTTGTATTAATGCCCCCCCCCCCCCCATCATTTGTTTTCTTGTAGGATCATCGCAACGTGTGGTGAACTGCTCAGACAGTGTGGAGCTTTCGAGCAGCAGCTTTCAAACAAGTAAGACAGCATGTGGCACAAGAGGGCGCTACAGGACCTCAAGGGTCTTGCTTTTCTATAAGGCTTACAAACACACAGTATTAAAAAACGCAAGGTTTGATTCTTAAATGGGTTTATTAGAAGCCAAATCCTTAATAAGGTAGTCTTCCTCCATGTGATGTAATCCGGGTTTGACATATAACCCTGATCTCTGAGTGGAGAACATGCAAATGGCACATGTTCCCTTGTAAGTGAATTGTCACGTCATCCCCGTATTCCCTCAGGATCCTTGGCAAGGCAGGACGTTTCCTGTGGGAGGGGTTCAACCCCCGGAGCCTCAGTGGACTTCAGGAGGGTGTCGCCGAGAGACGGAGCCAGAAGAACCCTTGGCAGGAACATAACTACCTCCAGCAGAGCCGCTCGGCCGAGTACAACGCCCTGCTGGAGATGCTGCACACCCTCAAGGTCGGTGTGGCCTGTGTGGAATGGAAAGCTGTATGAAAATTGGTCCCGACGGAGATGAATGTAATGACGGAACGTGTTTCAGGAGAAGGGAACCGGAAACTCGAGCCTCCTGACGGAGACCCGCGCCGCGCTGACCCGTCTGAACCAGCAGGCCAATCAGCTGGCGTTTGACTCGGTGTTCCTTCAAATCAAACGGCAACTGGTGCTGCTCAACAAGCCAGAGGTATGAGAGAGAGAGAGAGAGAGAGACTTGATTTGACCAAGATGAAATGACAGAGTGCAGATAAATGTGATGTTGGTAACTAAATGAAAGGTTTCGTGACTTCAGTCACTTAAACATCTTTGAGGAGTCCAGCAGATCCTTCACCAGAAATCAAAGTCGTGTCGCGTGCTCAGGTGAAATCACCGGACTGAGAGCTCTCGGAACAATATCAGGAACAAACCATTCAAGCAAAGAGGTTTATTCCCACACAAAGTTCAAAGAAAAGAAGAGGAAGTCCCTCTTTTTTTATACATACATGGCCAATCCCTTTGCGCGCAAGCAGAAGGGTGGACCCTTGATACAAATGAACAATTCTACCAAACTAATGACTAAATCTGGTTTTATCTATCTTCTTCTGTCTTTGATGAACAGGAACAATAAGCAGCATAGCATATTGGAACTTTAATCAGCATAGCACGTTCCTGTGGTCAGCGCTTGTATGAGCGTAGTACGCGGCTGTTATGCTGTGAAGCAGAAGTGAGAACAGACAAGACGTACGGTTCCTGTTTAAACTTAAAATGAACTAATGACTTATTGACCTTTAGCTTTTATGCACAGATAGATCAGACACAGAAATAAGAAAAATATTTCACTAAATTAAGCAATAAATAGAAAAATAACTATACAATTGGTACCTACTGAGTACTATAGATAAAGTGCCCTTGAGGAAGGTACCTAACTCACTGGGCGCCATGTACAGGGCTGCCCACTGCTCTGGGTAATGTGGTCACTTTGTCCACTGTGTATATATATATATATATATATATATATGTATATGTGTGTGTGTGCATGGATGGTCTAAATGTGGAGGACACTGACACACACTGACACAGATAGTAACACACATTGACACTAACAGACACTTACAGATAGTAACACACACTAAAAAGACACTAACAGACACTGATAGATAGTAGCACACACTAACAGAAACTGACACACTAACAGACACTTATAGATATTAACACACTAACAGAAACTGACACACACTAACAGACACTTATAGATAGTAACAGACAGTGACACACACTAACAGACACTTACAGATAGTAACACATACTAATAGACACTTACATCTAACACTTAACACACTAACAAGACACTAACACACGTTAACAGACATTTACAGACAGTAACACACACTGACACACTAACCCAGCATTGTTGTTAAATACCAACATGTGGACTTTATTCTAAATTGTTGGTGTGCTTGTCGTCCGTTGTTGTGCAGGGTCGCAGTTCCGCCGGTTTGGGTGAGACACTCACAGACGATCTGCCGACCTTCAGCCTGTCGCCCCAGGAGTACATCACCAATGTAAGGACACGTACCCCGTGTGCTGTTTAGCAGGTCAGCAGGTGCACCGAGGGTTACTGAAGGTTTTTAAAGTGAACACTGATTGGGAGTGACCGGATCCTGGTTTTGGTTGATTTGATCTATCTGACCATCTAGTGGTTAAATGACAGAACACAGTTTGTAATAAACATTGTATATCCTGCATTGATATGAATTGATATGTTATTGTCAATGATGTAAAGGCTGCACAAATGGCTCAGCCAATGAGATTTAAGGAGTGGAACTGCCTGTTTTCTAAAGCTGTTTTGTGTGCAGATCGGGCAGTACGTCATGTCGCTGCCGCTGCACCTGGAACCGTTCGTGACGCAGGAGGATCCGGCGCTGGAGCTGGCCTTACACACGGGCAAACTGCCGTATCCACCTGAGCAGGGTACGGTCACGCTGACGTGATGATGTGTGTAAGATGGAGAAGGTGCTGTTTCCGAGTCGATCAAAGTCGATTGGATGACGGAACCTTAGCTCAACCTGTTTGTTTAAATTCAGTGCTCTGTGTCTCTGTACCCAGTTACGCTTTTGAAATATCCCCAATCAGGCATCCATATCAGTTACAGGCCTTTGATGCCAGAGGGCAGTGATGACAAGGTTAATTAGGTCTGGGTTCTGATGGATTATCATTAGTGCAGTCCAAAAACATCACCCAAATATTTAGGTCATTAACCCCCAATATGATTCTGAGTCGTGTACATCACTCTTCATATATAAAGAATTGCCATGTTGTAAGGTAAAAACGTTGTAGTGTGTGTAAAAAAAAAAAGTCAGAAAAGAAATTAATAAAGAAAAGTTTATTGGGAGAGTTTAAGAAGTCAAGTCTCACATTAGAAGTTTTAAAAAGTGTACAGTATTCATTCATTGAGTATTCACTTGCTTTGTATACTTGTCAGTAATGCTGATGGCGCTGTACTCCCTCGCAGGGGATGATGTTCCCGAATTGGAGAACACGGCCGATTACTGGCTGGGTTCCATCGCGAGGGCGACCATGCAGACGTACTGTGATGTCATTTTGCAGATTCCCGAGCTGAGCTCCCACGCCACCAAGCAGCTCGCGACGGATATCGGTGAGTATGTCTGACCTGCACTCTATAGAACAGAGGAACGAACCAAAGTGTTTGTTTTGTGTTGAGAAACAAAGCCTCCAACTGAATGAGGCAAAGCGTCTCCCAATACTGGTGTCCATATAATGTAGGTAGGTGGGTGGAGGTTGTTTTGTCCACAGCAGATGTAAGTGAATGACTTTGCCTAATGTACTTACCCACAGAGGAGTGTGTCCTCCATATAGACGCCATCCGTGCAGTGAAACACACACTGAGTAAAGTCGGCACATGTGTGTGGAGTGGTGGGCAGCCCTCTACCTGGCATGTGTGGTGGGCAGTTAATGCCTAAGGGCACTTCAGCCTTAGTAGTTGCTGGGACTGGGAATTGAACCAGAGAGCTTCAGGTTGCGAGGATGGGGCCTTAACCTGAAGTCTACCACTGGTCCAAGTTGTATCTAAGAACAGCTGTCTTTATCAGTCCCCTCCCCCTGGTTCTTTTAATATCCCTCCCCTCCATCAGTCCCAGAATGTATTGTTTGCATCGCATCAGCAGTAGGTTTTGGTGTGTTTGCTCTGAAGCTGCCAGACTTTATAGTGGATATTTGATTGAATACACAGCCAAAAAGTGAAGCCCTGTACTTGGACAAACAAGGACTCCGAAAACCTGAACCTAAATCATCTCTGCAGGAGGACCCCTTTGCAAAAGAGTGCCTCTGTCTGTATACCGACTGCGCCGTCTGTGTGTTTGTTTCTAGACTATTTGAGCAACGTGATGGACGCGCTGGGGCTCCAAACATCCAGAACCCTGCAGAACATCACGCTGCTCTTGCGCGCCAAGCCCGAAGACTTCCGCCAGACGGCCAAACCTCTCCCACGTCGACTGTCCTCTGCCGTCGCCGCCATGCGCGGCCTCGAGTACTAACGTCCAGCCCGAGCGCTGACGTCGTGGCGATGTTCGATACGCAGCATGTGCTTTGAGAAAACTACACATTATACCTGCACTAAAGCAACGACTCTAACACATCGGGTTCTGTGTGCATGAATTGGGGTTTGGTGTAATGAGGAGGAGGAGGTGTCACGGTGGTGGTTGCAAGGTGAAGGGAAAGGGCAAATAAAAGGTGAAGTTGCAAATGAAACGTGTCTGTCTGGATGTTGAAGTTTGTCCTGGATGCATAATGATATCTGCTTATAGTGTAATGATTGAATATCGCTGTAGAATGAAGGTTGCATAATGTGAAAGTGTGTAACGGTGTGTTTGCATGTTTAATAGTTGATTTTAATGATCGTTAAAATCCTTTAGTTTGATGAGATGAAATGTGCTTGTACTTTATTGTCTACTTTATTGAAGTTTGAAAGTGAGTAACAGTGTGTTTGGATGTGGTGTTTATTTTATTGTAATGATTATTATTGATGATTAAGTCATCACATAGCTGTGCAGTGAAAAGTATATGTGTGCATATATAAAGATAGATAGATAGATAGACACAGATGTACTGGCTGAGTTTCCATGTTCTTCCAGTGTGTCTAGTTCCTTGTCAACATCCTCTAACATCCACCCAATTACCCCTCCATTTCATTATGTTCTGCTTTATCCTCTACTAGGGTCGCAGAGGTCCATGCCCATCCAGGGGAGAAAGTTTGGGACACCTGGGACAGGATGTCAATGTATTGCTGGGCCCACACTCAGTCACACTCCAATTGGGGCCATAAGGAGAATTCAATTGCCCTTGATTCATGTTATTTATTTGGACTGTGGCAGGAAAGTGGAGAACCCAGAGGAATCCTATGTGGACATGGGGAGAACATGGACACTCCATCCTGATTGGGATTTGAATGGGGAAATCCCCAGTGCTGAGAGGAGACTGTGCTAAACCCATAAGCCACTGTCAAGCCCTGAAGGTGAAATAGATGTCAGTTGCTGCTATAGTGTGTGTTTTTTCTGTCTATCTGTGTCTCCACCCCCCCTTCTCCTCTCTCTCCCTGTGTGTATGTCTCTCTCTGTCTCTGTCTCTCTCTCTCTCTCTCTCTCTCTGTCTGTACTGCAGAAGACATTCTGTATTGGTGCTGAAGAGCAGCTTCTGGCGGCCTGATTTAGTCCACTTGTTCCAGGACCCTACGGTGTCTCTGTGTCTGTCTCTCTATTTCCCTCGCTCTGTCTTCTATCTCTCGCTCTCTCTCTCTCTCTGTCTCTCTCTCTCTCTCTCTCTCTGTCCCTCCCTCTCTGTCTGTCTTGTTGCTGAAGATGCTCTGTTTTGGTGCTGAAGACCAACTTCTGGCGGCATTTGGATTCCACCGTCCCGATTTTGTCCACTTGTTGTTCCAGGACCCTATGGTGTCTGTGTGTGTGTCTCTCTTTCCCTTGTGCTGTATCCCCTCTCTCCCATCCCTCCATTCCTCCTTCTGTATGTGTCTCTCTCTCTCTCTCTCTCTCTCTCTCTCTCTCTCATTGATGAAGATGCTCTGTATCGGTGCTGAAGACCAGCTTCCTGTAGCATTTGGATTCCATCCCGTCCTGATGTAGTCCACCTGTTTTTCCAGGATGCTATGGTGTCTATCTCCCTGTCCCTCTTGTCTCTCTGTCTTGATCTCTCCCCCCCCCCCCCCCCCCCCCTCTCTGTTTTTATCAGCAGGGTTTAATTTCACAGCTGATTACAGGGTTTAAGATTCTGTGTGTTAATGGATGTTTTCAAAGCTCTTGATGTCATTGTTCCAGGCTGTGTTTTTGTGTTTGGTTTGAAGTCCAGAAGTTTGGATGTCTGACCTGCTGAATTCTCTGGAGGACGGAGTCCGATGGCGCTGTCCGTCAGCGGAGGAGAGGACGCTGCACCAACAGCAGACTCAGACGTTGGGATGTTCTGCTGACTGGGCACATCGTGATGTTTTAGAGAGTGTAATATGTCTGAATGACTGTAGACTTTTAAATGTGCTTGCTGATGTGGGGCGTGGGATCTCTATGGACTCAATGTGTTGATGTATTGGGTGATGTATTTATGAATGAATGGGATGATTGGGTTGTGCACTCTGTAATGTAATGTCAGTAAAGCGTTGTTAAGTCATCTGTATCTCTCTTGTCTCTATTTTAGTGTCTCCCCCCCCCCCCTCTGTCTGTCTCTATCTCTGTCTTTCTCTTTGTGTTTCTCTCTGTGTCTCTCTTCTGTTGTTCTGTCTTATTTTCTTGAAGTATTTCTTTGATTTAGCTCTCTCTTTCTCTATGTCTGTCTCTTGCTCTTTAGTTGTAATTGAGTTCTCTTGGCTTTCCTCTTGGCATTGCTGTGTTAGTCCTATTTCAGTTGTATTTGTTTATTCAGTCCTTTTAGTTTTCTGTATTCCTTTTTGGCCTCTTTTATGTTAGTATTAGTTAAGCTAAAATTTTCCTCATTGTTTTTCCTTTTCTTGTTCCTTTATTTAGTCCTCTTTGGTTTTATTTATTTTTTCCTCTTTCTTTGTCCTAAATTTTGTTCCTCTTTGTTTTTCCTTTCTTTTTCCTCTTTCTATTTCTTTAGTTTTTCCTCTTTCTTTTTTCTTAGTTTTTCCTTTCTTTTTCCCTCTTTATTTGTCTTTAGGTTTTCCTCTTTCTTTTTTTTTTTTTTTCCCTCTTTCTTTTTCTTTCTTTTTTCCTCTTTGTTTTTTCTTTCTTTTTCCCTCTTTCTTTTTCTTTCTTTTTTCCTCTTTCTTTTTTCTTTCTTTTTTCCTCTTTCTTTTTTCGTAGTTTTTCCTTTCTTTTTCCCTCTTTCTTTTTTCTTTCTTTTTTCCTCTTTCTATTTTCTTTCTTTTTCTTTAGTTTTTCCTCTTTCTTTTTTCGTAGTTTTTCCTTTCTTTTTCCCTCTTTCTTTTTCTTTAGTTTTTCCCTCTTTCTTTTTTCCCCTCTTTCTTTTTTCCTCTTTCCTTTTTCTTTCTTTTTTCCCTCTTTCTTTTTCCTTTTTGTCCTTTTTCTTTTTCCTCTTTTTTCTCTCTCTTTTATTTATCAGTTTCTTAAAATGTTTCTTATGGTTTATTTTCCCTTCTTTGTGCTGTTGTGAAGTGTAAAATAATTGGCAAGCAATTTGAGTGTCTTCCTTCCCCCATCTATTAGTGTCTGGGGCGCTACCCCTTTCTATGCAGACCCCCCATAGACAAATTTGTCGTCCCCCCCCTCTATGCGTGTCTCACTATTAGACATTCTCTCTCCCCCATCTGTGGTTCTATGTTTTTGGGCGCTTCTGTCTCTCTGGTCTTTCCCCACCCTGGCCAAATGCTTGTGACTTGTGACTTGTGACTTGTGACTTGTGACTTGTGACTTGTGACTTGTGACTTGTTGCCGTCAAATTTAAGAAAAAAAAAATTTAATATATATATATCACCCTAGGTGGTTTCCAGGCAAGCCGGCGAGGTTGGAGGGTTGCAGAAATGGAGATTGGAAGCGAGAGGTTTGGTTTGTGTGGAACTTTTTCCCCCCGTCAAGGTTTTGGAGCAGCAGACCTGGAGTTTTGGAGTTCTGGAACCTCAACAGTGTGGCTTAAATGTGGGACAAAGTTGCCCAAGAAAGTCCACACTGTTGAGGTGCCAGAACTCCAAACTCCAGGTCTGCTGCTCCAAAACCTTGACGGGGGGAAAAGTTCCACACAAACCAAACCTCTCGCTTCCAATCTCCATTTCTGCAACCCTCCAACCTCGCCGGCTTGCCTGGAAACCACCTAGGGTGATATATATATATATATATTTGTTCTTACCTTCTTCCTGGAATGACCCGGTTGTCAGAGCCTCGTTCCCGCGGGACATCCCATCTGTCTCGATTCTGCTGCTCCCTGCACAGAAAAGCAAACAGCACAACATCAGAAAGCACGACGCACTGACCTCTCACGATGCTCCACCCAAAGAGAACTTCACGACAGCGGGCAGGTACTCGGTCAGCCACAATGGAGGATCACGAATTGGGAAAAACGCACGTTAGTAAGAAAGATCTAATGAAGGACGCGGGTGTCACTTACCTCAACTTCCTTTTAAACCTACCAAGGGGAAAATAAAGTCACGAAAAAAAGCATTAAGCCAAATGCTGGACGCGGACACAAAACTACTAAATAACGCAACAATTAACAACATTACAATGAACCACACCGGGAGAGGTGTGTGTGGGGGGGGGGGGGAAGCAGCCAGGACGCCTTCTGCAAAAAAGATAGCGGAGCGCAGAGACGGGGCAGCATCTGCGGGATACAAAAAGAGAGAGAGAGAGAGAGAGAGAGAGACACTGAGACACGGCTGCGGATTCCACAAATACGAGGACGCTGTGGGAGAGGAGTGCCGCGGCCAGCGCGCCTTCAGCACCCCGGCGGAGCATCATCTGCAGAGAAACAAACAGCCACATCAGCATCCTGGAAAAACAAGTAGACTAAATCAGGACGGGGTGTAATCCAGATTCTCAGCACCGATACAGAGTGTCCCCTGCAACTAGAGAGAGAGAGAGAGAAGAGAGAGAGAGAGAGAGAGAGAGAAACCGCAGCCTGCTGGAAAAATAAGGAGACAAGATCAGGACGTGGTGGAATCCAAATGCCGCGGGAACCTGGTCCTCTGCAACGAGAGAGAGACAGAGAGACACACACAGGGAGAGACCGTGGCTCCTTCCAAAAAGAAAGGAGAGTGGTGGAACGCAGTGCCGCGATCAGCTCGCCTTCAGCGTCCCGACGGAGCATCACCTGCAGAGAGAGAGAGAGAGAGAGAGAGAGAGAGAGAGAGAGAGAGAGAGAGAGAGAGAGAGAGAGAGAGAGAGAGAGAGAGAGACACCCAGAGCCAGCGAGAGACACAGCGTGAGTCAGAGCGCATCGTGCCGGGGAGCCCCGTGCGTCCTGCCGGCGCCGCATCGGTTCCTCCGGGCGGGGACCCCTTCAAACGCGTGTCCGGCTCCCCGGAGCTGCAGCGAGGGTCTGAGCGTCTGCCTCTTAAAGTCCGCCGGAAACAAGAGCGCCACCTACATGCTGAGTCCGGATGAGCCAGCAGCCCGTTCCCATCACCGAGGGGCGCGATCCATTGGCTGAGGGGGGGAGAGGCGGCTAATAGCCCTGATCCCGCACCCACAGCATCCAATCTGCAATCAGCGGTGCGGACCGTCCGGGACCATCCGCCTGACCACCCCTCCCACCACCACCTCACCCCACCCTGATCATGGGGTGGGGTGAGGTGGGGAGGGGTGGCTATGTCCCCCGTGCTGGGAGAACTGAGTACAGGAGCACACAAGAGTCCAGTAATGTTTACAGAGCCAGAAAGCTCATTAAATAAACCAGGGCCGCCCCCCCCGCCCCCCCCCCCCCCCCCCCCCCCCCCCACTCCCCCCCCCGCCCACCTCCCCCCCCCCCCCCCCCTCCCCCCCCCCCCCCCCTCCCCCCGTTACCACAAGTCCATTTACCACATGGTATTTCATATAAAGTGCACACTTTCACTGCACCAATGAAAGTGACAACTGACATAGACAACTTCACAGTCATCACTTTAATAATAATAGTAGTAATAATCATAGTAATAACAAGAATAAGAAGAACAATCATCAAGTAAGACCAGCAGCATGTGCAGGACAGAGCAACAATCAATCACCTACCACACATTATAATAATTCGTTATTAAACCCTTAATTAACCTCCTTAAACAGCCAGGAATTCAACACCTGTTCAGAGCTCACCACCTCACACCTCACCTCAGCCCCACACAAAAACTAAGTGCTCACATTTAACAACAGACTTTTTAAACAACATTCAAACCAATTGCCTTTGAAATAAACCACAATCCTCACTAACCCCCTACCCACTCAACCACAGGACAGTAAACTTGAGGTACAACTGAATCGGAATGCTGAATATAATCACCTCTTCTACCACAGAGCAGGACTTAAGCACAGTGATCAAAGTTCTTTGGTTCTGACTAAAAGGGTCAGATCAATAACCTGAAAGCATTTCAGCCAATTCAGATTGATAACTTTGCTCCCCAGATCACAGTAAAGTAGCATGATCTGATATTCCAGCCTAATACAAAGCACAGTACACACTAAAGTCCTAGCAATCAATCAATCAATCAATCAAGCAATCAATCAATCAATCACTCAGAAAAACTGCACATTACAAACAAAACCAACATCACCACTGCAAATCAAACTGAATCTGCTCTCAAATCAGACTCAACCTGATCTCTTCATTGCAATAAGCACCATGAAACCAAACACACACCAAACAGCCATGTGGGGATCACATTGTGGAAATTACATTAACTACACTGCTCTTTCAAAAATACTAACTAAAATCAGCAACCATAGCTACTTATAAGCACTAGAAATACTTCAGTCCCATTTAAAAGGCTAACAAATTCAACAAGCACACTCAACCTGATCTGTTACTTTCACTCAATTCAACTACTCTGATCCATTCAACCAACAGTAATTACACACCTGTTGCAGGGCACTTCAGCCATAACACAGGGGCAGACAAGAAATAAATCCAAGGACCTTCAGGGTGTACAGCTGCTTTCTAGGCTACAAGCCTACCGCAGCCCCAAACGCTTCAGCCACTGAAATCAGACATGAAACAAACTAAGCCTTTTACAAACACAAGCACATGTTCTGTCTTCTGCTAAGACAAAAGCTGAAAAATAAACAAACCTACACATCACATTTCACAACAGCAGCATGGCATTTCACACACCTGACCCACGAGATCCTTCCAAATCTGAAACACTGACACTGGAACACAAAGGAGGCAACACTCCAAAAGCCAATCACTTAGCCATACATCCTAAGACCGCCTCTTTCTTTAAAGGAGGTTCCACTTCATACACATTCATAACACTTGGGCCTCTGAATGTCTACTTTAGTCACGTTTGAAATGTCCAATTATTGTTGCCTTGAAAATATCATACTAAAGTAAGATTCTTTTTTTTCCTCATACTTTAGGTTTCACAAATCAAACATACATATACTGTCTTTACAATCAGATCAGAAATAAAAAGCTACATTACATGAACAGGACAAAAACATACATTATTAGGAGATACCGTCACATTTAGGTCATTATTATTAATTATTATTATTATTATTATTATTGTCATTTCATTTCCAGTACTGAGGATATCAATACACTGCAAAAATTAATAATAGTCCATTTGGATTTCTCTGTGCTACTCTCAGTTACATTTCTGAGCTCTACAGAAAGAGTGTTCACGTTAATACTGCCTCTGTGAGTATAGCACATTTAATTGCTCATTGAGTCCAAGTTGGGAAAACATCCTCAACATCATTTAAAAACAATGGAGCCTGTTTCAAATTGGACATTGATCTAAAAGCAATGTGTGAATTAAGAGTTCGACTGAGAGCCCACCGCTGCCATTTGACTTACTAATGTAGAACATGCTTTGATCTGATAGATTACATTAGCTGGTTCAAATCCAAACCGTTTGGACATTACTTTAGATGAATCAATTGCAAATGTAGGCATGGCTTACATTTGGTGCATTTGGAATTCTTTGTTTCTACACATTACGATATGTTGTACATGCCCACCGATAGATTGACACCCTGTGATGGGTGGGTCTGCCCAACACCCAAACCTTTTCCCCTGGTCAGGCACTGGATAGGAAATCCCCAGCAACCCTAGTAGAGGAGAAAGCAGAAGATAATGAATGGAAGTTCTTATACATCAATCATTGGAAACATTCGTATATTCCCTTCCTTCACTAGTTTTTTTTTTTTTGGCCTTTTTTTTTTTTTATCATTATCCAGTAACTAACAGCTTAGCTCACTACTTTTTACAAGTACCTCACCCAACACTGCCTACATATTTCAACCAAAAGTCCAACATTTTCATGTTAACAGACATTTCTCTTACCTGAACTCTCTTGTGGAATCTTCCATGTTCTCCTGGCAATTAATCGGCAGGAGCGTTTAGTAACTCAACCAGACCTTTGTCTGATTTACATCGCTTTAGTTTTATTGCTATGACAACCACCATTCTCAAGGTTATAAAGCCGTTTTGAATTTTCAATTACACTCTGTGGACAGTGGAGGATTTACCGGAATGTTTTTGTACTTCATAATGACATTGAAGAATTCATGATATTTTAAAGAGCTGCTGAATAATTGCAGGAAACTGAAGGTATGTCCATTTGTGGGGTGACCGTGTGAAAGCACGTGAGCATCCATAAACACACAAAAAATGAGGACAGCCATGGAATACATACAGACACACAGACATTGACAATTCGAAACACTTAGTTCTCTATTCAGTAAAATGCTAAAAACTAAATCACCGTGGAACCATTTCTTCGACATGACATAACATCATACAACTTAGAAAATATAGAGTGGCAATTTAGAGCAGCAATTTTAACCTGAATAACATGGAAACTCCTCCCCGATCAGAATTCCAACATCACTGCAAATCACTGCACCATGCCACCCAAAACTTCAAACACATACATTAATTACAAGGACCATTAAAGTGTCACATGCCTAAACAGGTAGCTTGTTGTTTGAATTAACCGTGGCACCAGTTAGCTGTCATCTTGGCTTCTTTGCCGTTCACATTCTGAGTTTTGTAAGACTGTATTTACACAATTCACTATTGTAAAAACAGCTATAATAAATAAACTTTACTGTCACTGGAGAACATGCAAAAAGATTATCCACCCACCCAACCCAGAACCAGACCTTTTTGCTGGAAGACAGCCATGTTATTTGAACAAAATACATTTTAATAAATGTTTTATATATATATAACTGACATTATCTATGCATGTGGTTATAGTGATCAACAGCACTTACAATCATCTTCGGTTGATTTTTATATTTTCAGTAGCTTTTGATTTTTACAGCAAATCATATATACATAACAATACCTCTGATACAAGCTGACCGTCTGCCCATTCACTGTTGTGCGGGGCTTTTCTCATTTACTTTAACAGTGCAAGCACAAATGCCTACTTCTATGTGATTTGCAAACAACAGCAGGGGCATGCAGGGTTTGCTTTATTTCATCTGGAGGTGGGTCTGGTGCAAATATTTATTGCAGGCCTTGTGCACAGTATGGCCAAAGAGTGTGTGATTAAACTGAAGTTCAAGTAAATGTCAGAAATGTCAAACACAGAGAGGAAGTCGGATGGCTGTCCATGTCCATGACTGACGATAACATTGAGCGTGCACATGAACTGACTCTGTTGGATAGATCAGTAACACATTACATTCGGTTCAGAGGGAAAGACAGCAGTCTCAAACATTTTACAATGTCCTTTGACATTTTTAAAGCATTATATCGAAACCTTACATATTTCTCTTTGCTGAAAGATCGTCCAGACTCACTCTCAAACATACAGTAGCAGTCAAAAGTTTGGAGACACCCCCTTCTTGCTCCATCCTCTATTTTTCCTCCACTTACCATTACAGATGGACTTTGGAGTTTTACATCTGTATTACATCTGAGTTTGTTTTTGTTAGTCCCCTGTTGGTTCTCTATTTTCTATTGATGAGAACCATCACAGTACAGGTCTCATTGGGTTGGTGGACTGTTTATTGCATCATTAAAGGACACAGTAATGGGGACTAACACAGTATGTACTGCAGAACACAAACAGCTGGACTACAGTCTGGAATTGTACAACTACAAAGTCCAGCTTTACACGAAGTGGAACTGACAACTTGGACAATACATGGAGCAGAAAGGAGCTTTGACTGGTACTGTATGTACAGAATATTCATTAATACACCATGAAATCTGACCTAATTATCACATTCTAATCCTTTCCTAACAAAATACTTGCTGATATAATCACTCATTACTAAACAAATGGCTATTGGAGCCCGTTTTTAGAAGTAATTTCTTACCGGATTATTCCACAGCGATGGGTTGTTCGTATGTTGAGTCCTGAAACATCAACATTTTGGTGTTAAATATTTGCTTTTAGCACATTACATTCATTTCATTTCATATCTTTCCAGCTTTGCTTTGCTGAAGTTACAACATGGCAGCAAATGTATGTTTTGGAGTTAATGCCAGTAAAAATGACAATGTCCTTACCTGATTAGTATTCTGAAAAGTAACAAAATACACATTCTTCTCACTTATTTCTTCATATTGTAATTCCTAGGAACAAAACAGCATTGGTACGGTTAATATAGTTAACATGACGTTCCATCAAATTATTAGGCATCATTAAAAAAACTCAATCAACGGGTTCTACATTTGTTAATTTCACATGTCTTTAGAAATTACAAATAGTCTGCTTACTTCGTTATTCGGACTGTCGACTTCAGCATATTTGTTGTTAAGCTCGGTCACGTTTTCATAATGTAAGTCCTACAAGCAACAAGTCAGAAGACTTTCAACATTTAAAAAATAAACCTTTTAGAAATTCAACCTAAACATTTAGACAATTTCAACAATTCAAACAGTTCTTCTAATTTAGAAAGTCTTTTTAAGGGGAGGCTTTTATTCAACACAACTGTTAGATATCAATCCATACACCAGCACAACAATAATGTGTTTATTTATATACCTGCAATATACTTATATATTCAGCTCATCAGCTCATTCTGTAACCCATCATAACGTAAATCTTTCTAAATACTGGACTAGCTACGATATTCACCTTGCACTTTACTGGATTTACATGTAAATCATCTCCATCTTGCTCTTCTGGTTAGATATCACTGCGTTTCATTGCCTTTGCACTCATTTACTCCGTACATTACAAACTTCTATCTAATCTGATATAAGGCTTTATGACACTGGTTTCAAAAATAAGGAAATAATTGTCTTACATTGTCTTATGGCACATTCAGTCATAAAAAAGTTTATGAGTGTGCTTATGAACATCTATGTACATCAAAAGAGGCTTATGAATACTACAGAAAGTGCTACATATGGGCTTACAATTCATAATGAAGACCAAATTTGGAAGTGTTACCAAACTTCATCCTATTTAAATGCAATTATAATCTTTACTAACATTTTAGGGTTTTTACATATCTATCTATCTATCTATATATCTATATCTATATCTATGAATTTCAATAGTATAGAAATGAACTTACAGGTTCAGCATAGATTTCGTCGGATTCTGGATCTGAGTGAAAAATCAAAACCAACATTACTAAAGGGAATTTCCCACTGCTCCTGTTATCAGGAAACCACAAAAGCTCCTGTTTTGATAACAACTTCATACCGATTTTCTTACTGATATAATTCAAAAAACACAGCTAGATGTATTCTGTATTTCATGAAAACGTTATTCACTTTAAAACAATCATATATTTATAGAGGAATAACATTACATACTTTCATTTGCATTTTTTCCAGCGGACCTTGGTTTTGGGCTGCAGCTTTAAAAGAACACAGACATAAGAACATTTACTCTCAACGCTGTAGAGCAAGGTTTGAATCCCACTCTAGGTGCGGTTTGCCCATGTCTGCGTAGGTTCCCCCACAGTCGAAAAATTGGGATTCAAGGTACATTGACTGCTCGAAATTGCTCTTATATAGTGTGTGTGTATATGTATATGATAGTGTGAGCAGCAGAAGACTGGCACACTACACCTGGGTGTATCTGCCCAGCGCCCAAAATGTTCTTCCCTGGATGAGCAGAAGGAACCCTATATAATCAGCTGTTTAGAAAATACATTTTAGGCTTATTCAACTCACACTTATATTTCTACAACTTATCCTGTCAATATTCATCTGTTTCAATTGCCCCATGTCTACTACATAATAAGTGAGTATAGCTATTATGTCCAAATCCACAGCAGGCATCAAAAAGTGGGTAAAAAGCCCCAAAATGACTGACTAATTAGAAGAAACTGTATTATCCTATGATTGAACTGGAGCTGGATCATATGAACAAGCTGAAAAAGCAAAAATGTTTCTAATACCGAGTGAAATTTTAAGACATATGAGTAAATCAGTAAAATACAAACAGAAATATCTCTAATTTCATTCTCTTCTGCTTAATTCTATATTAGGGACTAGGGTCATGGGGGTGAGGTTCCCCATGTCCATCCAGGGCAGAACGTTTTGGGCACTGGCCAGATACACCCAGCATAGGGTGCAAATACATCACTGAGCACACACTACACATGCTCACTTTACTTCAGATGTGTAATTATGATGTACTTTAGGTGTTTGTGTACTCACAGTTCTGTCTGCTTCACACAGACAAACACCAACACACCGAAAATTACTGCGACGACCACCACAGCCGCAATCACAATCCCAGCTATTGCCCCACCTGACAGCCTGAACTTGTCTTTTACAACAGAGAAACATAAAAAAAGGATTTCTAATCAAACTCATATAGTAAAATATTGCTATCACTGGAAAATATGTCTTTCAAAAGAGGTGTCTTTGTTCTACTATTTGGGGAAATGCTGTTGAAAAGGTGCATGAAACACATCTTCAACATCATTCTGTAAGTCAGGTGCAGTAGCTTCATGATTTAGGGGGTTTGAATCCCTGTTCCACTGAAGGTGGAACCTCTAGTTGCTAGAATTTGTTTGTTGGAGAATTTTAAATAAGCCATTGACAAAATCACATCATATCTTATGCCATTACAAAAGAGTACACCTCATGAAATCATACTCCATTAAAATTACATCACCTTTAACCAACAGAATATGGGCTGGTCCTGAAGCAAACTGTCCAGTTTCATAATTCCAAACTGTGCAGATGTAAACACCAGAGTCGTTAAAGGAAGCGCTGGGGATTATAAACTCAGCTGTATTCACTGAAGTCAACGTTCCGTTCATCTCCCATTCGTATCCGGGGCTCGGTGCACATTCAGTAGTGCAGTTTAACACCACATACTGGCCCACTTCAACAACACTCGGTCCAACAATCCGCACATTGTCAGGTCCAACTGTACCACACAATGAGGAGGCATTCATTAATGCGACATTGATATCATAAACCAATATTTAAATTAAACCAGCAGCAAGTTCATTCAGACTTACAGTTAACTCTCATGGTGAACGTTACAGCATCAGAGCTGGCAGGGTTGCTGATGTTACATCGATAGATTCCGGCATCTTTTCTGCTTACTGAATTAATGGTCACGGTTCGAGCATCAGCTGAGAATGCTATATTTTCACTGGCAGTCAGGATTTCATTATCCTTCCTCCACTCAGTGCTGATGATGTCCCCATTCCCGTTACAAGTTAAAATTGCAGAGGGGAAATTAGATTCTATTAGTACATCTGTTGGTCCGTCAATACTTGCTCCAAATACTTTATCTGTGAACATTTCAGAAACATTCATCAGACACAAGAATCACTTTTAACAACTATTTGCTATTGCACTACGATGTCACAACTTTCTTTGATGCTGCTTCACTGCTTCCATGACTGATAAAGTTCTACAACACATCAGGGTTCTGTAAAGCTGTTTTAAGCACATATTAAGTAACTTGACTAAATGTAAAACAATTACAATTCCTAATTTAATAGGTTTGGTTTTGCCATTAAAACATATTTATATACTGTACATACATACATACATACACACACACACACACACACAAACACACACACACATATATATATATATATATATATATATATATATATATATATATATATATATATATATAGAGTATACCCATTGTGTTCATGTTCACCATTTAGACTCAAAACGATGTGAACAGAGGCCTCAATTTCTAAAATAACAAAGCTAATCACCTAAGAGTCAGAACTTAACACATTTAACTAACTAACTAAGAGTTAGTTAGTTATTTACTAACAGCAATTTCTACATCACTGTGTCACTGAATGTGAAAGAAAACCAAAGACAGAGTAATAAATCCACACAGGTAGAGATTGGACATGTAGCCAACACACAGAAACAACCTGTGGCTCCCCCCACCCCCCCACCCGGGGGAATCAAACCCAGGATCTACATGCTGAGAACAGAAGACATACAATTTGTAGAATATCTGTAGTTATTATCTTTTTAAATAGGATTATCACAAAAGCATTGCTTGCTTAGATATTTAAGAGCAAAAACTATTGGTCAACAATTTTTAAGCATTACACTATATTACTACTTACCAAATACTTGTAGTGTGCACGTTGCGTAAAGATAGACATACGACCCAGAACTTTCTGTACTTGTAATTGTTGCTACATACAATGTATAATTTCCTGCATACCTTTTTGTTACATTCCAGAGCTCCAAAGAAAGTGTGGTGTTGTCAAATTTGTATGTCTTATTGTCCATATTTGTGTAATCTATGCCAACATACAAGCCAGTATTACTATACCAACACCAGTAGTTGTATGGTGGAGAAGGGATCTTGCTTGGCATTAACGTCACATTTCCTCCAACTACTCCCGCAAAACTGGAAGGTAATACCAGCTGTTGCTCAAAACTTAGTCCTGTAAAAAGATAAATTCACAGTTAGTCATTAAAGATGAAAAGGAATGAATAATTCAGATATTCCCTTTAACATGGCATCTGTCTTAAGATGGGTTTTGGTCTAACCATTACTAATTCATTGCAACGTATCACTGCACTGACAGGCCCCAGTGCAGCAAGGATTTTGCTCCACATGGTCCACCTGTGGATACCTCTGAAGCCAAATATCTCCCCAGTGCTAGGGTTAGGGTTAGGGTTACCGAAGACCTAACCCTAACATCAACGCTGAGTAAAAACAAATACAAAGGGACGAACAGAGAAACATTATTATCTATAATAAATGGATTGAAGTGTGTGAATGTGTTTCTTAAATATCGCCAACACATATTTCTAACGTCAACATTTTATATTACAATAATCTAAGTAAGAGAAGAGACAAATTTTACAATTATTAATTGTAAACTTGATCATATATGTACAAAAAACAGCACAGTAGTCTCTTTTAATCTCATGTTGAATTTGCCAGATTTTAGGTATTTTTTCAATCAACTTTACTAATTTATATATACAGTCTAGACATATTCAAAAAATAACTTCTAGTAACTCACCGTAAGTCATACATTATAAGTGTTTAAGATGGTTCAGTGCTTACCTACAGATGCCAGCAGGATCCAGCACACATGTAAATTCATGGTGACTTCACAGCCGTAACACCGCAGTCTGTCTGATTAAACACCTCAGTGGTATTGCCTGAGCTCTCAAAAGTACAAAATAACAGCTCTCAAATTTTAGTTTTTGGTCTGCTTCTGCTGCAAGGACATCCCACTGAAACAAATCAGGAAACATCATCAGGAAACCTTCTCTTTTTTTCACTTGTCACTAAACTGATTTACATAAAACATGATGTAACGTATTGATATGGAAAGCACCTGTTCTTCAAGATTCTTTAAAAAGGAAAACTCTCTCCATATACCTGTCTTATGCTGACATTTTCAACACCCCTATGTCATTAAATAACACGATTCAGTGATTTTCAGTGTCCTTATAACAAGGTCTCTGAAAGAACTCTGCACTGCCACTGAAAATCAAACACACTAACAGATTCAACATGTTTAGGAACAAAATGAACACAAATGATAAAATCAGCCTTCAAATGCAAATTGTTCTTATGATGCTCAGCATCCACTGTTTACTATCAGCAACCTTTCTGCCCAAAGACAGATTTGGTTCTGTTAACATTAATTCATTTAGTCATTTCCAATCCACCCATCTTAATTAAGGTCCAAGGGGTGGATTAGAGGACTACATAGAATGCAGGGAAACACCTAGTACAGGGCAACAGCCCATCTCAGGACAGAAAACATTCATGCACACACTGGACTGGTTATTCATCTACTTGCATGTTTGGGGAAGAAAATCACACAGACATGAAGAGAGCATGCAAATTTAACACAGTAAGTACTCAGCACAGTGTGACAGTGTGTTCAATTCAAGCAGAGAACACAATATATATATATATATATATATATATATATATATATATATATATATATATATATATATATATATATATATATATATATTATACACTTAACACACTGCAGTGCTAAATGGTTTCTTGGATGCCGGGCTTTCTGTGCAAGCATGAGGAAATACGGACTAGGAGGAAACAAAACACATCATTAAATCTTTGTATCTGCTAAATACCCCAATACACTTTAGACGCATCTGAAAATATGTGCAGGTTTTCTTTTCCTGGTTCCTTATTTTTATCTTGCCCTATCCTGTCTCTGATGGTTATCCGGTTTCTGGCTTCACATTCTTTGAAAAGCATTGTATTTAATATTTGTTACAATTACTTTGGTTAAAAGAAATACACAAAATACACCAAATGTTACAGCCCCCCCCCCATGCCCATCCAGCGGGAACGGTGCTGCGCAGATACCTGAAACAACAACACCACCCAGGACAGGGCGTTAATACATCACTGGGAACACAGACACAGACACACACAAACAAACACACTATAAAGGGGCAATTTAGATAAGGGCAATTAAGAGCAGCCAATTAATGTTTATTTGCACTGTGGAAGAAAACCAGAAAACCCAGAGAAAACATGGAAACTCCACTAGTACTGTATACTAATTTCTTCTTATTATTCTTTTTTGTGAACAGTTATATGTCAGAGAGTAAAAGATTCCAAAGCATAAGTGCTGTGTGTGTGTGTGTGTGTGTGTGTGTGTGTGTGCATAAAAACAGTTATGTAATATTAGCGAGTTGCAGTGAGATTTTTTCTATTACTTCCTGCAGTTTTGGGACTTCCCTACTGATTTTGTAATCTGTCCAAAAAGTGCTGAGGGGCCAAGAGCTTGATCCAAATGATGGTGTTAATCCTAACTGCAATTAAACATTAACATATAACATAAAGTGTCATCTCAGAGGGAATGGACTCATATTTTAAAAAGGAAACCAAAAGGAAAGCATTCTCATTAATACAAATACCGAGGGAAATGACATAACACTTGCTTCTACAAGCGGAAACTCGACCACATCAATGAAATAGTTGGAATATGTTCACAACAATCTAAAAAAAATACAGAAATTTCACAAAACCGTGATTACAAACCAATCACACAGCCGGCTCCCAACGTTCTCCCCTGGATGGGCATGGAAAACCCCCTGGCGTCCCTAGTGTCGGATCAAGTGGTTGAGATTTGACTTACACGACAATAAAACACTGATGTAAATCTAAATTGTTGATTGTAATTGTCTTTTATTTTTCTTATAGTGCAAATGTACATGTTCACAAAGTTTACTAAACACAAAGAAATGAACCGAAATACAATTTTAGAGTCACATTGCTTGATTAGTTATAATGACATTGGTTGATTGATTGGTTAATAGTGTTGTTGCTCATAAAAAATACATGTTTTATGGTACATTCTGTGCTACATTAAAAGATACTTGTTCTCTGGATGTGCTGACCTCTACAGAACAGAGTAATGTATGTAGAGAGACAGATGGACTACATTCTGTAACTGTAAAACTACAAAGTCCATCTGTATGGGACGTGGAACTGATGAATTCAAGGTTAGTGCATCTTGCAGATCCTAATTACGATCAGCATAAATATTTATGATTTACATAATGAATTAGCAATGGTGTAAATCAATCCAAAATGCAGATGTAAGAAGTAAGAAATGACACAGACTAAGCTTCACACAAAACAGTACATATTTACATACAGTTCTAGCATGTTCTAAGATCATGCCGTCAATAGGAATTGAGATGGATGTCCTTATTTTCTCGGAGAAACTATAGAAATGCTGTCAGTCCAATTTGCAGGCTGACATATTCCAGAATATACAACAAAGCTACAAAAGGGTACACAATTATACTGCACTGCTGGTAAAGATGAAAATTAATCTATTAACCCTACACTAACAGAAAGAGAAAATCCAACCCTGAACTAAAGGTAGTGTACTCATGGGAAAAATAAACATGTTTATTAGAAAAATCTGGTTTACAGTTGTTTGATTTTAACATTGAAGATTATATTGAAGTTTTCCTCAGAAATACGTGACATTTCTTTTGGATTGTTCTCGGTTATTTTTCAGCCAGAGCGGACCTCACTTCTCTTTCTCAGAGCAGGAATCATCTAAAAGGGATGGAGGGGGGGGGGGCAGAATTTGTTTTTTTTAGGTTTCTAATTATTATTATTAGTTGTTATTTAAACATTTAAATGAACTGGTTGTTGTTATGAAGGAAGGACACAACTATAGATACATATTATCAATAATGTTATAATTATAATCTTACCTGATATTTTATTAAATGCTGGCTTTTGGAACACTGGGCTCCAGGTTTTTATAGGGTAAATTCTACAAACAAATAATCATCTTTTAAAAAGGAGTATTTTAGAATAGAAGTGAATACAGGTTTTTTAGTTATTCAGGGATACGTTTTCATTTTCACATTTACATTTATAGGTCGGCCTTCAAATACTGCCTACAGACAACAGCCTGAAATTTTTGTTTCTTATTTTTTAAGTTAGACATGACATGTTCACACAAAAAGAAAACCCTCTGTGTCACGGCATCTACAGCTAAAAATCCAAAAACAACAAACAAAATTAGTTACTTACAGATTCATAGGCATTGTGTTCCATATCTGTAATAAAAACAATATAAAACTTTTTTAAGAATCAGAAAA
This sequence comes from Corydoras sp. C115, assembly GCA_019802505.1. Classification (NCBI taxonomy): domain Eukaryota; kingdom Metazoa; phylum Chordata; class Actinopteri; order Siluriformes; family Callichthyidae; genus Corydoras; species Corydoras sp. C115. The sequence goes on from JAFMOC010000040.1 coordinate 2,486,527, forward strand.
AAAATTTCCATGATGCCTTTTACATAAAGATATTGCTTAAGAAATTGTTAAACTGCTTAATATTTTATTATCGATGTTTAGTTCATACTTGAACTCTTAGCACCCAGCACTCTGCTAATCACGTGCCACCACATATTGATTTATAGGTAAAGATTTCATGACCTACCTGCATTATTAGCATTTCCACTCGCGCATGTGTTTTGGCTACACAAAAAAAAAAAAGAAAGAAGATTTTAATTAATACAAGATGATTTCACTGTATTTAAAGTCTTTAAAAAGCATCTGTGGTCTTTACAAAACAAGGTGTAAAGTTTTCAGCAGCAGTTCTGAGCAATCAGAGTATTTTAACACAAACATTAGAAGGTTTTAGAACTCTGGTCTCTATGATAAGTTAATAAAGGCTTAAAATATATATTTTTATATATTTTATGTCTGTGGTTATGAACATCTATTTATGAGAAGCAAATAGACAAGAGTTATAATGCATTATGAATACTTTTTAAGCTTTATTAACATGTTTAAAAATGCATTTGGAATGCTTTATGAATGTGTTTATGATGCATTATGTTAATATCATACACTCAGTATCTTTTACAATCTTTTTTGTAATTTCCTATTTTTTTTCCTAAAGTATAACTATATCTTCATTTCATTTTGAGATGCTATAATTGCAACCTTAGTCTTAATAAAACACATTTTCTCTTCTTACCTCGGTGGCTTCTTCAGAAAGTAATAAATCAAACAAGCGGCGACGATGACGACGAACGCAATCGCAATGATAATCCCGATTATTCCTCCTGCAGACAGCACTGACCTCTCTGTTTTACAAAACGACAGGAAATAGAATGTAATTAATACTTTTTAAATGATAAATACATTCAAAAGTCTAAAAATCATCAAGTACTATACATGCATCCTAAGACAATCAAACCTGCGACTATTGACATTGTTTAACACATTGTATAGAACAATATATTACTAAGTTCATTCAATAATTGACCTAATTTGGTAACAAAAATTTAAAAAATAAGTAGCATTTATTCAAATACAAAAAAAACCCAATCAAGTAAGTCCTACAGTACCAGTCTAAAGATTGGACACGCCTCCTTTTTGCTCCACTTATTGTCTATTTTATTTGTTCCACTTACAGTTATACTTACCACTTTGTAGATCTACTCTAAACGAACAGAGAACCATCAGGGGTCAAACAAAAACAAACAACACAGATGGACTACTGTACAGACTATTTACAGTCTGTAAATGTAAAACTACAAACTCCATCTATATGATAAATGGAGGGAGATAGATAATGGAGCAAGAAGGGGTACATTATAGGTGATCTGCCCAGTACTGTTTAAATAGGATACAAAAGACATGATAGTGTTAAGTGTAGATGATAATGAGGAGTCTTAATTAAGGGTACAGCATTGGCAGAGTTGGAGTTTTAACATTATGTTGTCTAGTTAATAGTCCAGTGTTTCACTCACCCAAATGATCTAACCGCATTAAAATATGAAACATTAGAAATATTTGATCTTCGGCGTAACGTTGTACCTTTAACTGTCAAGACAAAGCTCGCGGTGCTCCGGAGTTTGGTGACTGAATTCGATGCCGTGCAGCTGTAAGTTCCAGAGTCCTTGACGGACGCTTGGTTCAGAGTATATTCAGCCGTAGTCACGTTAGTAGCAGTTCCATTAATCTTCCATTGGTATGAGGGATTTGGGGTCGATTCAGTCGTGCAGGTCAGTGATACAGGGTGTCCCTCCTCCACGTCACCTACTCCCTCAATCCGAGAATTATCCGGTCCATCTGTAACACAACGAATAGATCATCACAACACTTTATTCATCTCTGGAGACAATTGCAGGAATGTAAATATTATTTTGTAATAATGTAAGTAAGCAGGGCGGCACGATGGCTTAGTGGTTTGGCACGTTCTCCTCTCAGCTCTAGGGATTCCCGGTTCGAATCCCAATCTGTGTGGAGTTTCCATGTTCTCCCCGTGTCCGCGTGGGTTTACTCTGGGTTCCTCCCACAGTCCAAAAAACATGGATCAAGTCAATTGAGTTCTCCACATTGCCCCATATAGAGTGTGTGTCAGTGTGTGAGTGACTGTGTGTCCAGCGATGGATCCAGCGCCCGAGACGTTCTCCCCTGGATGGGCATGGGGAACCCCCCCCCTAATAGAGGATAAAGCAGAAGATAATGGATAGATGGATGTGAGTAAGCAGCAGGTTTAATGGTTTGAACTTACAGTTGATGACCATCCTGTAATTCACTGCATCGGAGCTGACGGGGTTGCTGATGTTGCACTGATATTCACCAGTATCGTTCCTGCTCACTGGGCTGATGGTCAGCGTTCTGTTGTCGTCTGAGAATCTTACATGGCCATCGGCAGCCAGGGTCTGATTGTCCTTCGTCCATGTGACAGAATTTATGTCACCGTCCCCGTCACAATGTACACTATAGGATGAAGTGCCCTCCAATAGTGCAGATGTCCGCCCAATAATCCGTGCTCCATTTACCTCCTCTGCAAATTGTACAAATAACACAAACTGATTTCAGACTTCATCAAACCAAATTTAAAGCCACATGAAAACCTTTTTATACCCCTCATATCTTATAGGGAGGGGCAATCAGAGAACCAGCTTGGCAAACTGGCTCACAAAGTTAACACCGTGCCGTATCACGGCTTGACGTGAGCAAGATGTCATACAGATTTTTAGCCAGATGGGTTCTACACCCCTCTGCGCACGCCCGCCAAAAGTATAGAGCGTTCTCTGATTTTAAACTGTGATCTAAACTTGAAACAACTGAGTGCAATGTGTGTGAAGACATTCTGATGTTGACTTACCAAAGACTTCCAGCGTGCAGTTTGCAGCCATTAATGTCAGCGACTCGGTGAAGTCTGTGGACGTCTCTGTGAAGTTGTATTTGTATAAAACTAACGTATAGTTCTCTGTATCTTCCTTCATTAAGTCCCACATCTCCAGATCAAGAGTTTCATTATTGAAATTGGTTCTGTTTATATATTCAGGTGCGGTATAGTAGAAACCATACCAAATATAAGTTATCAGGCTGGCGTTGGTGACCCAGTACACAAATTCATATGGTGGAGGAGGAATATTATTCGTGTGAATCGTTATATTTCCTCCAACACTGGCGTTCAGTTTGTAGTTCAGTAACATCTGCTGTCCGACGCCCAGACCTGTGGAAAGAGAAAAAGACAGAGGGATGGATTCATTTCTATCTCTGTATGTTCAGTTTATGTTCGTGTTCATTAAGCAGATAAACATGTATTGAGCTAAACTGTAAAAAATAGTATAAAAATAAAAAATAGTAAATAGTTGTTCATAGTATTTTGATCTCTGAAGGTGGTTAAGCAGAATGTTTTCTTTAATAAATGTTCACAAACTACAAACTTTCAACCATTTTTCCTCATATTAATCTTCTGCTAGGGTCACGGGGGGTTCCCCATGCCCATCCAGGGGAGAACGTTTTGGATTTTGGCCAGATACACTCAGGACAGGCCAATTTGTAGCTGGGCAACACACTCACTCCTACTCACAGACACACACACCTTGTGGGCCAATTTACAGCATTTAATTTACCTTGAATCCATGTTTTTGGGACTGTGGGAGGAAACCGGAGAACCCGGAGGAAACCCACGTGGACACATGGAGTTTCCATGTTCTCCCCGTGTCCATGTGGGTTTGCTCCGGGTTCTCCGGTTTCCTCCCACAGTCCAATAACACGGATTCAAAGTGAACCGCAAATATGTGTGTTTGTGTGTGTGTGTGAGTGAGTGAGTGTGTGTCCGTCCAGCGATGGATTGGCGCCCTGTTCTGGGTGTATCTGCCCAAAAACCAAAATGTTCTCCCCTGGATAGGCATGGGGTGTGGGGGGGGGGACCTAGCAGAGGATTAAACGAAAGCTGAATGACACTTGCCCATTAAAATGTTTTTGTGCAATATGTAGTGTCAACACTAGATGTCACTATAACATTAAAAGATCACATTTAATAAGCAACACCTTTGAATTATGATCAAGTGAGTGTGTGTTGCATCAAGCTGAAGGTAAAGGGTTCAAATCCCAGGTCCACTTAACTTACATGTGGGTCTCTGAGCAAGACCCTTAATCTTTAAACCCAAAATCTGATCTAATTCTTATCAATCCCACACTGACCACCTCCCTGCTTTGATAATACGGTTTCCATGAACTCACAAAAAGTGAAGGCACTGAGCATTTTGCCCGCTTTGGCCAGTTTGATAAGAATCAGGAAATAAAATAGTTTCACGCCTATAATTAATAATGCTTAATTAATGCTAATACCTTGAAGAACCAGTTCAATCAGGTTCCACAGTAAAAAAAAAAGAAAGAAATCCGTCTTTTGTGTGGGTTTGGATTCCAATCGACAATTTGTGATGCATTCATAATTACACACATAATTAGGGATTTCATTTGGAATATTTTATTATTGGAATTACACATGATTTAGGGTTTTCCCCAAAATTCACCTCACAGAAAGAAGATATTGGGTTCGATTCTAAAGGATTAGGGAAGATTTGCCACCTGCTCAGAGTCTTCACCATCCGCATTATTCCAATAAGTGTTGAAAAAGGTGAGTGACTCAAATAATCATTTAAGAAATTTGTTCCGGGGTATAGTACAGTATAGTATATAGTATATAGAGTCATCATAACGGCAATAACAATGAGAACACGGGCCTATTATTATTATTATTATTATTATTATTATTATTATAATTATTACAGTACAGTAAAGAGTCGTTTTTAAATCTAACATACAGTACGGCACTCGATACAGTGATTAAATACAAACATTATATGTGAACTTCATTTGCCCCATCATTCAAATTCATTCATCATTTTTCAACACTAAGATAATTTTGTTTACATTTTCATATTTTACACTAAGGTCCTTTTAATTTGTATTACTAATGATGCCTTTTAAATGTTAAACATGTAAATAGGTAAATATGAAAAATAAATGTGATTTACATCATCAAACGAGCTTTAGACAATCATTATGAGGAAGTCACTTATTTCAGTCAAATATATTTTTATAAATCTAATCTCATTTATTATTATTATTATTATTATTATTATTATTATTATTATTATTATTATATACTGTATATTATACTATATATATTATTCATAAATGTAATACTTACTCAGAGATGCCATCAGAATCCAGGCCACACTGTGTAAATTCGTCATTACTGCACTTTTATTTCGGATGCTTCTTCGGCCGGCTGCAGGTTGAACTAATGGAAATGAAATGAAAACAACATTATCCCATCACTTTTATCCCTTACAACAATGTGAGGACCTCCCACCGGCAGGTAGAAGCAGGAAATAAAAAAAAATACACTGTTCAATGTAGTTGAACTGGTTACAATAAAAGGGCTAAATTTTTTAGGTGCCAGTAAACAACACACAGTCCTGTTTGTTTTGAATTACTATGAAACCTTACAGAAGCTCTTGATCGTTAAACCCTCATATATTCTTAAACTTACGGAGCATCAATTAATGTTTTTCTAGCTTTAGTCACCGATTATTAAGGCTGAAAAACAATAGAGGTATAATTTTAATATGCATATGAGGTAAATAAAGATGTACATTGAAATCATGTGCAGATCCATCACCTTGTGTTTGGTTTGGTTTGCAGTAAACCTCAGCAGGTCCACAAATTCTTCCAAAAGCATACAGCCCCCTTAAAAACATGTTATGTTTTTACTAGATGACATGAGTGAGCCAGGCTTTAAACATATACTCACCTGTAACGACGCCGTCAGGAGATCTTTATGACAATTTTGCACGGCACAGAGAGAGAGAGAGAGCCACATATTTTACCAATGTTGGAAATGTGCTTTAAAGCAAAGAAGAAATAAAACCAAAGAGTGGAATTCTTGCTTCACCATGTTAGTAAACAGCGCCTTCACCACAAAGTTTCGCTCTAATTAATTACTCTACTGCATATGTGTGTGTGTGTGTGTGTGTGTGTGTGTGTTTATTTAGAACCTTCTTAACCAAATATGAACCATATATTACCAAAAACTTGTTTACACACTTACATGAGAAGTCATAGGGGCAATGTAGTATTTCCAATGGACCCATCAGCAAGTCTTTGGAATGTGTGTGTGTGGGGAGGGGGGAGGGAACCGGCGTTCTCAGAGGAGGACATGCAGACAGGACGGAAGAGACCAGGAATCAAACCCACTGCCCCCATGTGCAAGCTTGCACAGGACATGGGAACGGTTTTTGTGTGCTGTGATTAATAAGTGCGAGAGTGGCATATATTTAGCGTTACACTGTCGCGATTGCCGACACAAAACCCTCTAGCCACCGATGTCATGTTAACTTGTGCGGGGGGGGGGGGGACAGGATTTTTCCCCCATGCCCACTCATGGGAGAACATTTCAGGCGCTGGGCACTCACTCACATGGACACACACCACATATGGGGCAATGTAGATATTTTAGACCAGCCAATTCACCTTGAAGCCATGTTTTGGACTTTGGGAAGGGAACCCAAAAAGACACAGGAGATCATGGGATCTCCACCCTGATCAGAATGCCCAGCCCAATATTGATGAGGGGCAATTCTGCAGAAATATAAAAATACATATATAAAGTGTTCTCAGACTTTTAAGCATCATGGTCTAAAATATCATTGTAATTAATTACGTCTTTATTTGGAAGCAGCCTGTTGCTTAGTAACCAACATTTACGACAAACAGAAGCAGCTGTTCACACTATTTATTGCTGCATTTTATTATATTGCTTGCAGTAACGTTTTCAGAAAGCGTTAAGGGTGGCATGCTTCCGTTTTGGGGATGATGAACCTTTTTTTTTTTTTTTGGCTCAGGCAAACCTTTTCGTGGTCTTGGGGATTTTTCAAATATTAAACTGGTATAAACTGGTACGGTCACATAGCAGCTATGACATCCTTACCTACACCCATCTGCAACACGGAACAAAGAGATTTGCATAGAATTTCAATGCTTATTTTAAAGCCACCGCTCCTAATAACCCATTTTAAAGGTTAACAGGGAAGGACGGAGGAACACATCAGGACCGGTCAGCAGTTCGGACAACCAGACACACACATGCACGCTCAGCATCTCCAATTCAATCGACTTTAAGTTCTAATATTAACGAACGACGCGACAGTACTGAAATACTACTTATGCAAAACTATGTGAAATTGGGCACCAATAAAAAATTGAAAAGCACGTAAAATGATTTATAAATGATGTAAAAGAGAAGGAAGTGGTGATATAATTACAGCCCACAAGAGCCCGAAAAGTTCCCCTCCCACAGCAGCCGAAATGCACCTTGGATTACATTTGAGAAGGAAGTTTTTAATCCATAACCTGCTTCGCTTCCTTCTTTCTTTCATCAAAACAATATGGCATTCACAACCGTCCCATATTTGGACTGCTATGCACTTTTTTTATGCCAGACAGTCAGACACACCTTATTATTTAACCATCAGTAATGTTCGCTTGATTTTCATAAAGTAAGTTCAGATTTTATCTCACAACCCTCTAAACAGTACTGGACCACGTGAATGCAAAAATGCTGGCTTTCGCATTTCCTATGAATCCGGCAGACATAATGCATAATGCACACATTCATAAAGCGTTATAACACTTGTTATGGGCAGCCTCTGTGAAGGTTTCTGTTGTATATTTAATGCTTCTATGCATTTACACATTCCGAACGGATTCCCACTTGTCCTTTGGTATCAGAGTGGTTCCTATGGTACGATAGGATACTAAACAAGGCTTTTGCATTGGTTAAAAATAGTTAAAAACTTCAGCAAAGGACAAGTGGGGATCCATTCGGAATGTGTAAATTCATAGAAGCATTAAATATCCAACAGAAACATTCACAGAGGCTACAAGTGTTAATAACGCTTTACGGATGTGTGCATTATGCATTATGTTTGCTGGATTCATAGGAAATGCTAAACCCAGCAAACATAATGCATAATGCACACATTCATAAAGCATTATAACACTGGTTATGGGCAGCCTCTGTGAATGTTTCTGTTGTATGTTCATGCTTGTATGAATTTACACATTCCGAATGGATTCCCACTTGTCCTTTGCTGGAGTTTTTCAACTATTTTTAACCAATGCAAAAGCCTTGTTTTGTATCCTGACTATCGTGCCACATTGAACCACTCTGATACCAAAGGACACTCACACATTACACCTACAGGAGCTTCGATGATTTCCCGTTCCTGTTTCATAACATCTAAAATTGGTCCTGCCACGGCAGCTATAACAGCTTCAAGTATTCCTTTCTTTAAAATTTTGGAGTGTGATGTCAGACAGTGATGTCGGATGAGAGGGCCTGGTTTGTTATCTCTGTTTGAGGTGTTTGTTGGTCAGTCATGTTCCTCCTCCTCCACAGCAAACTCACCCAAATATTCTCTTATGGACCTTGCAGTCATGCTGGAACAGAAAAGGGCCCCAAAACATTGAAGCTGCCCAAACTGCATGACAAGATGCCTAATAAATGGGACTAAAGGAACTAAATAACTGACCTGTATTCAACGATTAACCGCTGTTTGTCCATAAAGTTCAAATAATAAAATATCTCAATATCCCCATGCCCATTCAGGGGAGAACGTTTCGGCCGCTGGGCAGATACACCCAGGACAGGGCGCCAAGCTATCACTGGGCCCACACTCACTTACACAGACAGACAGGGGCAATTTAGAGCAGCCAATCCATGTTTTTGTGCTGTGGGAGAAAACAAGCGCTGAGAGGTGAATGTGCTGACAGACTTGCCACCACATCGCCTCGTATTAAAATATAAAAGTTTAAAGAAATGTTTTTTTTAAAAACATTTCTTATGCATCCAATATTCATAATGCATGATAAATGCATTCATAAAGGCTTACAAAATATTATACATTCATAAATATTAGAACTTCATAAATATTATAACTTGTTATAAGACTATATACGCTATACAGAGACAAAGTTTTCTTTGCTCCAACAAGCTGCCCCGCTTCTGAATATCACTTATCTGAAGCAATGAAAGGATTCTGCATAGAAATATTGGATAGTTTAAAGTTAAATAATTCATAATTAATGATTTGGGGCGTTAACGTAGAACAAACTCACTTCGTTCCTATAGCGCTCAGTTAAACCTCTCAGCAATTAGAGTCGCGCATAACAAGAGTTTAGGACGTGAATTTTCTTCCTGTAATGATTCCCACAAACGAGTTCTGCAGGTTCACCTTTAACAAAACAAAACAGTTTTAAAATAAGTTTGGAAAATTCCCCATGTGACCTGAGGGCAGAGAAACCAACAAACCTAATGACCGAGGATCATTTCAATAACACTGCTTTAAACTTTAAAAGTTATACGTTTAAAATGGATATCTTCCGCCTCATCCTCTACTAGGTGGGGGGGGGGGGTTCCCCATGCCCATCCAGGGGAGAACGTTTCGGGCGCTGGCCAGATACACCCAGGACATCGTGTCAATCTATCGCTGGGCACACACTCACTCACACATACACACTCTATATGGGGCAATTTGGAGAATTCAATTATCCTTCATCCTTGATCCTTGTTTTTGGACTGTGGGAGGAAACCGGAGAACCCGGAGGAAACCCACGTGGACACGGGGAGAACATGGAAACTCCACCCAGATGGGGATTCAAACTGGGAATCTCTAGCACTGGGAGGAGAACCTGCTAAGCCACCGTGCCGCCCCCAGATATGAATATGCGATGCAGTATTATTGAAATGGCAGCGCTGTTTTTGATGTGAAGCCTTGGCTTTGTTTACACTGGCTTCTCGAGCGATTGGATTGGTTCGCACGGATCTCACAAACACAGCGTAATCAGATCTCTCAGGCCGCACTGCCGGCGTATCACATGTGCACTGCCATCATTCACAAACCTTTGTTATTGATAATGGCAGCGATTGGAATCACATTCAGCCGTCCGAAGCACTCAGAAAAGACATTTCCATATATAAAACCAAATGTCTTTAAAGACATATAGATGTAGTCTTTATTCCAAAGATTTAGCTATAGCTTTAACATCAGGTGGTCACACAATAATAGACCTTCTTCCCTTACACGTACACCTTCACCCCCCCCCCCCTCACACGCAACCCAAAAGGACTCCCGTGTCTCAGCAGGAGTGCTTATAATAACAACAATAGAATCATATTAATATTCATGACCGTCATTTGATAAAACCATTGCACACTGGTAAAGAAATTCGGGGGAGGGGGGGGGGGGGACGACGAAAAAAAAAAAAAAAAAGGGAGCGGGAACGAAAAGAAAAAACAAACACACAATGCTTCGATTCCCCGTTCACACCTTAAAGAATGGACCTAGCTTTAATCTGCCCTCCTTACATACACTCTGTTTTAACAGGGAGGGGGTGGGGGGGGGGGGGGCGTTGTTGACCGTGGAAAAATAAAAACAAAACATCTGCAATCATCTGCCTATGTGTTAAACACTTAGTGGCCAGTTTATTAGATACACCTCAAAGCAACAAAGCAGCAGCGAGTTTTGGAAATTTAAGGTACAACCCCCCCCCCCCCCCCCCGTGTGAGTGAGTATTGTCAACATGTATGTAAATATATCAATATACAGTTGAACCGTAAAGAGGTTACACTCACCAGCCAGCACGATGAAATGGATTCGGTCATGTTTTGCGTACCTCATATTGACCAGATGATTTTCCAATGCAAAACCATGATGAGATTGGTGGGGGGGGTGGGGGTGGGGGGTGTCATGCTTCTAAAAGATGAAGAGTACAAAAATGACGTCAATGAGATCAAATCTTTAGTCATTTTCTAAGCCATTGATCAGCGTTTAACTAGCAGAACTCTAGCGGAATGAAGCGGAAGATAATGAATGAATGAATGAATATATATAAACATGCTTGGGCAATACAGCTGATTGTAAGTAGGATTCTGATCATTTTGGTCGTGGGGTTCCGAATCCTCTGCCAGTTCCAATAAATCCATAAAGGATTTGGCGTTCTAACACTGAGTGACCATTAATAAAAAACACAGATCCATATAAACCCGGATCCTGTCACTTTAAAAACGGATGAGTTATGATTAGTTTATGATTTTGGTATCAAATAATGCATTTATAAATTAAACCTCGTTTTTTTTTTTTTTCATAGCATGTTTGCGTGGGTTTCCTCCGGGTTCTCCGGTTTCCTCCCACAGTCCAAAAACATGGATATAAAGGTAAACTGGCTGCTCCAAATTGCCCCCATTTGCTGTGTGTGTGTGAGTGAGTGTGTACCCAGCGATGGATTGGCGTCCTGTCCAGGGTGTATCTGCCCAGCGCCCGAAACGTTCTCTCCTGGATGGGCATGGGGAAACCCCCCTGCGAACCTAGTAGAGGATGAAGCGGAAGATAATGAATGAATGAATGAATGAATGAATATATATAAACATGCTTGGGCAATACAGCTGATTGTAAGTGGGGTTCCGAATCCTCTGCCAGTTCCAATAAATCCATAAAGGATTTGGCGTTCTAACACTGAGTGAAAATTTTCAGACCTTAGATAGTGTTTTGGCTTATAAAATCTGGTTGGACAACATACTGCACGTGTCGGCACGGCCATGCTGACTTCCTAAAAATATCACAAAGTTTGTTCTGACATGAATACAGATGGTATTTCCCATCGATTTGTTCGTTCCAGAACACATATCTTTAAATTTAACCCACCAATACTGGGGTTTAAATTAATAGATTAACGCTATGAGCAAAGTGTTTAAAAATATATGTGTCATTATTCATTATCTTACATCTATGGTCTGATATTCAAATACAAGGTATGATTTACTTTGCCAATCTGTAATTATATCCGAGTCGCCCACTCACATCCAACTTGCAATTTCCTGGTAATTAAATCTATAAATATATTTATTATTTAGAGATAGTCATGTTTACACTCTAATTGGTTATTATTGATACCACTGCCATTGTGATTGATAAATAAAGAAGATTAATTTCTAATCCAACAGTTGCAAACTATTAAAATAAAAAAACTAGCTTAAACGGAAGTGTTCATTGAACTCAATTGAACCGACGTCAGACCCAGATGCACAACTGCTCAAGAGGATGAATCCCCAGGACTCAGTTATAGTTATTAACATTAATAAGACCTGACGAACCATAATCAGCTACAGGATTTTTAGAATGCGATGGAAAGGTGGATCTAATAAACTGGCAGCTAAGTCTCACTCTTTTCGTTGATGTCCCTAAAGCCCTGGATACACCACTCACAGCACGACCTAGAAAATTCACAGGACATGTTACTGGTTTCTTCTTTTTTTTTTTTTAAACAAGTCGCACACGAACAGCGTTTGATTTTCCGACGGATGAGTACATGAGCACGGTAACACTCCCGAAGCGCTGCGGTGCGGGTAAAGCGCTTATGTGCTATAAAACATTTATATGGGACCTTCCCCTTCATGCTTCCAACGCCTTTAATCAGCGTTTAGATGCTACCACCGACTTGATAGTGTTCAAACTCATAAAGGTCACAGCTTCCTTCGGTTTCGTTTGGGAGGGTTCAAAGAAAAACGATTGTACAGTCTGGAAAAAATAAAAGAAAGAAAAATTCTGATTGGGAAACATTATTAGTAAGTTTTGTGAACACAGAACATGATCATTATTCCTCACGAAACAGCATTACAGTTCACTGCAGTAAAATTAAAATTGGGCTGAAATAATCTTCAAGTTTAAATAAGAGGTCATCTCTACAGGTGCTTCTGGACCAATCAGAGTAAGGGTTGGTGGTTAAGTTTGCTTTTGGAGTGCCATGAACACGAGCGTGATACAAATGCACTGTAAACATCTGGACCACGGTCTTTCTTTTGATCCCCACTTACTGTAAAGCGGGAGCCAAAGAAGTCTTTGAAAACAGAATTCTAAGATCTATGATAGTCAGTTCACAAATCTGAAAATGGGTTCTTAATGGGTTCCTTTAACATTAAACTTATTCCTGTGGTCCAAAAACACCAAAGACGTTCAAACTGTGGTGCACCACCTCCTGAGTGTCATAAGGCTCTGAAGTTCCCCTGAACAGACTACACCAGCATCTCCAATAATACATAGCTTTCATCTCATGACCATTTAAAGTACTTAAAATATTTAAAGATCTGATTCTGCCTTCAGTAAAATATCTATGTCTATAAATATACAGGAATTAGCCCGGGTCATTTTTAGGCCAATTGTCAACATCAATCCAGAGAGAAGGACGCTGCAGTCCTTAGTAAACTACAGTGTAGTAAACTACTGATTGCATTCCCTATCATCTCGTGGGGGGGGGGGGGGGGGGCATCTAGAGGAGAAAATGTCAGGTGCTGGGCAGATACACCCAAGGAAAGGGCACCAATCCATCACTCGGCACACACTCATTCACACTCTATATGGGCGCAATGTAGAGCGACCAATTTACCTTCTATCCATATTTTTAGACTGTGGGAGGAAACCGGAGAACCTGGAGACAACGCATGTTAACAAAAAGGGAGAACACAGAACCTGAATTGACGGGTCTCAATTTCACAATTAATGCCTGAAGACTTCATTTGAGAACAGTGGTTACATTTGCACAATTAATATTTGTGTAAAATAATTATAATTAAATAATTTCATCATTGTAGAGCAATCAAACATAAAATATATCATCAAATATTATATATCATTAAATATCATAATATATCATCAAATACCATAAATTGGGCAGAGGGTGGTTAGCGCTTGCACCTTATAGCTATAACATCGTGGGGTTGATTTCTAGTTTGGGATAACGTCGGTTCTTTTGTGCATGTCCTCCCTGTGCCTGTGTGCGTGTTCTCTTCGGACTCCGGTTTCCTTTTACATTGCAAAGACAAACCGAGAGGAAAATTTTCGAGACTAAATTTTCACATGACTGTATCGCTTTGTCTATTCGTAATTATTGATGCTTTCCAGATTCATATCACAAGCTCGAAGCTGTGCTTTTACTTTCGGTCACCAAAATCCGAGCAACCAAACAGCTTTTTTTTTTTTTTTTTTTTGGTTTTGTTTTTTTTTGGAATCCACCCTGGCCAAGAATTTACACCAGGAAGCATTTTGCCGAAAACCCTCCTTGCATAATCAACGCCGTGGAGCGTTTATAAGAATTCAGGGGCACTTTAAAAGGCAAATAGTTCCTCTGAATAATAACTACAGACCTGACCGACCGTACCACATTCCGCCATGGCATTACCGAAACCTGGGGAATCCAAACCAAAGCAATGGAAATAAAGAGAGACAGTAATAATAATAATAATAATAATAATAATAATAATAATAAACATAGTACAGATAAAAACGTCAGAACGGCTCAGTCTTTCATCCCCAGTTTTTGTTTCTCTTTCTTCTTCTTTTTTTTACTTTTTTAAAAATTTTTTCTTTAGGACTTTTCACCGAACCTCTGAGGTGTGTGCTCTCATTCAGGAGAAGCCAGAAAGTTTTCGCTGGCGGGTCTTTTGTGCCGGAGAGCCGCAAGCCGGAGTTCGGGAGAGATGGAGTACCTCTGCGCTACTCATTTATCCTTTAAGCCCTGCAGCGCGAGAAGGTCAAACAACAGCCATATTTCTCTCTCCATCTGACACTTTGATAGTTTTTCCTGTTTTTTTTTTGTTGTTGTTTTTTTGGGGGGGCATCAGAAACATATGACTAAAATGGCGTCATGAAAAAAAACACAGAAATGGGGTGGACGGCGCTCCAGGTGGAACATTCTTGTTGTCTTTCCTACACCCCCCTGCAGGACGATCCACCCCAGATCCTTTCCTCCATACCTTCCCGACTGCCTCCATTAGTCCTGCTCAGCTAGGAGGTCCGTGTTTGGGGTGCTCTGCGGCAGCGGGAGCGTGCAGCCCCTCGGAGGAGGAGAATGTCCTCTCCGGCATGGGCTGGGCCCGCCGCCACCCTCACTGTCCGTGTTGGAGGAGGAGCGAGGAGGGGGCGGGGCGAGCCGAGGCAAGGGTGCCGAGGACGGAGGGATGCGGGAGCAGGAGGTCGTGCGCAGGCTCTGGATGCGCCGGCACTCCTGACAAATTCGCACGTGGGTGCAGCCTCGCGGTAGAGGCACCGTCACTGCTGGGGGACCCAGAGGCCCCGCCGGCGTGCTCTTGGCTCCCAGGGGCTCCTCCAGAAGGCGCTGGGGTCCAGGACCGAGCTCCGAGGGACCTCCTGCTCCTCCGGAGCCTCCTGTTAAGGGCCCTGCGCCGCTGTAGAGCTTGCCGTTGCTCAGGCGCATCTCCCGGACCAAGCGCAGGGGACGGGGCGCGCCCAAGCTGATGCGTGCCGGGTGGCGCAGGGCTAAGGAGCTGGAGAGCGGGCGACGGCGGCGCAGGCGGGACGACTTCTTACACGAGACCGCGTTTCGGAACTCCCTCAACATCTCTTGGCAGACGGACACCTGAAGTGAAGGGTTACAGATGAAAATCACATCCTAAATACTGAAACAACAGTTTGGGGAAGGCCCTTGCCCGTTTCAGTGATTTTAACTGTAGTAAAAAAAAAACAACAATAGTTTGTGTACCACTTTAAATCAGTCAGTAGTTAGTGTAAACTACCTGTGGTTAGTTCATATCTTCAGATTAATCCTATAATAGGGTCACGGGGGGTGGGGGGGGGGGTATGCCCATCTGAGGGAGAACATTTCAGGCATGGGAAGACAAGGTGCCAAATTATCGCTGGGCACACACTCACCCAGACACACATATGTTATATAGGGGCAATTTTGATAAGAGCGAATCAAAGCAGACAGGCATGGTGGCTTAGTAGTTTGCATGTTCTCCTCTCAGCACTAGGGATTCCCAGTTCGAATCCCAATCTGGGTAGAGTTTCCATGTTCTCCCCATGTCCGTGTGGGTTTCCTCTGGGTTCTCCACAGTCCAATAAAATGGCTCAAGGTCAATTGAATTCTCCAAATTACCCCATATAGAGTGTGTCTGTGTGAGTGAGTGTGTAGCCAGCTATAGATTGGCATCCTGTTCTGGGTGTATCTGCCCAGCGCCTAAAACGTTTTCCCCTTGGATGGCCATGGAGAACCCATGGCTGATAATGGATGGATGGAATTGACCTTGAATCCGTGGTTTTGGACTTTTAGACTATTTGAACATGGAAACTCCGTCCAGATCACTGCCCTGAAGTTTATTAAGTTTTTAATGTTTAAAAATTTTACCCCTGAATGTACCCATTCTGTCACCACACTGGTTTCTGGTTGAACACTGGTAGAAAAGTAAAACTTTTAAGGAAATATTTTAATTAAATTCATTCTTTCGATTATTACTCACTTTAATAAATGCAGTCGAGTTGGCCTGAGTCTCAAAAGGACTACGATAATAGTTTAAAAATATTTCTAAAACATACATCTGTGACGTCAATAGCTCGCCGCGAGCCCCCGTACGCAAAATAAAATAATGCTGCTGGAAGCCTCGGCCCACTGCGTGCGGTAATCTCCGTAATGAGGCCCATCAGTGGGACTGGATTCAAACCCCCTCCGATAACGCAGCCTTCTGCTGCTGCAGAGTTCCTACCTCATCCGTCTCCGCCGAGCGCCTGGTGGACCACACGAACTCCATTACTGCCACAAACACGGCGATGATCAATCCACAGATCAATACCACGAAGATCCCGCCGATGTTCTCCATCCCAAGACCTGCTACACACAAACACAGGCGCTGCTTAAATACGTACACGATGTCACGATTACCTTCACCAGGACGACAAACTGGATCCGACCAGGACGGACATAACAAACACTGTGTACCAAGAACATCAGTCCAAAGACAAAAGACAGAACCCAACTTGGACGGGGAGTTTCAAACACAGTGGCGTAGGGGTGAGAACGTTCGTCTCTCAGCGCTGGGGATTCAGGTTCACATTCTGATCTAGGTAGACTTTCCATGTTCTCCACGTGTCAGCGTGGATTTCCTCTGGGTTCTCCCAGGTTCCTCCCACGGTCCAAAAACATGGATTCACGGTATAGTGACTGCTCTAAATTGCACCTATATAGTGTGCCGTGGATTGGCGCCCTTGTCCTGGATGTCTTAGCATTACAGACATAGCTGGGAAGATCATTCCAACATGTATACCTGTGGTAAACCATATGGCGTGAGAACTGGCACCACGGTCCAAATGAGTTTAAAGCACCAGGAGGCAATCGTTACTAACGCACAGTCAACGAACCGGGGCGTATCTCCTGAAAATAGTGTACTTAAGAGGGAGCAGACCCATAGATCGTCCCATGGGCCGGAGTCAGGACCTCGTACTGAGAGCAGGCAGCCACTGGAAGCTAATGGCGAGAGGCGAGTAGTTAAGTAGCATTGACTCGCTCGAGTTGGTTAAACACCAGACAAGCTGCAGAGTTCTGGATTGTTGAAGAGGCTTGGATTTTGGTTTGGAAGACGCTTGGATGTTTAAAAATGACATAAGTATCCTGACCTGATGGTTAGAGTCAGCCATGACACACTCCCTTGGTGATTGGGTGATCAAACCCCCAATTGGACCAACACTTTTGGACCACTGGGCTACAAATTCCCAAACATGCTTGTATTAATAAGGTTCGGCCTTTAAACTAGCTGGTGGCACACTAACACTGTAATGTAGATAGAAGTATGTGATTGTAACCTTGTCGCCATGCACTAATGTGAAGTCGTAAATGAGAAGCGGAGCCAGAGATGCAGGTGACTGTGTTAATTCTCGGTGTTCTCTGTGTAGAGTATAAGAAAGACAGATTTTAGGAGAACATGGAGGAGAGCTCAAGCCTCAGCTGTACCTCATCAATCAGAGACGGCACCAGATTGAAAAGCCAAAGGGTCTTTGTTTCTCTACATTGTGTTTGTGTGCCACCGGCTAGTTTAAAGGCTGAACTTTATTAAATTAATAAAATTAAATTATTAAAAGCATGTTTGGGAATTGGTAGCCCGGTGGTCCGAGTGTTGGTCCAATCTAAAGGTTGGAGGTTTGATCCCCCACTCAGCAAGGGAGTGTGTCATGGCTGACTCTGCCCATTAGGTTAGGCCTCTGTAAGTCATTTATGAACAAAGCATTCACAAAATGAGTGTAATATTTGGGTTCGGCGCTTCCTGTGTCCGGGGTGTTTGAGTGTTTAATAAAATCACACTGTGATATAAGCACTGTGTGCAATACAGTTTCACTACATCTATGAATCTCCAAATATGGCTTGTGAGTTTGCTAAGGAGCAGATGGAGGGTTACCTTTAGCCCTGTGATCCTCCTCTTTGGGACACTGCCCCCCCTCCCACCACCTGCGCTTCAGTATTTCCAGTCGGTTGCTCTCCTGCAGCTGCAACACCGCCAGACTGATCTCATCCCGAAACGGAGAACCTGAGCGAAGGGAATAGAAGAAACAGAACAGAACGTCTAGACGTCAACTCCATCGCACGAAAATCAGTGTCTCCTGGAAAAAGAGTTTTTGGGAATTGACCCGACCCAGCGCACATAATAAATTGCTGTCCTAAACATTCATCCATCCTTATGCTCAATTTTCTGCTAGGGTCATGGGGGCATTTTGGGCACTGGGTAGATACACTCAGAACAGAGGGCCAATCTATTAAAAGCACTTTGAGCGTTAGCTGATACAGGGAGTAATAATTTGCCATGTCAGCGTACAAAGTTCATTGGAAACACACTTCTATATCATCATAAACACATGTTTCATTTTAAACACATTCATTATGTTTGTATTATAATGCATTATGTCAATTTGGGTTATGAAGCCTTTTAGGGTTAGGCTTTGTTGTTATAACACTTTGTGAATGAATATCTATGTACATTAACAGAGGCTTATGAATACTGTTATAAAGTGTTGTGAATACTTTAAGAATGCACTTATAATGCGTTATAAATACTGCATTCATAGAAAGTGTTACCAAAAGGGACTGAAACCCCCAAACCCCTCATCCCTTAAGAGTCCCCATCAGCCTTCTGTACTGCAGCTAGGCACCTACATGTAGCATTTGCCCCTTGAGGAGCACGATCTTACCCAGAGGCATTCCAATGCCATAGCCTTTGGTGTCCAACAGGCCCCCGATCTGGGTAAGGTTGCAGTTGAGGCTGCGATGGTACTCGTTCATGGTGCTCTCCAGCAGGAACGCGTACTTGGAGTTAAGAACCCGTGCGATGCCCTCCTCCGTGCTCTTCACAAAGACACTGGGCTGCTTGGAGTACATGTAGTTCCACATGCGCTGGTACGTCTGGTAACGCGAGTTCTAGAAGGGGGGGGAGGCAAAGACAATGCTTTATTAAAACTGATTTTAAAACGGGTAGTTCCAGTCCTTAAATCTGATTGGCTGAGCCGTTAGTCCAACGGTGATATTATTGACAATAACACACACCTGTGAATGCTTCACATTCGTATCAATGCGTGAAATACAATACATTATTTTAAATCACAAAATACAGATAAATATAAACGAGCCGACTGAAGAGCACTAAACCTGTTGCGGCTTTTGTTTATAAATAGTGTTTTGTAAAATGGCAGCTAGATGGCATTTTTAATTGTTAGAGAAACTGACATCCAGTTACTCAGCAATCTTTCACTTTAAAAGCCGGACTAGATTTCATCACAGACGGCCAGATTATTCTTATTAAATTGTTTTGTTTTAATGTAGACCTTGTTTTGTTATTATAGTGTGTTTGTAAGTGTTTGATTAAAGCAATAAGACCTTCGAGAGTGTGTATTATTGTGAATAAATCACAGTAAAGAGGTACAGTGGAACTGTACTATACTACACATCGTGCCTACCAACACCACTTTTCTGTGATTTATTCAGAATAATACACATCCTCTCCTATTCTTTTTGCTTAAGTAAAGCCTGCATAATGCCTGACATCACATTACAAACGGCAATTTGTAAAGAAAACCATTCAGGATTTAGAGAAAGCAGCGAAAACGCTGAGAAAAGACCAACTGAGGCAGCAGAAAGTGAAGAAAGTACATCGCATGCTCCCGCTATTCTGTTATAAACTAAGAGTGCATAAATGAATGAACTTTTTGAGCTTGTGAGCGCATCACTTCCATTGCCAAGTGACCCTTACTGTATCTAAGCACCCGTGCTAAATTTGGTTTCTCCTTGAGAATGCCAGGAGTATCAAACGGCGGCATATGTGTGCAGCTCGAAACTGAACAGACCATTTAAAAACACCAGCTGGCTATAATCACTCGGTTCCCACGAGCACCACAGAGCAATCTGCAAGTTCCTTTTATTTTTCTAAATGTGTTGTATTGGAGTTTAGCGGAGGAATTCCATCTAATCCAATTTGAAATGTGTCTTTCATAATGGATTTAATTCGCACTGCACTGTTTTGAATTGCATACAAAGTGTGCGAGAGCCACTTCGGGCCGTTTAAGTAAAACATCAGTTGCTTCAGGATATCAGTAAGCTAGAGAACCAGAGGCTAAAATTAGCCTGAATTACAATCAAAGGGGGGAAAAAAAAAAAAAAAAAAAGATCAGTTTTTGTGAAAGTCACATGGTGCGCTCTGTGCATATTAAGAGTGTGCCTGTATGTATGAATTGTACAGAAGGAATTTAAAAAGGGAAGAATAAAATTGTGATGCTCGTGGCTCATACCATGAAGAAGGTCATTGTACTTCCACCGTGAATTGTACCATACTGAATGTTGGTCTGATCCGCAAGGTCATCGGGGGACTCGATGGGAACCTCCATTCTCTGCACCGTCAGAAACGCGGCCAGGTTTGCCGTGTACGACGAGATGATGATCAGCGTGAACGCCCACCTGAGAGAGTAAAGGAAACTGAGGCAAACCTTACATTAAAAAAAAGAGAAGAAAAAAAAACCCCAGAAGCAATGTTTTGGTAGAAGGGCAGAACCGGTCCAAGCACATTCGGTGCCCTGGGTAAAGTGTTTCAACGTGTTTCGAATTCCTTATTTAGCAAAAACTGATGATGGATTCTTATCTGCGGTATTCAAGGGTCATGAGAATGTTTAAGAAAATAAGTAAGGGGTTCTGAAATCCATCCATCCATCCATTATTCCGCTTTATCCTCTACTAGGGTCGCGGTGGGGTTCCCCATGCCCATCTAGGGGAGAACGTTTCGGGCGCTGGGCAGATACACCCAGGACAGGACGCCAATCTATCACTGGACACACACTCACTCACACAGACACACTCCCACTATATGGGGCAATTTGTAGAATTCAATTGACCTTGATCCATATTTTTTGGACTGTGGGAGGAAACCGGAGAACCTGGAGGAAACCCACACGGACACGGGGAGAACATGGAAACTCCACCCAGAATGGGATTCGAACCGGGAATCCCTAGAGCTGAGAGGAGAACACTAAACCACTAAGCCACCGTGCCGCCCCGGGTTCTGAAATCATGGGTCAAAAATGATTCTATTTTTCATTTTCTCAATATTTAGTACGACGTTTGTTGTCACAAATCACATAATTGATGCCAAAATACATCAAACCCCCAAGAAAGGTGTATAACAAAGAGCCAATAAGTTCAAGGGCTGATGAAGTGTCAGGGACATTCTTGTCCAGCATTGCTCTCATTAAAAAAAATTATGATAAAAATAAATTAATTTAAAAAAATCAAGCGTTCCTGAAGAAGATTCTTTTTTGGAACACTGTGATCGTGTTCGAAATCAAGGCACGCAGATTAAACAGATCATTTGCTTCCTGAAAAAAACCCCACAACCTGGATTTATCTAAGCAAATAGAAAGAATCCTGGATGTTTGGATAATTACTGCACGGGTGATTAACCCTAACTGATACAGTCGTCAGTGACACTGCCGTACATATCCGTTCATCTTTGAGGCATCGTCAGCATTGCATCCGTAATGCCGCCAGAGCACCGCGGCACACCAATTACAGGACACAACCTGGATTCTAATTGGACCAGTGGCTTTGCAGTCCTGCAGGATGGCCTCACTGCAATGACAGAGCTTTTCTCTCTATTTTTTTTTTAATTGGACACCTGCCGCTCAAGGTCCTCACAAGGTTTTGGATCTTAAAAATCCATCAACAACAGGCAGCGTTGACGCGCCTCTATACAGAACAGTATAAAGCTGCTTTGAGACGAAGCACTATTGTTAAAAAGAACTCTATATACATAACGAAACCTGAACTCCTCTGTTAAACGACGTGGAAAGACACGGGCTGTGCTCGTGGACGTGTTCATCTGTTTCAGAAGGTCATATCGTGAAAGGGAGGAGGAGGTTCAGGGAGCATGAGACATCATCTTCATGAGACATCACTTTCATTGCTGCCTCACTGCCTCTGGGACTGGAGGCCTTAAACGTGTTACAGGCCCAATGAAGAGGATTACCAGAGCAGCTTGCACCCAGATATACACTCACGACAACCAGGCACGAGTTCGAGCACAGAATAATCACCGGAAACTACAAATACAAGACTGTGCGGGAATAATTAGGGAGGCAGAAACCGCTTTTAACTGGCCAACAAGTCCTGATATTAATCCAACGGAAAATCTTTGGAGAGAACCGAAAGCTGCTATTGGGAAAAGGAAGCCGGCAAACGTTCGAGAGCTTAAGAAAATTGGAATGAAAGAGTGGGAAAAAGTACCAGCAGACAGGTGCAAGAGGCTCGCAGATGGCAGTAACGAAGAGTAGTGTTAATTAAGCACATACCATGTTCAATACTATTATTATTATCATTTTATTTCTTAATAATGGGATGATTATAATGTGATGGTGACCTTCTATCTGACTGCTTTTGCATTATGGATAACAAAGTGCACGTATTTTAATATATATGCGGCAGGGTGGCTTAGTGGTTTGGCACGTTCGCCTCTCAGCGCAAGGGATTCCCAGTTCGAATCCCCATCTGGGTGGAGTTTCCATGTTCTCCCCGTGTCCGCGTGGGTTTCCTCCGGGTTCTCCGGTTTCCTCCCACTGTCCAAAAACATGGATCAAGTCAATTGAATTCTCAAAATTGCCCCATATAGAGTGTGTCTGTGTGAGTGAGTGTGTGCCCAGCGATGGATTAGGCGCCCTGTCCTGGGTGTATCTGCCCAGCACCCGAAACGTTCTCCCCTGGATGGGCATGGGGAACCCCACCGTGACCCTAATAGAGGATAAAGCGGGAGATAATAAATGAATGAATATATACTGTATATATATATATATATATATATATATATATATATATATATATATATATATATATATATATATATATATATATATATTTATATATATATATATATATATATATATATATATATATATTTATATATATATATATATATATATATATATTATTTTTTTTTTTTTTTTTATTATATATATATATATATATATATATATATATATATATATATATATATATATATATATATATATATATATATATATATATCAAGTAATGCTCTCTGTTTTCTAGGGCACTTGGTGAAAGCTGATGCTAACCGCTCGTGTAATAAAGCACAGCAGATGTCATTTTCAGCAGGACACACACTAATGTTTGTCGGTCAAATGTCTGCATAATGAACTTAATTAGGGGTTAGGGTGGAAAAGATGTTGTGCTTGGGGCTTTGGCGGGCCGTGACTAAGTGACTATTCGGCGGACTGTAGCTGAGATTATATCCTTGAGTACTGCACTTAAGAAGAATGATGCAGTATTTGTAATACACTATACCATACTATACTTTTTCCCCCCCATGTGAGGAGGCTACTTTATAATTGACTTTATATCATTTACTTTTTAATTACACTGCATTTCCACTTCACTACATTTACTTAGCCGTTATCGCTGGAATGGACATTTTAGCCAATAAATAATCTCCCTGAGATTAAAAAACGCAACACGGTGCTTAATGTGAGATTGAGGCAGCATGACACTGTGGGACATTACAGTGAATTGAATGCATTGCGTTTTTCTGGGGAGGGAGGGGGGTGTGTGCATCTGCATATGATAGATGGCTCATATTTTTACACTAGATGGCAACTGTTTTTGTGTCCTGGCCGTCTGTTTATTTCCGACCGTGATGAGTGTATAATCTAGAATTCACTTTATATACAGACTCCATCCCTCCATCCATTATCTTCCGCTTTATCCTCTACTAGGTTCACGGGGGGCGGGGGGGGGTGGTGGTATGGGGTTCCCCATGCTCATCCAGGGGAGAATGTTTCGGGCGCTGGGCAGATACACCCAGGAGAGGACGCCAATCTATCGCTGGGCACAGACACACTCTATATGGGGCAATTTGGAGAACACAATTGACCTTGATCCATGTTCTTGGACCGTGGGAGGAAACCGGAGAACCCGGAGGAAACCCACGCGGACACGGGGAGAACGTGGAAACTCCACCCAGATTGGGATTCGAACCGGGAATCCCCAGCGCTGAGAGGAGAACATGCTAAACCACTAAGCCACCGTGCCACCCCATAGTTTGAATAACTTTATAAATAGTATTTTATAATAGTCTCACCTGCTTTGTGAACGTCATGCATTTACACCTGGCTTGAGTAATGCGTGCTAATTAACTTCTCGTGTTTGTGTCTCACTTCCCTGCTTTATGTGCAAATAAACAGCAATAATAATGTTAAAAAAAAGGAACAAAGGCGTTTTTTTTTTAGCCAGCGCAAATAAAGTGGAACCTGCATGAACCTACGGATTTAATAAATGTGTAATATTTAGATTTAATGAGGTTTAATGAGTCTGTATATCTGGCTTAGTGGTTTAGCATGTTCTCCTCTCAGCGCTGGGGATTCCCGGTTCGAATCCCAATCTGGGTGGAGTTTCCACGTTCTCCCCGTGTCCGCATGGGTTTCCTCCGGGTTCTCCGGTTTCCTCCCACAGTCCAAAAAACATGGATCAAGGTCAATTGAGTTCTCCAAATTGCCCCATATAGAGTGTGTGTGTGTGAGTGAGTGTGTGCCCAGCAATGGATTGGCGTCCTGTCCTGGATGTATCTGCCCAGCGCCCGAAACGTTCTCCCCTAGATGGGCATGGGGAACCCCCCCACCCCCCCCGCGACCCTAGTAGAGGATAAAGCGGAAGATAATGGATGGATGGATTCAAACTAAATTTACATTCAGCAGATAAAACATTACACCATAATGCTGTGGGAGTAATTTGGGAGTGTAAGCATGTCATAATTGATAATGAATTAATCAGTCGGACCAAATCAGGACATTTTGCTATTAATACTAATGTGTTTTTGCTTATTGTTCATGCATGAGGCATTGTTGTAACTCGTACTCTCAATTAAATCAAGGATCCAAAACCTTTTAAGACCCGCCGAGAGCCGCGCAGATTACCTGCTCTGTTGTTGACCACGCAGAACAGCACAAAAACCCGAGTGGATGAAGATAATTTCAAAAACATTGCCCTCCGGCGGAACCCTGTACAGGTGCATTAACCGCTTAATGCCTCACTGCTTTAGTCAGTGGCAAAATGCAGATGAGGCCATCGTAAGTGTTAAAAAAAAACTAATTATGCTTTTTTTCATTCCAAGGCTCTTCACCACAAGCTCCTGCGAACAGCTGAGGCAACACATTCACACAGATTTACATTTCTAGAACATTCATCCATCCATTATGTTCTGCTTCATCCTCTACTAGGGTCGCATCATCCAGGGGAGAACGTGTCGAGCGCTGGGCAGATACACCCAGGAGAGGGCGCCAATCTAACGCTGGGCACACACTCACTCACACACACACACACTCTATATGGGGCAATTTGGAGAACTCAATTGACCTTGATCCATGTTTTTTGGACTGTGGGAGGAAACCGGAGAACCCGGAGGAAACCCATGCGGACACGGGGAGAACGTGGAAACTCCACCCAGATTGGGATTCGAACCGGGAGTCCCTAGCGCTGAGAGGAGATCATGTTAAACCACTAAGCCACCCTGGGCATTATTTGATTCACAAAAAAAATAAAGAACTATTTGCTCTAGTTAATTTCGTTAAATAGTTAAATAGCTTATGTAAGACGAATTTTATTAGGCGCCTTATTTTAGGGATCTTTAGCTAGCCGTCAGCCGTGTAGCTACGCAGTGATGAGAAAACTATGTCTAGCTCAATAAACCAATCAGCGTGTCAGGTGGCGTTTCCTCGTCCATCGAATTTTCGTGGATTGCTATTTTAACGACGCGGCTCACTGGACTTTCACTGGATTTCACTGGAAACACACACTCACAAACACTCACAAACGCAGTTATATATTAAATAGCGTTCAGTGGCGTTGGATATGCTTGTGTTTAGTAATGTGTTGTTGATAGCAATACGCCAGAAATTTACGCCCATCGGCCGAAATACACCCCTCAAACGGCGCAGGTACGAGGCGTGAAAACAGACAACTGACAATTAATAAGATCGCAATGAGCATCGCGACGGGTGTTCGCATTGTAAGATGTTGTGCTAGAGGAAAACTATGCCAAACTTATTTAACTTATTTGTTTAGGAGAACAAATTTGTTTGCTTTACGATGTGTGTTCGCTAAAATAACGGCTGCTGTAAAGAGATGTAAAACGAAATGACCAAAAAAAAAAAAAAAAAACACAACAAATAAAACCCGGTTTGTTGATTTTTCACACTGCACTAATTAAAGACCCGGTCGCAGCTCTGTGAGATTTCTACACAATAAACAGTCTAATTTATTTAGCGCTTGTACTGTAGTCCACCATAATTACAGAATAAATATGTCTCTAATGACTAATTATCATTTTAACGAGAAAGTCTTAGCAGCTAGACAGCGTTTAAATGCCGGCTTTGCGGTTTTGTGGTAGGAAAAAAATTTGCCAGTCAGTGATATCTCGGCCATTTTATTAGATACACCACTTTTTTACTGCCCCCTAAAGTGTAATCGAAGAACCTGATGGATTATAATCTGTAATTCTACAGTCTACTAGAATACAAAGTCCATCCATATGACCCATCCATCCATCCACTTTATCCATCCACTAGGGTCGCGGGAGGGTTCCCCATGCCCATCCAGGGGAGAACGTTTTGGACGCTGGGCAGATACACCCAGGACAGGATGCCAATCTATCACTGGGCACACACTCACACAGACACACTTACTCTATATGGGGCAATTTGAAGAATTCAATGGACCTTGATCCATGTTTTTTGGACTGTGGGAGCAAACCAGGAGAACCCGGAGGAAACCCACGTGGACACGGGGAGAACGTGGAAACTCCACCCAGATTGGGATTCGAACCGGGAATCCCTAGTGCTGAGAGGAGAACGTTCCAAACCACTAAGCCACCGCCGTGCCACCCTGTATATGTTCAGTGGAACTAAAAACAGACAATGACTGTAGAACTGAGGAGGTGTAGCTAATAAAATGGCCGCTGTATATAGACATTTCTAGTTTTTATATATATATATATATATATATAGAGTGAGGTATGCAGACTTGTCAGAGCATGTTCAGACACAGATACTCACCAGACGCCGCTGACACATCGAGTGGACAGTGCTTTGGGCATGATCTCGGAGCCCTGTTGCATAAAGCCCCCCACTGGAAACCACAAGCTGTTCCCCAGCGTGTACTGGTTCTCCAGCAGGTCGCGCCGCTCCCGCAGGCAGGGGTGAGGATTATACCATTCATATGGACTCAACCTGACACACAACACGAACACACAAACATTTGGTTAGTGTTAAACATTTGGTTAGTGTTTATATGTACATATGTGGGTTGTATGCATGTGTGTGTGTGTGTGTGTGTGTGTGTGTGTGTGTGTGTGTGTGTGTGTGTGTGTGTGTGTGCACCTGGCAGCGAGAAACAGCACACAGCTGACAGCGAGGTAGGCCAACAGCATGAAGAGCCAAACGGCGGGAGAAAAAGGATCCAGGAATGAGAAATAGCCCGGCTTTCGGCCCTGCCACAACAACACAACAACAATAAATAAAACACCGCAACAATAAATAAAACACCGCAACATGAAAAACATATCGTTAAGCTTCACTCTATGGTCAGGCTTTCAAACGTACGACAAACACACACCGACCATCACACAGACCCTGGACTGACCCGGATTAACCCTTTCCATTGTCACCACGAGAAGTAAACGATGTAAATTCATCCCAAAGTTCTCCAGGTCATCCGAGTTCCTCCACGTCTGAATCATCACATCAGGTGCAGGGAGCACAGGGGAGGTCTGCCTGAACAAAGCTGGGTTTGGGTTTGTCTTCCGTTATTCAGTTTGTTGTACTAAAGGGATTTAGTACAACAAACTGACAACCTGTGCTCCATGCTAAACACAAATTTGGGCGGCGTGATGGCAGCGTGCTGGTCATCCAGGTTCAAATCCCAATCTGGGTGGAGGTTCCATGTTCACTTTTGGATTCAAAGTGAACTGGCAGCTCCAATTTTGCCTAAATTGCCCCTATAAATAGTGTCTGTGTTATACAGTGTATGCCCACCGATGGATTGGCGCCCTGTCCTGGGTGTATCTGCCCATTGCCCAAAACATTCTCCCCTGGACGGGCACGGGGAACCCACCACGTGACCCTCGTATAAGATTAAGTCGAAGATAATGAGACAAAATAAGACAAATAAAAATCGATCTGATGTTACGTTTCACTGACAAAAGCCGGCAACCATAAAGGAAACATAGTATGTAATCCCTTAGGATCACTTTACCACAACAGGGCTCATAATGTTCGGCGTCTGGCAACATAAAGAGGATGTTTACATGGACTAAACATGCTTAGTTTACTAAATAGTGGTAAAGGATATGCATAAAATCACTCTTCATAGTGACTGTCGTTCCTTTTTCTGTCCCGGTTGACATACAGGTTTATAATGTAAGGTCATGTTTCATTGTCACGATGTTTGCATGAGAGGATTAAATTGTTTAGCTATTTTGTGTTTGATGGTTTTCATAACAAGAATGTGTGGCCAGGGTGAGAAAACATCCATGTTCCTTGTATTGAAATCAATGACTTTATACTGTGGCTTTACCTTTAAAGGTTAAAAAAAAAAAAAAACACCTCACAGAGTTACAAACAGAATCTTTTTGAGTCGTTCCATGAAGCTGGAGTCCGCATTACCTCGCGACACCAGCTGGGGGAGCATTAATTTGAGATTAGCAAAAAAAAAAAAAAAAAAAGTGCCTGTGTGTGCGTGTGTGCGTGTGTGTGTGTGTGTGTGTGTGTGTGTGGGTGTGTGTGTGTGTGTGTGTGTGTATGAAGGTGTAAATTGGACTCCCGTTGAAGCCGACTGCTCAAACATAGGAAAATAGTTTGTTTTACTGCCGCACTTACTCCTAGAAATGTTTTCGGATGCTGAGATTAGGGTTAAAGTCGCGAGCTGTTCATTTACACGCCGAAATTGAATAAACAGACCTCGAGGCGTTGAAACTAATGAGGAAGTCGACATGGAAGCAGTCTCGTAATGGAATATTACCTCGCGTGCTCATGATTCGCTCTATAAATCATTACTGGAAGTAATTCAGACGTTTGGAACGATCAACATTTCATTTTTCTGGACTCCGTCACGTCTGTAACAAGCTGGTCACTTTGAATATTATGAAAAGGGGAAGGTTACCGGTTCGAATCCCCATCTGGGTGGAGTTTCCATGCCCTCCCCCGTGTCCGTGTGGGTTTCCTCCGGGTGCTCCGGTTTCCTCCCACAGTCCAAAAAACATGGATCAAGGTCAATTGAGTTCTCCAAATTGCCCCATATAGAGTGTGTGTGTGTGTGTGTGTGTGTGAGTGAGTGTGTGTCCAGTGATAGATGTGCGCCCTGTCCTGTGTGTATCTGCCCAGCGCCCGAAACGGTCTCCCCTGGATGAGCATGGGGAACCCCCCCCCCCCCCCGCGACCCTAGTAGAGAATAAATTGGAGCATAATGGTCGGATGGGGAGGTTACTGTTCATTGGTTATTGATATCAATTGATCTGAAAGGTTAACGTGCTTAAAAATACAAAACAGTGGTCTTATTTTAATGTAAATTTGGAAAAAAAATAAAATAAATGAATTTATAAGTAAAGGACAGTGAACTGCGCGTGAATTGGCTTCTCTAAATTGCCTTTATATAGTATATGTGTCTGTGTGAGTGAGAATGTGCCCAGCAATAGATTGGCGCCCTGTCCTGGGTGTATGGGTGTTGCCCATGCCTTAAGAGAGGTCACAGAACCTCAGCCACACTGACATAAATACAGATAATTGGACTGTCCCACGTCATTGCCTGCGAGCTGGCAGAGCCTTCTCTAACAAAAGAACCTAAATCTCCCGAAGACACGCTTTAAAATATAGATAAAATCATTCAGCGTTGAAACCAGGTTGATTCAGCATTAATGTCCTGAGTTCAGAAACGCCAAGCTCGAAATAAAACTTACTATGTGAACTCGGTAGAGAATGCTGATGCCCAAGGTCATGAAGGGTTTGGAGAAATCGATGACCTTCTCTCTCTCCGATGTAATGGTAAAGGCGGCCACGGCCAAATCGGCCTTCTGCTCGGCGAGGGAAAGGGGAGAAGAAAAGTGAGGAAGCGGTCAATGGCGTGGACCGGCGGTCGATAACGGAGTCCGTGTGCGCGACCGTACCCTGTTGATGAGCTCGCCGACCATGCCGGTCCAGGAACCGTTGGGTTCCGGGGCTCCGTACAGACCGTCGTCGACAAGCTTGATGCGATAGGTGAACTTCAGGATGTCGGCCAGCTCCTTCAGCATGTCCACACAGAAGCCCTCGTACTGATCGTTCCCCTCCAGCTCCTCGTAGTTTGCCTTCCTCATGACGTACGGGTTCTCCTAACACACACACACACACAAACACACACACACACACACACACACACACACACACATAGTGGTTAATTACAATAGTTTCGACCATTACACTCTCGTGGGAGCCGGGGATTGACAGACACAAACTACCGGTTAACGTACGGGAGGCGTGTCGATGGAGATTTCTTTAGATCGTTTCTCTTGGTTGGTGTCTAAAAGTAGAGTCTGACCGATATATCAGAGTTCCGGTATATCAGACCATTATGACTGTACAGGGCGGCACGCTGGCATAGTGGTTTAGCACGTTCGCCTCTCAGCGCTGGGGATCCAGCTTCAAATCCCAATCTGTGTGGAGTTTCCATGTTCTCCCCGTGTCCGCGTGGGTTTCCTCCGGGTTCTCCGGTTTCCTCCCACAGTCCAAAAAACATGGATCAAGGTCAATTGAATTCTCCAAATTGCCCCATATAGAGTGTGTCTGTGTGAGTGAGTTTGTGTACAGTGATAGATCGGTGTACATAAAATACCGTTCAAAAGTTTAGACACGCCTCCTTTTTGTTCCCCTCATCATCCCTGTCATTAGTTCCATTTACTGTAAAGACTTCCAGACTGGAGTCCATCTGTTTGGGGACCGCAGAACCTACTGTGCACATTACCTTTACTCTGTTCTGTGTTCTTAGGTATTATTTGGTCGGTGCATTATTCCACCAATCCACCACCCAAATGATACCTGCTCTGTGATGTCCTGACCAACAGAGAACAGAGAACCAACAGGGGACCAACAAAATAGATGGTAAATATATGGGGAATTGATTTTATATGGAATCCTTAATTAGGGGACCAGGGATTGTTCTAAATTGTCCTTAATCAGCCGGGGTATTAAAACCAGAATGCTACGGCTGCCGTTCAGACATCAGCTCACGAAAAGACGAGGTTCCTATATGAGAGTTCCAGATGGTTCTGCTGTATTAGAGCATGGGTGCGGGATGGTACTGCAGCACCCCTATAGACGAGGTCTAACGCACAGCGTCGAAAAATTAGGCTGAAACTAATGAGCTATTAAGGCCTTGAGGCAAATCTTTGTTTAGAAAACAGCAGAACACAAGGCCGCCTTCAGGACCTTCAATTAATAGTGTGTTGGCTCAGAATTCCATATTGTTCCTGCATGTTGGTGTTAGGGAGGGGTTTTTTGGGGGGTGGGGGGTGGTTTGCAACGTTGCCTTCAGTGGCTGATGTGGGGAGCTACGATATGACAGTCTCTGTTCTTTACATTGATAACCGAGACTGATTCTGATTGGATTGGCAAACCCTTTATTTAGATTTGTCCCCACTTTCTTGTAGCCAGGTTTGCAGCATTTAATTCACCTTGAATCCATGTTTTTGGACTACGAGAGGAAACCACGAACATGGAAACTCCACCCAGATTGGTACCCAGAACTGGTAACCTCAACCTTTTCCTAATATTCAAAGTGACCACCTTGTTACAGACATGATGGTGTACAACAAATGAAATGTTCATCGTTCATCTAAATTGCCCCTGTACATAGTGTCAGTGTGAGTGGGTGTGTCCTGTCCAATGTTCTCCCCCCGAGGTTCTGTGACTGTATAATGATCTACGTCACTCTCCAGCAGGCCTCACCAGTATGGTGGTGATGATGAGGGTCTTGTTGGCCAGCGTTTCAGAGACGTTGATATCCAGGCTGGTGGAGTTCATGACCAGCGTGTTATTGGAGTACCAGATACCAATCTGTCACAAATACAGAAAGAACCCAAAGGAAACCTTTTACAAATCCATCCACTCACACTCAGTTCTAACAGAAAAACAGAACGTCTGAGCTCGGTACCTCTTTGTGACCCAACTTGTGTTTCTCCAGAATGTGCAGGGTGTAGTTGGTTCTCTGGCCTTTGCTGTTGAACTCAACGCGTCCGGTTAAGCCGTCATACTCCACCTGAGGGACAGAGAGTTCCACAATACTCACCGGTTTAACAGAAACTAAGAAAATACAGAACGATGGGTCTTAGTTCTTGATGCTGGTTGGTGTACCAGCGCTATGAAGATGCCCTAGGTGTCAATAAGAGACATTGTGTGTGGGCACTGGGATAGGTACCAGCACTACACCCAACCATCATCAGAATAAGCTGATTGGCAAGTTATCCATCCATCCATTATCTTCCGCTTTATTCTCTATTAGGGTCGTGGAGGGGGTTCCCCATGCCCATCCATTGGAGAACGTTTCGGGCGCTGGGCAGATACACCCAGGACAGGACGCCAATCTATCACTGAGCACACACTCACTCACACAGACACACTCTATTTGGGGCAATTTGGAGAATTCAATTGAGCTTGATCCATGTTTGTGGGAGGAAACCGGAGAACCCGGAGGAAACCCACGCGGACACGGGGAGAACATGGAAACTCTACCCAGATTGGGATTCGAACCAGGAATCTAGCGTTGAGAGGAGAATGTGATTAGCAAGTTATTTAATTTAATTAGAAAATGTGTTCCCGAGTGATGTATCACTGTTTGCTGTGATTGATGAAGCTACAGTCCGCAAGAAAAAGGCGGAGTCCTTCACGTACTGTTCATTAGCACGGGACGCAATAAATAAATACACCTGGAATAAGACCTGCACAATAAGGCTTACATAATTATGTATCGCTACCTGTGATGTCATTCCATGTTATTTATATTAGTTCACACTCTTTATCTGACCGCGGCCCGGCCCCTGCTCTAAAGTCTTACGAAAGGCCTTCCAAAAAGGAGTAGAGGCCACTAACTCGCTCAATACAAATGATTTAAACCCCGAACACATACATAGACTTCATATTGAGAAGGTCTGAGGGGATACCACTCCCAGCATGCAAGGCATCCTCACTCCATTCATTCAGGTATATTTAGAGGATCGATTACTTCGTTCAGGATGCCGGCTATAGATCAATATCCAGGTCATGGACTGAAGGACACGCTATCGGGGAACCAAAAAACCATCAATTTTTTACATTAAGAGGTATCTATGGTCTTCATAGGCGAGGTGAGACGCAGAAATGAGATCTGGACCAATGGTGTCCATACAAAAGTTCAGGATGAATCGATGGAAACCTGAGAGCTCCTGACTTTCAGACAGCCTGTTAATCACCGCTGATTGATTTGCATGCGGTCATCCCTTAATGAGAAGATTAATTTCATTGCGCTGCTCTGGACCCTGCGGGAGAGTCGATGATATCCAGACTCGTTCCCAGCGCCGGGTCGAGCCGCGGTCCAAAAGAGATCTCTAACCTTTAAACTATTTGCTGAACTCATTTGCTGGATGGAAATCATGGACTGTGATGTATTTGTGATTCCTATGATGACGCTTTTTTTTTTTTTTGGTCCCCCCCCCCACCCACCCACCAAGCTCGACAAGAATTTGATGAGCCCTGCATGTAAATCTAAAAAGTCAATTGCAAAAGCAAAGTTTGGTGCTTGACATTTGGAGTTCGACACTGAACATACTGTACCAACAATATGACTAATAAAAACAGTGGAACTCATTAGATCATGTCAACATTGCTTTGTGGTACAGTAAAGGTTAGCGCAGTGGATTTTAGTCGCTCGTGATGTCGACTTTGTAATAAAGAGTCTGAGACTGGGAAGTCTGGACTCATACAGAACCCAGCAGAACCCAGCAGAACCCGTTCATACATCCTCATTTGATTGATGGGGTTGACTGTGGTAACCATCAACAGTACTGTATAATGTGATAAGTGCCCCATACATGTGTTTTTACACAACTTAACATCATTTAACGTCAATTTAACGTCGCTCTATGTGAAAACAACAGAATATGTTCACAGCTTTCCATAATGACTTTGTTTTCCATAAACATTTCTCATTTAGGAGCTGGTTCCTAATGCCTATCTGGGGGAGAACGTTCCAATTGATGGGCA
The DNA here is from genome assembly GCA_019802505.1 of Corydoras sp. C115. NCBI lineage: Eukaryota > Metazoa > Chordata > Actinopteri > Siluriformes > Callichthyidae > Corydoras > Corydoras sp. C115. The sequence goes on from JAFMOC010000040.1 coordinate 2,521,218, forward strand.
GATGCACCCAGTACTCAAACACACACACACACACACACACACACACACACACTACATACATGGGCAATTTAGTGCAGCCAATTCACCTTGAACCCATGTTTTTTTTGGTGGGAGGAAACCCGGGGAGAACATGAAAACTTCTCCCAGCTCGGGATTCGAACCTGGATCCCCCACAGTAAGAGGGGAATGTGCTAACGTCTACGCTATCGTCCCGCCACATTTATGTTTCTAATATTTTTAAAGTTACACTTTCACGAACCCTTCTCCTCCCAAAAATGCAATAAAATCATAAATATATGAACTGATATAGAAACTAATAAAAATATAGATTCAAAAGGTTTTAGTAACACACACGTGTGGTCATCAAGATCCATCCATCCATCCATTATCTTCCGCTTTATCCTCTACTAGGGTCACATGGGGGGGGGGTCCCCATGCCCATCCAGGGGAGAATGTTTTGGGTGCTGGGCAGATAGACCCAGGACAGGACACCAATCTATCACTGGACACACACTCACTCACACAGACACACTCTATATGGGGCAATTTGGAGAATCCAATTGACCTTGTTCCATGTTTTTGGACTATGGGAGGAAACCCGGAGAACCCGGGGAGACACGGGGAGAACATGCAAACTCCACCCAGATTGGGATTCGAACTGGGAATCCCTTTTCCCTGTACGGAAAAATATCATGAAGCTTTATAAAGTGTTACGAATGCACTTATAATGGACTGTAATTAACGGATTCATAGAACGAGTTACCAAAAGGTGTTTTAAAAAAAATCTGTGCTTCCAAAAAAAACCCTTTCTGCATAAAGAGTTCTGAATAAAAAAACCCCCTTCGAGTTGCATAACGCTGGTATGAATTGTAAATCACATGACTCACGTTCCCAAATCCTCTGGCCTCTTAAAAGAGTTTTAGCTTCCCAAATCCCAAACTCAGATGCGAGCTGACATGCTGCATTCTCGTATTCCCACGGCTGTCGACTCGAGTTGAATACGATTAAAAAACGGACACCGCAGGACATGCTCGACTTCTCCAAGATGCAAACCTAGGGTCAAAATGCTGAGTGAGCAAATCCCGAGCACCCACACACACACTGACCATGCGCAGGTAGTTCATCAGGCTGGTTCCGTGCTGCCAGATCTGCGGCGACGAGCAGCTCAGGGGTTTGACACCGATCTCCTGGCTTCGGTTCAGCTCCTGCACCGCGCTCGCCACCACGTGCACCGCGTCGAACAGCAGCGCCGACGACAGCTGCACACATCACAGAGCGACCATCAACCGGTGAGACGTCCGGGACGCACCCAACATGGACTCAAACCATCCATCCATCCATCCATCCATCCATCCATTATCTTACTTCATCCTCTACATGGGGGTTTCCCCATGCCCATCCAGGGGAGAAAGTCTCTGGCACTGGGCAGATACACCCAGGACAGGACACCAATCTATCACTGGACACACACTCACTCACACTCACTCAGTGTGTACTCTATATGGGACAATTCGGAGTACTCAATTGACTTAATTCATGTCTTTGGACTGTGGGAGGAAAACGGAGAACCTGCAGGAAACCCACGCGGACACGGGGAGAACGTGGAAACTCCACCCAGATGGGGATTCGAACCGGGAATCCCTAGCGCTGAGAGGAGAACATGATAAACCACTAAGCCACCGTGCCGCCCAGACTCAAACCAGTTTCTCGAATTCGAGTGTCCGGATCCATTAGGTTGCTGTATTGATCTATATATGTGTATAGGGGGCGGTAGCTCAGTGGTTAGGGTGTTGGGCTGTCAATCTGAAGGTTGGCAGTTCAAATCCCAGGTCCACTGAAGTTACCAGTGTGGGTCCTTGAGCGAGACCCTTAACCCTCATTGCTGCAGGGATGCTGTGATGAACCCTGTGCTCAGCTTGTAAGTCGCTTTGGATAAAAGGGTCTGCTAAATGTAAATGTGTATTGGACAGGTGTTTGTACAGGATATATATATATATATATATATATATTGTGGCGTAAAGAGGGACTTACTGCTGGTCCGGGGTAGGGATTAAAGTCGCAGCCTTCTCTCCAGGACAGATTTAGGCTTCTTATGAACTCCAAGTAAAAGGGGTGAGTGCTGTTGAACATGGAAAAGCCCACGATGTTGGAGTGCTCATCCACCACATCGTCCAGCCAAAGTAAGGGAAAGTCCTGCACACGTGCACATCAAGAGGAGTTGATGTAATGTACATTGAAGAAATAATGTACGAGAGGGCGTGGCATTATGATAAATAAATCACATGCAGAGGTGTTATTAGTCCTGATACAGTTCCACCTCTTTACTGTGATTTATTTACAATAATACACAACCTCCAGTGTCTGATTATTTTAATAAAACACTTACAAACACACTATAATAAAAACACAAGCTTTGATTCAGAAATGATTTCGTGAAAGATGTGTATAAATCAAATTATTTTATTATTATTATTATTATTGTTATTAAATGTGTTTATTAAAAACTAAATTGTTAATAATCCGGTCTCTAATCTAGTCTGGATTTTAAAGTGAACGCTGATAAGTGAGTAACAGGTTTCCGAACAATCAAATTACAGAACGCAGTTTATAAAACACATCAGGAAAAATAGTGTATTGTATTTCATACAAACATCATCGTGATACGAATGTGAAGCGCTCAGAGATTATCGTTAGTGATGTCACGGCTGGACAAACGGCTCAGCCAATCAGATTAAAGGACTACAGAACTACAGTTACGACAATAACTACAGTTATTGTCAATGATAAGGATAATTTAAGGAGCCGAACTACAGTTATTACTGTTATTGTCAATGATGTCACGGCTGGACAAACAGCTCAGCCAATCAGAAATAAGGACTGGAACTGTCTGTTTTATAAATCACGGAATAGCACACTGTGTCGTGAATGCGTACTTTTAAAATAGCTGCTATAAGGTTCAGCAATCACTTTCCATTTCTCACCTACATCCTTTACCAACTATGTAGTAGGCAGGAGGCGAGATTGGAAGGAAACTCAGCAAACTGGGTTTAAAAACCAGAATTCTGTTTTTAAATTTCTCAAGCGTTTTCAAGGTGATTCCACAGTTCGACATCATCGCAAAACACAGCATGACGAGCATGGACACGTAACATGCGACCGGCCCGCTTCCTTACCATAGTGGTGAGAATGTACTTATAAAACGCTGATGTCATTCCCAGCTCAGAGGCCTAGGAAAAAAAAAAAAAGAAATAAAAGAGAGGGAGAGAAAGCAGGGCGGTTTAATCAGCGGGAGGTACAGTAAACATAAGCACAGGTACACCGAAAGCGCAGCGCGCTGAATTACATAACAGTAAATCAAAACAGGCGAGAGGCGGAGAGAGCCGGAGAGACTGATAAAAAAGAACAAAAGGAATCCATCACCCAGCTCCATTTAAATGCATTAGTTTTCACAAATCCAGCCACCCGGGGACAAAGTGATGCTCGCCACATGTGACTTCTATCAGCGCTCGCTGGGCTTAAAGTCCATACCAAAAACCACACGTCTCACATTCATTTATTCACTTATCATCCTCGTCTGATGCCTTTTCCGTCAGTGATGGAGAGACAAGGGTGTCATACACCTGAGACCTTACACTAGTTCGTCCACCGTAAGGACAACACACACTGCATGTTAACACACTATCCATCCATCCATTATCTTCTGCTTTATCCTTTATTTGGGTCACGGCGGGGGGGGGGGGGGGGGGGGGGGGGACGTCTTGGGCGCTGGGCAGATACACCCAGGACAGGACGCCAATCTATCGCTGGACACACACTCACTCACACGGACACACTTTGGAGAATGCAATTGAACTTGATTCATGTTTTTGGACTGTGGGAGGAAACCGGAGAACCCGGAGGAAACCCACACGGGGAGAACATGGAAACCTAACTCCACATTTAACATTTAATCACACTTCTCTTTTTTTCACGGGTTGGTGATAGGCCCGCCACAATTGTGGTCATTTTACAATATGCAGTTACATAAACACGCCGGCACCAAACCATTACATTGAATGTACCATCGTGCATGGAATGACAAAATATTCATCAGAAACACCTGCGTCCTGATTGTGGGGGTCAGTAATTTAAACTACAGACCTAAATTTCTGAAAATAAGTTGAATCTAATCTAATCTGATCTATATACAGCACCAATTAAAAGTTTGGTCACGCCCCCTTCTTGCTCCATCATCTATGTCCTCCACTTACCATACAGATGGACTTTGTAGTTCTAAAATTACAGACTGTAGTCCATCTGTGTTCTGTGTTGTTGTTCATCCCCTGTTGGTTCTCAGGAGCATCACAGAGCAGGTATCATTTGGGTGGTGGATTGTTGATGGTCAGTTCTGCAGTGACACTGATGTGGTGAGGCGGGGGGGGGGTGTTAGTGTAGTTTCATTTCTCCACCTCAGTCACACTGCTGGGACAGGACTAATGCCCCCACCCAATAATCCCTGCTCTGTGGTGGTGCTATTGGGGTTCTGAGCATTAGAGAACAGAGTACACAGTATGTACTGTAGAACACAAACAGATGGACTACAGAATGTGACTGTAGAACTACAAAGTCCATCTTTACAGGACGTGGAACTGAGAACATGGACGATCAGTGGAGCAGAAAGGGGGCGTGTCTAAACTTTTGACTGATTCAGTACACACTTCATAGGATTTATTTATTCTGTGCAGTGTTCACAGCGCAGTGATGGACAGATGGACGGATGGACGGATGGACGGATGGATGGATGGATGGACAGATGGATGGATGGACAGATGGATGGATGGACGGATGGATGGATGGACGGATGGATGGATGGACAGATGGATGGATGGATGGACAGATGGATGGATGGATGGATGGACAGATGGATGGATGGATGGATGGATGGACAGATGGATGGATGGACTGATGGATGGATGGATGGATGGACAGATGGATGGATGGATGGATGGATGGACAGATGGATGGATGGATGGATGGACAGATGGATGGATGGATGGACAGATGGATGGATGGATGGATGGACATATGGATGGATGGACTGATGGATGGATGGATGGATGGACGGATGGATGGATGGATGGACAGATGGATGGATGGATGGATGGACAGATGGATGGATGGACTGATGGATGGATGGATGGATGGATGGATGGATGGACAGATGGATGGATGGATGGATGGACAGATGGATGGATGGACTGATGGATGGATGGATGGATGGATGGACAGATGGATGGATGGATGGATGGACAGATGGATGGATGGACTGATGGATGGATGGATGGACAGATGGATGGATGGATGGATGGACAGATGGATGGATGGACAGATGGATGGATGGATGGATGGACAGATGGACAGATGGATGGACGGATGGATGGATGGACAGATGGATGGATGGATGGATGGATGGACGGATGGATTCGGTACCTTTTTCAGGATCAGGTAGGAGACGGTGGCGTTGGCATCGATGATGATGGTGGCGATCTTGTCGTCCCGGATTTCCTTGAGCAGGGAGGTGGGATCCAGGTCTTCGTCCAGCATCCTGATGGACAGCGTTTCCCTGGAGATGAGAAAACGCCGCACCAGCTCCTCCAGCCGCAGCAGACCTGCAAAACAGAGGGGGGGGGGGGATTACACAAGAGAATACATGTGTGATAGTGTGTACAGTGTGTGTGTGTGTGTGTGTGTGTGTGTGTGTGTGAGAGAGAGAGAGATACTGTGTGTGTGTGATAATGTGTATGTATATGTGTGTGTGTGTGTATGTGAGAGAGATACTGTGTATGTGTGTGTGTGTGTGATAATGTGTATGTATATGTGTGTGTGTGTATGTGAGAGAGATACTGTGTATGTGTGTGTGTGTGATAATGTGTATATGTATATGTATATGTGTGTGTGTGAGATAGTGTGTATATATATATATATATATGTGTGTGTGTGTGTGTGTGTGTGTGTGAGATAATGTGTATATGTATATGCATATGTGTGTGTGTGATAGTGTGTATATATGTGTATATGTGTGTGTGTGTGAGATAGTGTGTATATGTGTGTGTGTGATAGTGTGTATATATATATATATTTATGTGTGTGTGTATGTGTGTGTGTGGTAGTGTATATGTGTGTGAGTATATGTGTGAATAGGTGTGTGTGTGCTAAATGTAAATAAACAAATGTATAGTTGTGTGTGATAGTGTGTATATGTGTGTGTGATAGTGTGTATATATATATATAATATATTTATGTGTGTGTGTGTGTGTGTGTGTGTGTGTGATAGTGTGTATATACTGTATATATATTTATGTGTGTGTGTGTGTGTGTGTGTGTGTGTGGTAGTGTATATGTGTGTGAGTATATGTGTGAATAGGTGTGTGTGTGTGTGTGTGTGTGTGTGTGTGTGCTAAATGTAAATAAGTGACTGCTTCATTGTGTGAGCATGATTTGCAGGGGGTGCTTTCAGCGTGGGGGGGGGGGTGGGGGTGAGGGGGGGGGCAGTGAACCCAGTGCCAAACTTTAATTAGTTTGAGGGAAGAGAGAAATCAATGCAGTTGCTTACACACACTCTCATTCTCTCTCCTTCTAAACTCCCTCAGCGCCTCTCCTCCTCCTCTTCTCCTCTCCTCTTTCCCCCCCCCCCCCCCCGTCACCCCCTCACTGACTCCCTCATCCTCCCCAGCGGTCCGTCTCCGGAGTGCACTGCATGCATCGTGCCTGTAACTCTTTTACGTTCCGTCTCTTAGCTCGTTCTATCTTTATTAAATTCGGGATGCCCTTGGAGGGCGGCACGGTGGCTTAGTGGTTTAGCATGTTCTCCTCTCAGCGCTGAGGATCTCCGATTCGAATCCCAATCGGGGTGGAGTTTCCATGTTCTCCCCGTGTCCGCCTGGGTTTCCTACCACGGTCCAAAAACATGGATTCAAGGTCAATTGAATGCTCTATATTGCCCCAGACGGCACGCTGGCTTAGTGGTTAGCACGTTCGCCTCTTAGCACTAGGGATTCCCGGTACGAATCCCCATCTGGGTGGAGTTTCCATGTTCTCCCCGTGTCTGCGTGGTTTTCCTCCGGGTTCTCCGGTTTCCTCCCACAGTCCAAAAACATGGAACAAGTCAATTGAGTTCTCCAAATTGCCCCGTATAGAGTGTGTATGCGTGCGTGTCTGTGTGAGTCAATGTGTGTCCAGCGATAGATTGGCGCCCTGTCCTGGGTGTATCTGCCCAGCGCCCGAAACGTTCTCCCCTGGATGGGCATGGGGAACCCCACCGCAACCCTAATAGAGGATAAAGCGGGAGATAATGAATGAATGAATGAATTAATGAATGCTCTAAATTGCCCCATATAGAGTGTGTCTGTGGGTACCCAGTGATAGATTGGCACCCTGTCGTGGGTGTATCTGCCCAGCGCCCAAAACGTTCTCCCCTGGATGGGCATGGGGAACCCCCCCGCGACCCTAGTAGAAGATAATGCGGAAGATAATGGATGGGATGTAATGTTATTGGGTCGAATTGGCATGTCGATCACCTCTTAAGTTGCTTTGCAACAAGCTTTAATAAACAGAACGAAGTCTTAAAGCAGTTTTAGAACCTTAACGGCGACATCGTTCCGTTTTTTATACGCGTCCGTATAGTTTGTGAACGACCTGCCCACTCTATTTCACCCGTACAGCTGACCCACAGGCGCTTGCTCAGCGCGCCGGCCGAGGCCTTTGATTGGACGATTAATGCAATCCAATTAAACTGGAAACGCACATAACTCTGCGACTGCGGTGCCGAAGTAAACAAGTCGAACAGCCGTCGTGTGATCCGTCTGGCCCCACGCTGAAATCCCGGCCACTTTGAAGGCCGGTCCAGAAACGCCAGCCAGACGCCGGAGCCGCACACTCATCAAAGAACTTGGACCTCGACGAGGTTTTTCAGAAAGCGGTGGGCTGGGATCAGGCGTCGCTCAAACCCGGGCGCATAAATTGGACGGGCCGAGGTGGACACATCAAAGGGGTGGCCATCTTGCGGTCGGACGCCGCTCCAGACCCATCATGGCTCCCGTTTTTTCCCGCCGAATTCGCCCCCTCGGCGTGTCCCCCCGATCGCGGTGCGGATCGACGACCGGGAAGTAATGAGAAATAAACGAACACATTCTCATTAATTAGCCAGCGTGGACTCGGCGGCCGCAAGTCTAGCCGGCGCGCCACGCCGAACGAGACTCGACGGCGTGGCGGGGTGCGCCGGCCTCGCTGCTCTCCTTCTCCTGCCACCATTTTAAATGAGCTTGATGAGTGGCAAGTTGCACCTACTCTGCTGCCATGGCAACCGCACTGCAGCCAACTAGGTCAGAGCCGAAACGGGCAAAGTGACGGCCCCGCGCACACACGGGCTCGCTCGCTTTACAATACGCGTCATACTGATGCAGGCGGCTCGCCGGTGGCGCACAGTGAAGACCGAACAACACCGTGCTACCAGCGGCGCCACGGAAGCTTTTAATGAAGCTGAATCTGAACCCACAGCCGGTGGACGCTGAAGGGATGAGGCAGGAGGACGCATCGCGGTCGCAGGTGGTCCTACGTTCCGTAAATGCTGCAATGCACTATGAATACTTCATGAATGCGTTATGAATATCCGATTGATCGAAATCCCATATATTTGTTTAATTAAAAATTTAAAATCATGGAATCCACTTATGTACCTCCATCCATCCGTTATCTTCCGCTTCATCCTCGATTAGGGTCGCCTCGGGACGTCGGAACGTCTCAGGCGCTGGGCGGATACACCCAGAACAGGGCGCCGATCTATCACTGGGCACACACTCACTCTATATGGGGCAATTTGGAGAATTCAATTGACCTCGATCCATGCTTTTTTTTTGGACTGTGGGAGGAAACCGAAGAACCCGGAGGAAACACACGCGGACAGGGGGAGAACATGGAAACTCCACCCAGATTGGGATTCCAACCGGGAATCCCTAGGGCTGAGAGGAGAACATGCTAAACCACTGAGCCACCGTGCCCGCCACCTATGTCCCTATGAAGAGACAATGTATTGGATTCTGGACATAATGATCCGTCATTAAATGTGATGGAGGGTTGGATCAAAGCCCAAATGCCAAATATGGGCATAGAGACTGTGGGAATGATGTACGATGGCAGTGATGTCATAAAATTCCCAATTACTTATCCCATTCTCTTTAGCACTGGTTCCGTCTGGCGTCCGCACTGACTGCGACTGTTCCATGATGCTACGGTGATGATTTCTGCAAATCCCTTCATCTTCATTTGAAGACCAGCTGGATCCTTCATAAGCCTTTAATGACTGAACTCAATCACCTTTAAGTCGCATAACGTACTAAATTTGGTAAATTGGACATCTGTATGTAATTCATAGCGTATTGTTTAACACCTGTTGGTACTAAGAGGCTATCTGAGTAGAATGGGTCCATTGGGGGGGGGAGGTGGTCTTGTCTCGCTCTTTTTGTGGTTCGGCTTCGTTGTGAAGCTTCTTTAAGACAATGCGTTCCAGTAAAAAAAAAAAAAAAAAAAAAAAAAAAAGCATAAATCATGTTAAACATCTCAATTAAATATTTCGTAGCGTGTCTGTAGCAGGTCTGCCACGAAAGACTGAGTCTAATGAATAGAACAGACATGAGAATCTATTTTTATGTCAATACAATATGTCTATTGATTCCTTTTCTAATTAACCCACGCATTGTTTTCTCAAAAAATTCAACTGACTAATCGATTAAAGTTCCTTTTATTGTGGCAACGACGCACGCTTGCTTGTTTTTGGAAAGGAGGGGGTATTTAAACAGGGGAAATATGGGTATTCCCGGCATTTATGGCTAGTTCCCGGCTATTTATGGCCACTAGATGGCTAGTTTTTCTCTTTAGACAAACCGGCGTCCGGTTACTCAGCGATCAATGTTAAATTAAAAGTACTTAATCCAACAGTTTACACTCATGCCTTTATCCTGCAGTGTTTAAATAGCAACGTGTTTTGCGAATATGTCTACGCAGATGGGTTTAGGAACATTGCTATCTTGGACACGAGTGCACCACCGACGACAGACGTCAACAGTCTCATGCTTATTGTGTTGTTGCTCACCAAAATGGCTAACCAATAAAATGATTTACAGTGTGTACCTATTTTTTTGACCTACGTCTTCTAAAGGGTCTGCACGGCGGCTTAGTGCTTTAGCACGTTCTCCTCTCGGCGCTGGGGATTCCCGGCTCTCCCCGTGTCCGCGTGGGTTTCCTCCGGGTTCTCCGGTTTCCTCCCACAGTCCAAAAAACATGGATCAAGTCAATTGAATGCTCTAAATTGCCCCATATAGAGTGTGTGTGTGCGTGTGAGTGTGTTCAGTGATAGTTTGGCGTCCTGTCCTGGGTGTATCTGCCCAGTGCCCGAGACGTTCTCCCCTGGATGGGCATGGGGAACCCCCACCCCCGCGACCCTAGAAGAGGATGAAGTGGAAGATGGATGCCAAAGTTGGATGGATGGAGCCAAAACAATTACAGCACTACTTAGCATGATAATCAGCGATAGGAGGGGTGGGGCGGGTGCGGTCTAATGCCTCATGAGGGTCATCTCAGGATGCCCTCAGCACACGCGACAAAACCACTGAGTGGCATTATCACGAGGCGGTTGTGAGTTAAGAGGAAGTGACTTGGAGTCCTGGTTAAATATCACATTTACAGTTTACAGTCACTTCGGCGCCGCAGACTCACAAACCTCCTGCTTGACTGAACACCGAGTCCACTGACCTTTAGCACAGCTGCTCGTTACGCTGACTGCCTTCTTGTGGGCATGATATTTAGTGGTTTATATGCACATAAAACATCGACCAAGTCGGATGTTACGTCTTCGCGTGCCTTTTCGGCTGATTTTTATTAGGCCACATTAGCCTTCGCCACGGCAGACATAGGGCTTTACGGCCCCCGGTGCCCCAGCCGGCCCTGCCGCTGTCCGTGTCCCAGCTGTCCGTGGGGTTCACGGGAAGTTGGGAGTCATGTCCCAACGTTGGGGACATTTTAACGTAAATATCTTCGGCTTGAAGGTTGTCCCAAAGATCACGCCAGGGTAGTGCTGCACTTTAATTTAAAACCACAGCCACGGGTTCTCCGGGTCACGGATGCCCCCAATTCTGTTCCCACCGCGTCATGGACTCAAGGACGTACCGTCCATGGTTCGTTTTTTTCACACATACGCCTCACGCCGTCTGTTCTGTGTGCTGCACTTGCTGGCCTTCAGCGTCTTTACCA
>JAFMOC010000040.1:2537500-2585000 GCA_019802505.1 Corydoras sp. C115
CTCCGGTTTCCTCCCACAGTCCAAAAACATAGATCAAGTCAATTGAATTCCCAAAAAATTGCTCCATATAGAGTGTGTCTGTGTGAGTGAGTGTGTGCCCAGCGATGGATTGGCGCCCTGTCCTGGGTGTATCTGCCCAGCGCCCGAGACGTTCTACCCTGGATGGGCATGGGGAACCCCACCGCGACCCCACCCCACTGGATGGGCATGGGGAACCCCACCGCGATAATGAATGAATGAATGAATATGTATATATATATATATATATATATATATATACTGATTAAGAATATAACAATGAATGCCCATCCAGGGGAGAACGTTTCGGGCGCTGGGCAGATACACCCAGAACAGGGCGCCAATCAATCATTGGACACACACTCACTCACACACACACACACACTCTATATGGGGCAATTTGGGGAATTCACTTCACATTTACCCATGTTTTTAGACTGTGGGAGGAAACCGTAGAACCCGGAGGAAACCCACTTGGACACGGGGAGGACATCCAAGCCACCGTGCTGCCCCAGTTGAACACTATATAATCTAGATCCCACTTGACCCATCCATCCATTATCCTCTTAATCCTGTACCAGGGTCGCAGAGGGGTGGCTTGCCCATCCAGGGGAGAATGTTTCAGGTGCTGGGCAGATACACCCAGGGAACCGGGTGCCAGTCTATCGCTGGGCACACTCACTCACTCACTCACAAACAGTATGTAGGGGCAATTTAGAGCAGCCAATTTTCTCTGGAATCCATGCTTTTGGACTGTGGGAGGAAAGCTGAAGCTTGCATGCTAAATTTTGTGTTATGAATATTAAAACACCTCATGATCCAGTGATTTACACAGAACTAAAGGTATTGAATTAACCGCAGCATGCACACAGACGATTTTTTGGAAAACCCACTTGTTTATTCTCACGAGGCCCGCTGAGAACATTCCCCAGTGCCGCTTTAACATCCCATCCCACACTGCAGCATGGTCAAGACTGGAGAGTAAACATTATCAAAGTGGCTGGCTTTATCATTTACACTCCCGCTGTATTAGGATCGAGACAAATTCAATGTCTATTTTTGGCCTGGGGAATCTTGTACGAAGAAGTCTTGTACATAATACTGTATGAATAATTCCTACCTGCCATATTTTATTTATATATAATTATCTGAGCTGCCATGTATGGCCAATGGATTATTCAGTGCTACCATATAAAGCCTTACCTGTATCTTCATCCCACCTAAGCACGTACACCGTTCTGCACCGCCATCAGCCTCACTGATTAAGAGGCTTGCTAAAGAACGTGACCTTATGGATTAAATTCATTTTTTCGGATCATTGTTTTTGACTGAGTGTGTTACGATCACTGCTATATAATTTCTTAAAAAAAAAAATAAATAAAGGGGTAACTGGGAGATTGTTTGCGGGGGGTTAATTATGATATGCTGTTACAGTATATACATCAAGGTATTGAGACACATGCACATGATGTGTAGTGTACACTAGATGGACTTTGTAGTTCTACAATTCCAGACTGTAGTCCATCTGTCTTCTCTGTTGGTTCTCAGGAGCATCACAGAACAGGTATCATTTGGGTGGTGGATTGTTGATTGTCGGTTCTGCAGTGACACTGATGTGTTGGGGGGGGGGTGTTAGTGTAGTTTCATTTCTCCACCTCAGTGACACTGCTGGGATAGGAATAATGCCCCCACCCAATAACCTCTGCTCTGTGGTGGTGCTATTGGAGTTCTGAGCATTAGAGAACATAGTACACAGTATGTACTGTAGAACACAAACAGATGGACTACAGAGTGTGATTGTAGAACTACAAAGTCCATCTTTACAGGACGTGGAACTGAGAACGCGGACGATAAGTGGAGCAGAAAAGGAGGCGTGTCCTAACATATATTCAAATATCATCCATCCATCCATTATCTTCAGCTCTACTAGGGTCGAGCGGTGGGGGGGGGGACCCCATGCCCATCCAGGGGACAACGTTTCGGGCGCTGGGCAGATACACCTAGGACAGGTCGCCAATCTATCACTGGACACACACTCACACACACACACACTCTATATGGGGCAATTTGGAGAACTCAATTGACCTTGATCCATGTTTTTGGACTGTGGGAGGAAACCGGAGAACCCGGAGGAAACCCACGCGGACACGGGGAGAACCTGGAACCTCCACCCAGGTTGGGATTCGAACCCAGCACTGAGAGGAGAACATGATAAACCACCAAGCCAACATGCGCCTACTTACTCAACATAAATACCCAAAAAAAAGTATTACTGGATGTTATACATTTGTCAGAACCTGACAAGGCAGTCCTGCAGGACGCCCCCTAATGGACTCACATATAGTTTTCCAGTTGTTAGTTTTTCCATTTGTTTAATATCTGTACATTAGTGTCCTACATTGTTGTTGCTGCTCAAGGAGGATGAGTCCCCCACTGAGTCTTGGTCCTCCCAAGGTTTCTTCCTTAAATAACAACATAAAAGGGAGTTTTTTCTTGCCACTGTCGCTTCGGCTCGCTCTTTGGGGGTCTAGAGGCTTTTTATTCTGTGAAGCTGCTTTGTGACGATGTACTGTTGTAAAAAGCGCGACATAAATAAATGACTTGAACTTGAACTTGATATGATATTAACTCCACCTGTCATACATAACCTGAAGACATGTATATAACTACAGAGTACTGTCACTACTGCCAACAGAAAACGATAATAAACGTATGTATATTCAAATTTTATGCGTATTAAAAATAATAATAAAATCAAGTCGAGTTGAGATAATGAAACACGGGCTCATTCAAGTGAAATCTTGTAGAGAACACAGAACCCCGGCAACCGAACGCCCCCCGGTTCCTGAGTTAGGAAACATTCTGTTATTTACAGAGGTGCTGGGTCACTCACGCTGACGGAGAGAGTACGGATCATGGACTCACACTCGGCCTTGGCGCAGACCAGGCTGGCTGACGGGTAGCCGAACGAGCGTAGGATGGCGCCCACAGCCAGGCTCAGATCCTCGTTGCTAGGATACAAGGTAACGGACGCGAAGCGCAGGTAAGGAAGCCGCGGCGTCTCCTCGGGACCGATTTTCACGTGAGGGATCTGAGACAGAGGGAGCGAGAGGAAGTGAGGATGAGGTCGAATAGGACGGTGTATACAACCAGAACCGAGCCTTAAGGAACACAAAAAGGTCCGACTCACCTCCTTCTCCCCGCATATGTGGCTCACGGTGGAGCCAGACGCCGGACTGGAGGCGGGGCCTATCACCGCAACCACGCCCTTTGGCAGAATCTGGCACACTAAAAGAAAACATGTTGGTTAAAGGCTTTATCCAGAAGCCAGGGTTTCCATCCATCCATTATCTGGGGGAGGGGGGGGGTTCCCCGTGCCCATCCAGGGGAGAACGTTTCAGGTGCTGGGTAGATACATTCAGGACAGGGGGGCAATCTATCACTGGGCACACACTCACACACTCTATATGGGGCAATTTGGAGAATTCAATTGACCTTGATCCATGTTTTTGGACTGTGGGAGGAAACTGGAGAACCCGGAGGAAACCCACGTGGACATGGGGAGGACATGGAAACTCCACCCAGGTTGGGATTCCAACACAGCACTGAGAGGAGAACGTGCTAAACCACTAAGCCACCATGCCATTCAAGCCAGGCTTTGGCTGTGTCATTAGTTTCAATCAATTTAGCCAAATTAATTACTAACCAATCAAATAATCGTCTGGTCAATCAAACAGGAAAATAGCTGTGAATTGCAAACTGGACCCAAAAATTGGGTGGTGTATCTGCCCAGCGCCCGAGACGTTCTCCCCCCCCGCCGACCCTAGTAGAGGATAAAGTGGTAGATAATGGATGGGTGGATAATGAATGTGTCCCGATACTTTAGGACAGATTTTTCGTTACCGTCCGTGTGGGTGGGCACTCACTGGTGTCGGTGGTCTCGTACTGGGAGTCCTTCTGCAGCTCGAAGACGTCCACGTCCACCCGAGCGCGCACCGGTCCCTCCAGCAGACTGTTGATGTTCTCCCGCGCTAAAGCCAAGGCTAAGCGCTCGCCGCGGCCACAGGCGGAGTGGTCGTCCAGAATCGCCGCTGACCAGGAGAGAGAGAGAGGGGGGGGGAGGGGGCACCACTTACTCCACGCTCGGAGCCAATTCCGAAAGGCCACGAGTGAATCTCCCGTGCCTAATGTGGTGGCAGTGAGAGTGGGCGAGCGAGGGCGAGCGAGGGCCACGGGCGAGGGGTGACTATTGCGCTATTTCTCAGCGGGATCTCGGCGCACTGAGTCAGATAAAGGTCTCGTTCTGACATGCATCCGACGCTCGAGTGTCCAACAAAACCACGCCGTGCCATCACCGCGTCCCTCGGGTCCGCCAAGGATGGAGCCGCCTCGGCGCCTCATGACGGGCGGTTGTTAAAAACACATGGGTTAAGAGGAAGCGACTGCAGAAGGACCACCACCACCGGACCAGTGGGGACTGATGTTCCATGGTCCTCCTGAGTCCAGCACTCAGTGATGGATAACATTACGTCATGGTTCTCCCTGACTTCCAAAAACCTTCTGGTCGGGGGTTAGCACCTTCTCCTCTCAGTGCTCAATCTGGGTGGGGTAGCATGTTGTCCCCGTGTCCCCCGTGGGCTTTCTCTGTGTTCTCCTGGTTTCCTCCCACCCGAGGAGAGGATTGGGGGGAGATGATAATGGATGGGTAATGGATGGACCTCGTCTCGTCTCAGTAAATTTACGGGCAATTTGAAGCAGCCCATTCACCTTGAATCCATATTTTTGCACCGTGGGCTTCCTCTGTGTTCTCCAGTTTCCTCCCACAGCATGAAAACATGGGTTCAAGGTGAATGGGCTGCTTCAAATTGCCCGTAAATATAATGAGATGAGATGAGGGCCATCCATCCATCCATCCATCCATCCATCATCCCCCTTAATCCTCTACAAGGGTCTCAGGGGAGAACGCGTTGGGTGCTGGACAGATACACCCAGAACAGGGGGCCAATCTATCGCTGGGCACCCGTTGACACAGACACACTCTATATGGGGCAAATTTGAACCCATGTTTTTGGACTGTGGGAGGAAACCTGGAGAAAGCCCACACGGACATGGGGAGAACATGCAAACTCCACCCAGATTGGGAGTCGAACCGGGAGTCCCCAGTGCAAAGAGGGCGAACGTGCTAAACCACAAAGCCACCCCTGAGATGAGGTCATTTTTGTTAATTGAACAGACGGAACCGAGGACACGTCCGTACCCCTCGCATAGAACGCGCATCTCGGTGGTGCATCGTCTCCACCTCACGAGTGACACTGCCGTGCAAAGAGTGTCCCAACATGAACAATAAGAACTAACAGGTTCGGTTCTGCGGTGGTCCGGTTCTGTGATGGATGAGTAAAAGGTGACAGAGCCCAGCAACCAGCTGCGGAACTAAAAAAGTGGCCCCTTGTGGTTGGTGTATGTTCTAAAACGGCCAATTACCTCTGTAGGGTACTTCTAACATGCGTGTGGTGGTGGTGTGGGGGGGGCGTCAACGGCTGTTGGGTTTTGTGCTTTAAACCGAGCGTCCGAAAAGCGAGGGACGAGCGGGCGTCCCCGGGACTCACCCATCCGCACGGACGACAGGACCGGAGTCTGGCTGAAGGAGGATGGAGGCATACTGAGCACGGCGACTAGCAGGACGTAGACGTGAATCGACAGCAGCACCGCTGGCAGTTCCGGCATCTTCTACTGCTCCTCATGGAGACGCCGTCTGCTGCCTATAGCACCCCCTGCAGGACAGGTGAGAGGATAAGGAAAGAGGGTTAGCCGGCAGGATGTGACCAGAGCTGCGATCACAGGCCTTCTGCATGCAGTGACACGCGTCAGCCACCAGAGAGCGGCACGGAGACGGTCCCATTTGATGGACAGAACCGGGACGTCTGCCGGACTTGTGGCTTTGATGTTACATTTACATTTACATTTAGTCGTTTATCAGAATGAGAGAACGTCACAAGTCAGAAGTTCTGAAGAAAACCAGCTACACTGTACAATTATCAAACCTGATCGTTATCTGATGCTACACCCCCCCCCCCCCTTATTTTAATTTATTACTTTATTATTATTTTTCTATGGCGGCACGATGGCTTAGTGGTTTAGCATGTTCTCCTCTCAGCACTAGGGATTCCTAGTTCGAATCCCAATCTGGGTGGAGTTTCCGCGTGGGTTTCCTCCGGGTTCTCCGGTTTCCTCCCACAGTCCAAAAAACATGAATCAAGGTCAATTGAATTCTCAAAATTGCCCCATATAGAGTGTGTGTGTGTGAGTGAGTGTGTGTCCAGTGATAGATTGGCGTCCTGTCCTGGGTGTACCTGCCCAGCGCCCGAAACGTTCTCCCCTGGATGGGCATGAGGAACCCCCCCTGCGACCCTAATAGAGGATAAAGCGGAAGATAATGGATGGCGTTTGATTCATGGCCGGGTTCTACTGGCTTCCAAAACAATTATTCATTATCTTCAGCTTAATTCTGTACTAGCGTTATGTGTGTGTGTGTGTATATATATATATGTATGTGGCTTAGTGGTTTAGCATGTTCTCCTCTCAGCGCTAGGGATTCCCGGTTTCGAATCCCAATCTGGGTGGAGTTTGCACGTTCTCCCCGTGTCCGCGTGGGTTTCCTCGCGGGTTCTCCGGTTTCCTCCCACAGTCCAATAACATGGATGAAGGTAAATTGAATTCTACTAATTGCCCCATATAGAGTGTGTCTGTGTGAGTGAGTGTGTGCTCAGCAATAGATTGGCGTCCTGTCCTGGGTGTATCTGCCCAGAGCCCCAAACGTTCTCCCCTGGATGGGCATGGGAACCCCCCCTGAGACCCTAGTAGAGGATAAAGTGGAGGATGATGGATGGATGGATGTTTTCAGTCTTAAACACAACATTTATTCTGTATGAAATGTGTTTTTGGCGTTTTTTTTGAAGCCTCTTGAAGGAATGCGTTGGATCTAAATTGCTTTAAATGGAAATAAGAGCCTCGTTTTTTCATCGATTTCAGATTTCGCCGACTGTTTGCGGACGGATGAGCAACGAAAAACCGAGGTTCTTGCGCAATCAAATAACGTTTACAAATGTATACCGCCGCCCGGCTGCCGTTTCTCACTCTGCATACCCCCCCCACCCACCCCCAATCATCAGTGTAAAGAGCAGTAAACGCACGACAGCCGACACTTCTGAAGCCGGGGTTAGCAGGTGCGCTAATTAGAGCTTGTTTTCGCGATTTGCCCGGACCCTGGGAGAGCGCTGTCTGTGCGTGAGGAACGGCGGCGGCGTGGCAAACGATCTCGGGCCAGTTTCCGACAATTAGCATCCGGGGAGAGCGAAAAAGAGACGAGGCAAGGAAATCGGCGGCATCCAACCGGCACGGCGTGGACGGCACTTGACGAGGTCGTAAAGACGTCTGCTGCAGTAAACAACAAGACGCTTTATTAGCCGGGATAAGCCCTCCATGGAATTGACTCCGGATCACTTGAGGTTTTATTACGAGCACCATTTCAAAACAATCAGCCGTCAGCGAGCGGACGTTCCCGAAGACGGTTCCCTCTGTCTGCTGGAACATCCACCCACCCATCCATCCATCATCTTCCGCTTTATCCTCTACTAGGGTCACGGGGGAGAACATTTGGGGCGCTGGGCAGATACACCCACGACAGGATGCCATCTATCACTGAGAACACTCACTCACACAGACACACTCTATATGGGGCAATTTGGAGAATTCAATTCACCTTGGTCCATGTCTTTTGGACTGTGGGAGGAAACCGGAGAACCCGGAGGAAACCCATGCGGACACGGGGAGGACATGGAGACTCCACCCAGACTGGGATTCCAACCAGGAATCCGGTTTCCTCCCACGGTCCAAAAACATGGATCGAGTTCAATTGATTTCTCCAAATTGCCCCATATAGTGAGTGTGTGTCCAGTGATAGATTGGCATCCTGTCCTGGGTGTATCTGCCCAGCGCCCGAGACGTTCTCCCCTGGATGGGCATGGGGAACCCCTCCACCGCGACCCTAGAGGAGGATAAAGCGGAAGATAATGGATGGAATGGATGAACAGTCCAATCTAACGATCTAAGAGGTGCGCCCCGTCATTTTGTTTGTGTTTCGGGTAACAAATGGAGGACGGAACTTTCCAACTTGGACGCGTTGATTAATTCTCTGCTCGAGATACTACGTTAGACGACACGCTGCCGACTGCTGCCAAGAATCCACGTCTGTTTCCAATGTTTGCCTGAAGACGTGTGAGGGGGTGAGAGAGAGAGAGAGAGAGAGAGAGAGCGAGAGAGAGAGAGAGAGAGAGAGCGAGAGAGAGAGAGAGAGAGAGAGAGAGAGGATATTTGCTGCACACTTGGCAGTCTGCAAAGCCTTTTTATGAAAGCAAGGAAGGCGTAAAATCGGGCCGCCGTAATTATCCAGAGAGGAAGAGGGACTCGGAGCGAGCGAGCGAGAGAGAGAGAGAGAGAGAGAGAGAGAGAGAGCGAGAGAGGTAGCCTCGGGGGGGAAGGAAGGAGCAGATAGCTGGCAATTTATTTGTTTCTTCATCTTTGTAGCTAAGAATCGAATGTGACAGTTACAATGATACCAACGTGAATCACTCAATTGAATTCTGGAACATGAGCGTTGAATATCGAGCGTCTGTGAACGGCGGACGGGGCGGCACGGTGCCTTAGTGGTTTGCCATGTTCTCCTCTCAGCGCGAGGGGTTCCCGGTTCGAATCCCAATCTGGGTGGAGTTTCCATGTCCTCCCCGTGTCCCGTGGGCTTTCCTCCAGGTTCTCCGGTTTCCAAAAAACATGGATTCTCCAAATTGCAAATTGTCAGTGTTGTCATTGCAAATTGACAAGGCGTCCTGTCCTGGGTGTATCTGCCCAGCGCCCGAAATGTTCCCCCCTGGATGGGCATGGGGGGAACCCCCCCCCCCGCGACCCTAGTATAGGAGGATGGATAGGTGGATGTAGAAGGAGGTGGTGGTGCCGTCACCCGCGTTCGTCACCTGAACCCGTCTGAGGAAGCCGGAAACAAACAGCTGGCGATTTCCAACCCCATTTTCCTTTCCGATTTGCCCCCCCAAGCCGACCGTAAACTACTCCGGAGGAGACCCGGGCGTGCGTGGCGTGACCCCTAGGGCATTCCGTGGGCAGGTGCTGCATGAGGACTTCAAAGCCGGCTTCCCATCAGAGACAGAGACTGTCGGCAGCGAGCGCGTGGGTCGTCCGGATGCTCGTCCTCGCGTCCTCCCGGCGTGCTGCGGGCAGAAATGCTACGCTTCATTCCGTCTCTGTCCCTCACGTCGCAGGCTGTCAGTCCCCTCCTTCATCCCCCCACCCTCACAGACGGGCCGTTCCACGCGCCGCCCTTTCGCCTTCGCCGTTTGCGTCTCTAATGTCGAGTCACTTTGCGTTACGGAGCGCTCTAAACGGCGGCTTCCGCCACGCGGCAGCATCACAGAGAGTCGAGTCCTTTCAATTAGCGTCTGAGGACGGAAAGATAAACTCCCTGAAACTTGCAAAGGCGCAAACCCTGAGAGAAATCGAGAATAAACAGGGATCCTGCTGGCGTTCCTGAAGTTCAACCGATCCTTCTTTTCTTTTCTTTTCTTTTTTTTTAAGGAAAATACATCAGGCTTTTGTGAAATAGGCCACGGAAAACCAAGAATGTCTTTTGAAAAGCTTTGCTTCAGTGTGGAAGTCAGAATGGAGATAACAGCTGCAAACAGCAACAGACGCACCAACATCACAGACTCAGACCTATCCCGTCTTAGATAACAATATATGGGTTGTGGGCTCAAGTCCCCGGTCCACTGACATTACCAGTAT
This sequence comes from Corydoras sp. C115, assembly GCA_019802505.1. NCBI lineage: Eukaryota > Metazoa > Chordata > Actinopteri > Siluriformes > Callichthyidae > Corydoras > Corydoras sp. C115. Next base: position 2,547,368 of record JAFMOC010000040.1, read on the forward strand.
GGGTCCTTGAGCAAGACCTATAACCTTAACCATTGCTCCAGGGATTCTGTATATAACCCCAACCTGTGTTCTGACCCCAAACCAGCAAGCTGAGACATGTTATCCACCCTATCATATAGTTTGGCAGACATATGGCGCGCCCACCTACATGCCATAAATCCATCCATTATCTTCAGCAACTAGGGGGGTGGGTTCCCCATGCCCATCCAGGGGAGAAGGTTTCGGGCGCTGGGCAGATAGACCCAGGACAGGGCGCCAATCCATCACTGGGCAGACTTTCACTCACACACACACACTCTATATGGGGCAATTTGGAGAATTCCATTGACCTTGATCCATGTTTTTGGACTGTGGGAAGACCGGAGAACCCGGAGGAGAACGTGGAAACTCCACCCAGATTGGGATTCGAAGCGGGAATGCCTAGCGCTGAGAGGAGAACATGCTAAAGCACTAAGCCAACCGTATACAGAACGGCATTTTAAAATGCAGATGATGTCATCAGTGATGCCCAATATCAGTGCTCCACCGTAACCAACGCAGGTGGGGCTGAATGCCCCTATCGTCTAAATCTAATTGAAAGCCTTCGTACATCGTCGATCGATACCGCGCCGCAGTTCGCCTCTGTATTCCCCGCAGACCGTACTGACTGAACGTTACGATTTTAATCTGGCAAACAGAACGTGTCTCAGAACGTGTCTCACAGCTGTTTGTCTTGCGCATGACGGATCACTGATCTCAGTACGTAGCGACAGATGTGCACCGAATTACATCCAAATCACAGTAACAAAGAGTAAACCTGTTTGATTTTGGGTTTTTTTTTTTGTTGTTTGTTCTGCTACTTGAGCGGCACGGTGGCTTAGTGGTTTAGAATGTTCTCCTCTCAGCTCTAGGGATTCCCGGTTCAAATTCCCATCTGGATGGAGTTTCCATGTCCTCCCCTTATCCGTGTGGGTTTACTCCGGGTTCTCCGGTTTCCTCCCACAGTCCAGAAAACATGGATCAAGGTCAATTGAATTCTCCAAATTGCCCCATATAGAGTGTGTATGTCTGTGTGAGTGAGTGTGTGTCCAGAGATAGATTGGCGCCCTGTCCTGGGTGTATCTGCCCAGCGCCTGAAACTTTCTCCCTTGGATGGGCATCCCCCTACCAACTTACCCCCATGACCCTAATAGAGGATAAAGTGGAAGATAATGGATGGATGGATGGATGTTCTAAAATAAATAGGGACAAAAGTATTTGGACAGGGTTAGGGACATACATATCGCACATACAGGAGTCTCGGATTAACCGGTGTCTCCTTTGCGGCTCCATCAATGTGTCAGTGGGATTCTCTGCTCATTTATACAGAGATGCACTTGTGAGGTCAGACACCGATGACGGATGTGAAGACCTCGCTCACCATCTCAATTCTGCTTTATTCCAAAGATGCTGGACCAGCACATTCCCAACTCTCCCTCACTGGCTTCATTCCCGACATCAGTACTCAACCCTGTCAGTGCTAACTCTGTCAGTCTTCTCACTCATATCTCAACCCTCGCACAACCATCGTCATATTTATGTTGCTTCTTCTGGAACATGTTCAGCGAAGAAACACGACGACGATGTTCACTTGTCCACATTGTTCTGTTTTCTCCAATTTGCATGGAATTTATCTCCTACTCGCTGCGGCTTTAATTCAATAGCAGCCTTATTCAAAGCCAACGCACTCCGAGAGAGAGAGAGAGAGAGAGCGCCCTCATTTGTAATGCGGCCAAGTGTGGCAAAACTGAGTTCAAACAAAGGTGGTGAAATGAGAATACAGATAATAAAAAGAGATAATAAATAAATTTCAACTAAAGAGATTCATGTGAGGGAAAATTGCTGGGAACCATGTCTTTTAAATGGGCCGGCAGAGCGAGTAATGCGAAGCATAACCGTAAAACAATAACCCAATAAGATGATAGAATTAAAGTCAATAACGCATTTAATTCTATTTGGAGCCCGTTTTCGCTACCAAGGGCTCCGGGAGCCATTTCCATGTTCAAGACATTGATACGGCCATTCTATCATTTTCCCCACCGGCACATTTAAACTTAGGCCGGTATACGTGGATGAACATGGGGAGAACATGCTAAACCACACATGTATTATAACGTCTGCCTGTGCTAAATGTTGCCGTGCCATTACATGCACATATAAATTCCGCCAACAATACGAGCCCCGAAAACATTCATTCATTCCTTTATTAGCTCCCGCTTTATCCTCTAGTAGGGTCACGGGGGGGGGTTCCCCATGCCCATCTAGGGGAGAACGTTTTGGGCGCTGGGCAGATACACCCAGGACAGGGCGCCAATCCATCGCTGGGCACACACTCACTCACTCACACAGACACACTCTATATGGGGCAATTTGGAGAATTCAATTGACTTGATCCATGTTTTTGGACTGTGGGAGGAAACCGGAGAACCCGGAGGAAACCCACGTGGACACGGGGAGAACATGGAAACTCCACCCAGATTGGGATTCGAACCGGGAATCCCTAGTGCTGAGAGGCGAACGTGCTGACCACTAAGCCACCGTGCCGCGCCCCGAAAACATATGGAGAAAAATACTAGATCTGGGTGGAGGTTCCATGTTCTCCCTGTTTCCTCCGGAATCTCCGGGTGAGTTGGCTGCTCTACATTGCCCCTATAGGACAGTGTGTCTGTGTGTTCACGGGAGTGCCCAGCGATAGATTGGTGACCCAAATGTTCTCCCCTGAATGGGCATGAGAAACCCCCCCCCCCCCCCGTGACCCTAGTATAGGATGGAGGAAACGATATTCTACATCAACACAAAACTGCTCCACTGCGCACTGCGCCATCGAAATAGCAATCCATCAAAGTCAGACCACACCTGGCTCTTAAAGGGACCAGCGAGTGACACGCCGATTGGTTTATCGGACGTTACGTTCAAAACAAACGCACGCACTTTGGCAGTTTTCCCGTCCTCATTATAGCAAAGACACCCGGACACGCCCCCAAACCCAGCGGCGCGGCTGACGGCTCGTTTACGATTCAAATAAAGAGAGAACCTTCAGAACAAGCAGCGGATAAAAACTCACAATAAATCAATTAGAATTACGGAATCTTTATTCTGAAGAATCTTCATCTAAAGGTGTTCGTTTAATAAAATCAACACTGGAAACGGAACCACAGATCCAGATTCACTGAACTGAAAACCAGAACGGCGCCTCCAACAGGCGGACACGTCCTCGTCTGAACCTTCAGATTTAAAAAGGTCAAAACTGAGTCACATGACTCACATAAGCTTAGTTAAATTTATAGCTTGAGAAACAGAAATCATATGTTCATCACACACACACACACACACACACACACACACACACAAGCACTCTCTCACACTCACACACACACACAGACACACACACACATACACACACACACAAACACACACAAACATACACACACACACACACACACACACACACACACACACACACACACAAACACGCACAAACACACGCACGCACACACACAAACATACACACACACACACACACACACAAACACACACAAACATACACACACACACACAAACACACACACACACACTCTTTCTCACACACAAACACACACACACACACACACACACAAACACACACAAACACACACACTCTCTCTCACACACAAACACAAACACACAAAAAAACACGCACAAACACACATACAAACAAACATGCACAAACATACACACACACTCTCTTACACACACAAACACTCACTCTCTCTCACACACACACACACACAAAACAAACACAAACACACTCTCTCTCTTTCCCTCTCTCACACACACATACACACACACACACACACACTCTTTCTTTCCCTCACACACACACACACACACACACACACACACACACACACACACAGAGGCCTGTAATGAATGGCGGTGTTTATTGTGGAGATCAGTGTAGGTTGAAGGTCACGTCTTTCAGATCATCTGTAAAAGCATCTCGCGGTCTCTGAGCGTCACAGCGACAAAAAAAAATAAAAAACCCATCAGGACCCGTGAAAGCTCGGAGAAGGACGTCTGCTTTGACCTGCCATGGTTCTCCTGCGCTCCGTCACTTAGACACAGAAACGCAGTTTCCACCGGGTTCCGTCTCCGGCAGAACCCGGACCTCGCTCGCTGACACCGTCCACAAACTGCTCGTTCATCTCCGTCCACGAGGGTTCTGACAGCGCGGGCCTCTGACATCCGTGATGCATGGCCCGAGATGTACCACCGTCTTACCATCATCTCTCTCTCTCTCTCTCTCTCTCTCTCTCGCTCACTGGCTCTCTGATGCAAAGTGTGTGTGTGTGTGTGTGTGTGTGTGTGTGTGTGTGTGTGTGTGTGTGTGTGTGTGAAAACAAATAGGCTTTCCCGCAGCCGGCTGCATATGTAGTGCACGCTTTGGCGGTCGGGTGAATTGCAGTGCGACGCTATCCGGGGGATGCACTCATATGATCCTGATTCCGCCGCCTCAGACAATGAGCCCGGCCGCCCGCCCGCCCGCCCCGCCGCAGATACGCGGCGCAATTAAAGACTCTCGCAACTTCCTCGCACTCGCGGCGGGTCACGCCGCGCGACTCCGACGCCGTCTGCCGCGCGCAGCTCAGGTTATAGTCTGCCAAACGCTTTTACGACGTTGCAGATATTTATATTTAGTCTGCCAAACGCATAACGACACCGTAAATGAAGATAACGGAATAATTTGCTCGTATATAACACGCGCGACAGATATACGGCCTTCGCGGCGGCGAATGGGAAGCCCTTATTATTTCTGCTGGAGGAGTTACTGCGCTCCCATTCGCCCGGCGCGCCGCTGGAAAGTCATTAGGGGGTGATTGGTGATGGAGTCGTCATGTGACACTCGCCCGTTTAATCAGTAAAGGGTGTCGAGACTGATGTGTTTGAAGGAACCAGGAATCCACTAATGATGCTCTAAAGAACGTACGGGAACGCCCGTCGGTTTGTCAGCTGCTGAAGCGTGTCCTCTAATATCAAATACCAAACGGGACGCTCCGACCTTAACTCTGATCGGCTGAGGTAATATTAATAAATATTAATAAATAAATAAATAAATAAATAAATATTAATAAAATTAATATAAATTATTTTAAATTAATTAATATTAATATAAACAGCGATCTGATTCCCGATGAGCAGCGCGTCTGTCGTGCATTTATGTTGTTGTTTTTTTATTGTAGTTTGTCTGTATCTGTTTTATAAAAGTAATAAAGTAATAAAGCACTCGAGGTTGTGTATTATTGTGAATAAATCACTTCCCCGAGCAGCACGGTGACTTAGTGGTTTAGCATGTTCTCCTCTCAGCGCTGGGGATGCCCGGTTCAAATCCCAATCTGGGTGCAGTTTGCATGTTCTCCCCGTGTCCACGTGGGTTTCCTCCGGGTTCTCCGGGTTCCACCCACAGTCCAAAAACGTGGATCAAGGTCAATTGAGTTCTCCAAATTGCCCCATATAGAGTGTGTCTGTGTGAGTGAGTGTGTGCCCAGCGATAGATTGCCCCCCTGTCCTGGGTGTATATGCCTGAAACGTTCCCTGGATGAGCATGGGCATGGGCATGGGCATGGGGAACCCCCCCCCGAACCCTAGTAGAGGATAAAGCGGAAGATAATGGATGGATGGATGGAACTCACTTTCCTGTGATTTAAAACTCTTTACTCTCGTTTCTGCGTGGGGTTCCTCCGGGTTCTCTGGTTTCCTCCCACAGGCTAAAACATGGATTCAATCTGATAGATTGGTGTCCTGTCCTGGGTGTATCTGCCCAGCACCTGAAACGTTCTCCCCTGGATGTGCATGGAGAACCCTCCCACACCCACGGTAGAGGATGCAGATTGTAATGAGTTGGTGAAGTGAACGTAACTAATTTGGGAGACGGAACCTTATTCGTGTAAATACACTGTATACAATCTGATTTAAAATGGAAATGGGCTCTGGAATTAAATCCGCCTCGGCTCTTAAACGCGGTACACTCCGTGATGTACTCTCTGTGCTCGCAGCATCATTACATCTTATTTACCTTCATGCCATTTCAAAACGGATTGAGAGTGCGGTGGCATCCAAACAATATAAAGTACAAATGCAAAACGTGGATTACACCGGAACTGTGTGAAAACAGAGCGGGTTTGAACTTAAGGATGTCCGCGGGTCGCAGGGTTCGAGCCATAAGGGTGCACCACATGACCTGTATGAGGACCTCTCCAGCTAAGAGAGGGATATTTTGGATTGGTTCTTAAATTGGATCCAAATTGTGAATAGATCATCATATTAGGGCTAAAAAAAAAAAAAAAAAAAAAAAAAAAAAAAAAAAAAAAAAAAAAAAGGGAAGTCAGATCCGAATTAAGTTTATTGGCCATGACTCATTACAAGGCATTAGATTTGGCAGATGCTCAATTTGGCACGGGCGTATAAAGCCTAGTGTTGATTCCTTCATCCTCTGTGAGTGCCATGTCTTTAATAGAGCCGCACATCATAATACATCCGATTTATTATTTATAACCTCACGGACACGGAACGAGTCACGTTAAAAAGCCCAGGTCACAAACATTACACGTTACAAATCGTCCAAAACGTTAATGAAAGAACCTTTGCTCGGAACCTCAGCTCAGTGGAATAAAGAATTACATCACGAATGGAATCAAGGCAACATAATCGTCTTACAATACAGAGCACGAATAAAGCACAGGCATAATAACCACCCCCCCCCACAACACGCCCCCCCAAAAAAACCAAAAAACTGCAATTTCTCAGATAGCATATGGATGTGGGTCACTTCTGGTTGACATGTGGATCTGCTGGTCCACTGCCGGCACTGGCAAACCACATGTTTGCCGAAGGGCGCCCCTCATATGAAAACATGGGTCACATGACTCGCAGCACATCTGGCGCACGTTGGAAAGTCATCTACATATCTATATATGAGCCACATGTTCCAGAACGCACATCTGGTTAACAACTGATATAGATTTAGCAGTGCTCCCAACATGTGAGCCAACTGCCGATGCATGGTTCTGATCCGGTGCATATGTCGTCCACGTCCCGCGGCCGAGCTGTAAAGCCTACAGTGCTTTATACACGGAGGAGTGTGTCCTCTACACACACACACACACACACACACACAAACACACACACACAGAGTGAAGTGAGCACATGTGAGCAACACGACCCCCGGGTTAGGTGACTTGCCCAAGGGTACTCCAGCCATAGCATTCGGCAACTTGGCATAGTATCAAACCGGGAGCCTTCAGGTTGCAAGGCTAATTTCTTAACCACAAGCCTACGACTGCCCCATAGTGGACAGGCAACAGAGGAAAAACAGGACATGTGATCTACTCCAGACTTTTTAAAATTAATTATTATTACTATCTCATCTCGTTATCTTCCATTTAATCCTGAATTAAGGTCATCGGGAGGGGGGAGGGGGGAAAGTTCCACATGCCTATGTAAGGGAGAACATTAACACTCAGGACAGCGCGCCAATACATCACTGTGCACACACTCACTCTCTCACACACACACACACACACACACACACACACACACACACACACACAGATACACACAGGGCGCCAAACCTATATAATACATATATATATATATATATATATATATATATATAAATATATATATATATATATATATAGTGTATATAGGGCATATATACATAGTGTAGCGCTGGTGAGATTATATATATACATACATACATACATACATATATATATATATATATATATATATATATATATATATATATATATATATATATATATACATATATATATATATATAGGGGCAATTTAGAGCAACCAATTTACCATGAATCCATGTTAGACTGTGGGAGGAAACCGGAGAACATGGAAACACCACAAAGAATGGGGTTCTATTGTTATTATTATTATTATTATTTTAATTATTATTATTCGTCCAGCGGCACGGTGGCTTAGTGGTTTAGCACGTTCTCCTCTCAGCGCTACGGATTCCCGGTTCGAATCCCCATCTGGGTGGAGTTTCCATGTTCTCCCCGTGTCCGCGTGGGTTTCCTCCGGGTTCTCCGCTTTCCTCCCACAGTCCAAAAAACATGGCTCAAGTCAATTGAATTCTCAAAATTGCCCCATATAGAGTGTGTGTCTGTGTGAGTGAGTGTGTGCCCAGCGATGGATCGGCGCCCTGTCCTGGGTCTATCTGCCCAGCGCCCGAGACGTTCTCCTCTGGATGGGCATGGGGAAACCCACCGCGACCCTAATAGAGGATAAAGCGGGAGATAATGGATGAATGAATTATTCGTCCATCATTATTATTATTATTATTATTTATTTTTATAACACCCATCACATCAACATTATTTCTGCCTGTTGCTTTGACGAAGCTTCTCTCGTTAGCCCTCACTGTCGTTCTACATTTATACAATACAATATGAACCTTGCTAATCCCCTTTAATTGATGTCTTATTGGTCAGCCGTCACTGGATCAGGTATTTTGAAGGCGATGGACGATTCTCTGATGGTGATGGTCGGTCAGCGTAATGATTCTTCGGATTGGAAGTGAAGTGTAAAACAATGCTGCTGCGATTAACGCGGTAATGTGAATCCTTTACATTAATGATCATCAGCAGCAGTGTTAGTGGTGCCGCAGTTTGTGTTTCCAGTTCTAATCATCCCGAAACGCAAAGATTAAAGGCGTTTATGTGATGGATTCAGTCTGATTTTTGGAGTTTTAATGAGATGTGAGGCGGCTCCGACGGCGTTCTCTGCTCCGGGTTCTAAACAGGTTAGAAATGCAGGTTACGTTCTGTGAAGCAATTAATAGAGCCGCGGAGCTGAATGCAGATGTGTGACATGCTGAGTCTGATGAGATTACACAGTCTGATGCTCTGATACACACTAAACCCAGACATCCTGCTCTGCCTCTCAGCCGGGAGACAGCCAGGGTGTGTTAGTGACGTTCTGACGTTCCACGTCCATCAATTCCAAAATCAGCCATCCATTATCTCCAGCTTTATCCTCTACTGGGGGGATGGTTCCGCGTTCCCATCCAGGGGTGAACGTTTCAGGCGCTGGGCAGATACACCCAGGACAGGACGCCCATCTATCACTGGACACAGACTCACTCACTCACACACACACACTCTTTATGGGGCAATTTGGAGAATTCAATTGACCTTGATGCATGTTTTTTGGACTGTGGGAGGAAACCGGAGAACCCGGAGGAAGCCCACACGGACACGGGGAGGACATGGAAACTCCACTCAGATTGGGATTCGAACCGGGAATCCCTAGCGCTGAGAGGAGAACATGCTAAACCACTAAGCCGCCGTGCCGCCAAGCGCTGAACCATCCATCCATTCATTATCTTCCGCTTTATCCTCTATTAGGGTCGCGGGTTCTCCATGCCCATCCAGGGGAGAACGTTTCAGGTGCTGGGCAGATACACCCAGGACAGGGCGCCAATCTATCGCTGGGCACACACTCACTCACACAGACACACTCTATATGGGGCAATTTGGAGAACTCAATTGACTTGATCCATGTTTTTGGACTGTGGGAGGAAACTGGGGAACCCGGAGGTAACCCACGCGGACACGGGGAGAACGTGGAAACTCCACCCAGATGGGGATTCGAACCGGGAATCCCTAGCGCTGAGAGGAGAACATGCCAAACCACTAAGCCGCCGTGCCGCCAAGCTCTGAAAAATCCATCCATCCATAATCTTCCGCTTTATCCTCTATTAGGGTCGCGGGGGAGGTTCCCCATGCCCATCCAGGAGAGAACGTCTCAGGCGCTGGGCAGATACACCCAGGACAGGATGCCAATCTATCACTGGGCACACACTCACTCACACACACACACTCTTTATGGGGCAATTTGGAGGATTCAATTGACCTTGATCCATGTTTTTGGACTGTGGGAGGAAACTGGGGAACCCAGAGGTAACCCACGCGGACACGGAGAGTACATGGAAACTCTACCCAGATTGGGATTCAAACCCGGGAATCCCTAGCGCTGAGAGGAGAACATGCCAAACCACTAAGCCGCCGTGCCAATCCGCTCTGTTTTCTTTATGACTCATAATCAGATCTCTGGCGGCGTTCGCCATTTCCAAAAAAAAAAAAACGGCTTCGAGCAGCCGGAGTGGGAACTCGATGACTGACGTTCGTTTCGCCTTCACGCCCCCCTCCTCCCCCCTCCCCCCCCCCCCCGCAGGCGGATTTCTGAACCTGCCATAAATGAGTCAGATGACATTTGCGGGTCTGATCAGCGCGGTGCTCCGGTCGGATCCCGGCTCTGTGTTTACAGCTCGTCCCGCTCGCCTCGCCTCCCGTTTTTCCGAAGGCCGTGGAAAGCGTCACCCCGCACTCGAACCTTTTTCCAAAGCTCCATCTCCGTCTTGATGCTCGCCATGCCACTCGCCCGGGTCACCGCCTCGGTTAACCCTCTCTCTGGGGTAATGGGGCAACCGTTCTCTGGGGTAATGGGGCAAGGCGCCTCGACTCGACTCCTCCGGCTTCTCATCATCTCATCATCGAGCTGCTGATGCTGCAAATAAGTGATGTCATCTCGCTCCGTGTTCTGTAATCACCACGTCAACCAACGACAGCTGCCGCGCATTTCACCCTCACCGTCACCCACGACTGACCAACGTACACTCCACGGCCATTTTAGTTGGTTCTACACTCGCTCACTCACTGTTTTGCGGTTCCTCCCATCGTACAGATGGACTTTGTAGTTCTACAATCACATTCTGTAGTCCATCTGTTTCTCTACATACTTTGTTACTATCCATCCATCATCTTCAGCTTTATCCTCTACTAGGGTCGCGGGGGGGGGGGGGGGGGGGGGGTGGGGGGGGGGGGGGGGGGGGGGGGGGGGGGGGGGGGTGTGGGGGGGGGGGGGGGGGGGGGGGGGGGGGGGGGGGGGGGGGGGGGGGGGGGGTGGGGGGGTGGGGGGGGGGGGGGGGGGGGGGGGGGGGGGGGAGGGGGGGGGGGGGGGGGGGGGGGTGGGGGGGGGGGGGGGGGGGGGGGGGGGGGGGGGGGGGGGGGGGGGGGGGGGGGGGGGGGGGGGGGGGGGGGGGGGGGAGGGGGGGGTGGGGGGGGGGGGTGGGGGGGGGGGGGGGGGGGGGGGGGGGGGGGGTGGGGGGGGGGGGGGGGGGGGGGGGGGGTATGCCCATGCCCATCCAGGGGAGAACGTCTCAGGCGCTGGGCAGATACACCCAGGACAGGACGCCAATCTATCACTGGACACTCACTCACTCACACACAGACACACTCTATATGGGGCAATTTGGAGAGCTCAATTGACATTGATCCATCTTTTTGGACTGTGGGAGGAAACCGGAGAACCCGGAGGAAACCCACACGCGGACACGGGGAGAACATGCAAACTCCACCCAGATGGGGATTCGAACCGGGAATCCCCAGCCCTGAGAGGAGAACATGCTAAACCACTAAGCCACCGTGCCACCAAGCTCTGAACCATCCATTCATCAATTATCTTCAGCTTTATCCTATATTAGGGTGGTGGTGGGGGGGGGGGGGTTCCCCATGCCCATCCAGGGGAGAACGTTTGGGGCGCTGGGCAGATACACCCAGGACAGGACACCAATCTATCTCTGGGCACACACTCACTCACACACACACACTATATATGGGGCAATTTGGAGAACTCAATTGACGTTGATCCATGTTTTTTGGACTGTGGGAGAAAACCGGAGAACCCGAAGGAAACCCACGCGGACACGTGGTAGGCCATGGAAACTCCACCCAGATGGGGATTCGAAGTGGGAATCCCCAGCGCTGAGAGGAGAACGTGCTAAAGCACTAAGCCAGCGTGCCGCCCCCCTCGCGTCGGAGAACCGATAGCAGCTTTAATGAGCGGCGCTCGTTTGTCCGCCGTCCCCCGGGACGACGCTCGGTGTTTGATTCGGTCGCCGCCGGCGGCGCACGTACAGAAGACAGCGATAACAACAACAATGACTAAAGCTCCGACCGATGTTCCATCTGCACCGTCTCCATATGCATGAGCACCCCCCCCCCCACACAAACCCCTCACCCCTACTCCCCCACCCCCATCATGGACCATCATGGAATTCCTGGACGGATCCCCGGAGAGCCGCGAGGATGAAGGCGTCCCGGGCGAAATTCTCCCGGTAAACATTGTTACCTTTATTAGGCTCACGCATCGAGACAAGGAGCAGAGACGTCTCCGGAGGGGTCGGGGGGGGGGTGGGTTGGGGTGGGGGGGGGGGTTTGATCCCATCAGAGGAACTCAACATAAAACGCCTCGTCTCCCGCGCCGAGCCCACACACGGGCAAATCAGCCGCGGCGGCGCAATCGCGCCGGACAGAAGGGCCGGCGGCCGACTGTGATGTCGAGCCGGCGGAACCCTGTCGCCCGGCGTAACGAGCCCTCGTTACGGGACGGAAAAAACCAGCGGGAGGGGGGGGGGCGGCGGGCCGAGCTGCGTCAGGGCAATTAAGCTACACGACACCTATAGAACCGACTGGGAAAAGGTTATCAGGGCCGGAAACATAAATGCCCCGGCCCGCGTCGGAGGTCGGCGTGGGGAGAACAGCTTATCCAACCGGCAGCCAGCCGCCGTTATGCTAATGAGCCGTATGTTAAAGGGAATAAGCAAAGATGCAGAATGATGAGTGATTTCGGGAAGCACAAACATTTAATAGAAGATTACCATAGCCCTGTTTCATAGCTCACTGAACGCATGCATAATGTACGACCTGCCCCCCCACCCCTGTGTGTGTGTGTGTGTGTGTGTGTGTGTGTGTGTGTGTGTGTGTGTGTGTGTGTGTGTGTACATGTTTCCATACCCTCCGCTTCCATTTATTCACGGCTTTTTAATTTCTCGAGCCGGAGCCGAAATTAAGATAACCCCGCCGCCGACGACTAATATTTTCCGCCTTTAATCCGAGGCGAGATAGCGCCCGTCCTGGCGTCAACACGCCGCCTTCTCCGAGATCTCATTAATTAGGCCGGGCCATTTTCTCGCCGCGTGCTATCGGAAGGTACAATCAGCCCGCGCGCCGCGCTTTTAGCATAATAAACGAAGTTTTATTCGGGAAAAAAAAAAATAAATAAATAAAAAATAAAAAGGCGCGCCTGATTGTTCGCCGACGAGTTACGACGAGAGAACGCAGAGCGTAATCGGGCCGTTACGCCGTTATTCACTCAGCCATCGGCTCGTCGTCGTGCGCGTCGCGACCTACCAGCTGAAAGAACGGCGTCTTTAATGTTTCCATCGAAACGGGATTCATGTACGATAAACTTAATGAGCGAATGTCAGCGGAGGTCACCGAGGTCGTGCCTCGTTCTGCCCGTATTTGGCACTCCGGGTCCGAGCAGGATTGTCCTTCGTCATGCTCTACGGTAAATTCATTCATTCATCCATTATCTCCTGCTTTATCCTCTATTAGGGTCGCAGGGGGGTTCCCCATGCCCATCCAGGGGAGAACGTTTCGGGCGCTGGGCAGATAGACCCAGGACAGGACGCCAATCCATCGCTGGACACACACTCACTCACACACACTCTATATGGGGCAATTTGGAGAACTCAATCGACTTGATCCATGTTTTTGGACTGTGGGAGGAAACCGGAGAACCCGGAGGAAACCCACACGGACACGGGGAGGACATGGAAACTTCACCCAGATGGGGGTTCGAACCGGGAATCCCTAGCGCTGAGAGGAGAACATGCTAAACCACTAAGCCGCCTCTATGGTAAATGACATTAATAAATCTGTTGAATTATAAGGCGGGTGGCACGGTGGCTTAGTGGTTTAGCATGTTCTCCTCTCAGTGCTGGGGATTCCCGCTTCGAATTCCCATCTGGGTGGAGTTCCCATGTTCTCCCTGTGTCCGCGTGGGTTTCCGCTGGGTTCTCCGGTTTCCTCCCACAGTCCAAAAAACATGGATTCAAGGTTGAATTCAATTGAATTCTCCAAATTGCCTCATATAGAGTGTGTGTGTGTGTGTGTGTGAGTGTGAGTGAGTGTGTGTGTGTGAGTGAGTGTGTGAGTGAGTGTGTGAGTGAGTGTGCGATAGATTGCACCCCTGTCCTGGGTGTATCTGCCCCCCACCCCTGAAACATTCTCCATTCTCCACTGATGCCAGAAACCAGAGGGCAGCGTTTCGGTGCCTGACCGTGACAGAAACGTGACCAGCTGTGATGATGATTCTGGTGGTGGATGATGGTAAGAGTGGATCGGACCCCCCTGTATGTTCTGTTCACACCTGCACCACCACTACGTCAGTATCACGGCAGTACTGCGCATCATCCACCACCCTAATAAGACCTGCTCTGTGATGGGCGGTCGCTTTCGTACTCATATCATCACAGCGGTCACAGAGGGCAGCGTTTCGGTGCCTGTGATGATATGAGTACGAAAGTGACCGCCCATCACAGAGCAGGTCTTATTAGGGTGGTGGATGATGCGCAGTACTGCCGTGATACTGACGTGGTGGTGGTGCAGGTGTGAACAGAACATACAGGGGGGTCCGATCCACTCTTACCATCATCCACCACCAGAATCATCATCACAGCTGGTCACGTTTCTGTCACGGTCAGGCACCGAAACGCTGCCCTCTGTTTTCTGGCCTGGAATTACACGAAGGTTGCCAATAATTGTGGAGAGAAAAAAAAAGGTGGACGATGGTGGTGCGCCGGATGAGAGTGTGCGAGCAAATGTGAAGAGAGAGAGAGAGAGAGAGAGAGAGAGAGAGAGAGAGAGAGAGGAATCAGGAGAGAGGAGGCAGAGTGGGAGTACATGGAGGACGCTATATATAACTGTAGGGTTATGGAATAAAAGACAGCGGGATCATAGTATGTTTTTGATTGCCTAACTCGCAAAGCCATGGCAACCAACCTTCCAGCTACATAAAAGTGCGCACACACACACACACACACACACACACACACACACACACACACACACACACACGCACACACACATGCGAGGGTGGCAGCTGATGTAGAGCAAGCGTTGATCAGAGATGGGGTCGAGCTCGGTTCTAAATTAGCCGCGCGCACTCCCGTCCCGGAACCGTGCGCCGCTGTTCTTTTGTTTCAGGAAAGCGGAGAACGCAGGGCTGAAACGCCGCGGCGCACGGGGGAACGCGCGGTTCCCCCGGATCTGGCGCGCGACCAAACGAACCGCCACGTGGAGAAACCAGGCCCCCGGCTGCGAACGCACAGAACGCCGACGACCTCGACTGCGGCAAAGGCGGGCGGGAGGACTTTGATGCGGGCCGGGCGGGCGGCGGGCGGCGGCGGCTCGCGGGTGCACGCCGCCGAACGAGGTGTTAAGACGAGGTAGGGCGACGTAGGTAGCGCCGCGAGACTGCGACCCAGAAGCCGGAGAAACTGGAGCAGGGGTGGCACCGTGGGAACGGGACGGCGGGGTCAACGCCAAACTGACGCGCCGGCGCTGACGGTTTCTCTTCCGCGAGAACCGAAGGCACATCAAAAGACGCGAAAGCCTGAAGGTCCGCCGCTGAGATAATCAGGCCATCGAAGGTTCCCTCCCGAAATACGCAGAACGGCGCGATCCACCCTGCTCCTCGCATACACCCTTAACACTGACGGTCTAAAAAAGAGAGAAAGGGCGCAGAATGAAAACCAATATCCAATACAGGGGAGAACGTTCCGGGAGCTGGGCAAATACACCCAGGACAGGGGGCAATCTATCACTGGGCACACACTCACTCACACAAACACACTGTATATAGAGGGGCGATCTAAAGTCACCTTAAATGCATGTTTTTTGGACTGTGGGAGGAAACCGGCGAACCCGGAGGAAACGCACACGGACACGGGGAGAACATGGAAACTCCAAACATGCACGCTTACATTACAGTTTACAGCGCTAGGGATTCCCGGGTCGAATCCCAATCTGGGTGGAGTTCCCACGTCCTCCCCGTGTCCGCGTGGGTTTCCTCCGGGTTCTCCGGTTTCCTCCCACAGTCCAAAAAACATGGATCAAGGGCAATTGAGTTCTCCAATTTGCCCCAAATAGAGTGTGTGTGAGTGAGTGTGTGTCCAGTGATAGATTGGCGCCCTGTCCTGGGTGTATCTGCCCAGCGCCCAAAACGTTCTCCCCTGGATGGTCATGGGGAACCCCCCCCCCCGACCCTAGAAGAGGATAAAGTGGAAGATAATGGAAGGATGATTACGGTTTTAGAATTATTTATTCGCAGTCTCAGGCAGCAGACAGATGTTGGCTTACAAATGGCATGTAAACCTGAACGCGCCCTCAACAAAAACACCTCTGCTCCACATCTGGCGGCCCGTCCTGGGTGTACCTGCCAAACACCCAAAACGTTTGCCCCTGACCCTAGTAGAGGATTAAGATAACGAGATGAGGGGCGGCACGCTGGCTTAGTGGTTGGCACGTTCGCCTCTCGGAGCTACGGGTACCTGTTTTGTAGTTTCCTCCCACAGTCCAAAAAACATGTGTTTAAGGTAAACTGGCTGCTATCAATTGCCCCTATGCAGTCAACTTACATGATGTCAAGTCATCAAGCTGTGGTGGTTCTATCCCTCTCTAATCTTAAGGAATTGCGTATCCCTCTCTAATCTTAAGGAATGGGGCAGAACCACTGATATTTAAGGACATCATGCTGTACCTCATATTTAGTCATGTAAGCGGGCTGGGCAGCACGGCGCCGTTTCAAAAGCATGCGCTATAAAGCTGAGGTGGACACCCGGGGAGGAGGACATGCAGCTGCGTCGGCAAAACAATAAAAACCTGCAAAGCCCACGTCAACGTCCGGCAAATATTCAATTCACTAATGTAGATTAAATTCCCTGCATTCTGTGAGGGAGAGTGACGTTAGATCAGTGATTCTCAATTATTTTCTGTTAAGCTCCCCCTAGGAAAAAGAAAACATTTTGCGCCCCCCGTCCACTACGACCACTGTAGTATGATTTGTCTATAAATTTGTTATAAGTACACCTCTTTTATAACAATAAAGAAAACAAAAAAAGAAAGAGGGCGGCACGGTGGCTTAGTGGTTCGCACGTTCGCCTCTCAGCACTAGGGATTCCCGGTTCGAATCCCCATCTGGGTGGAGTTTCCATGTTCTCCCCGTGTCCGTGTGGGTTTCCTCCGGGGTTCTCCGGTTTCCTCCCACAGTCCAAAAACATGGATCAAGTTAATTGAGTTCTCTAAATTGCCCCATATAGAGTGTGTTTGAGTGTTTGAGTGAGTGAGTGTGTACCCAGCGATGGATTGGCGCCCTGTCCTGGGTCTATCTGCCCAGCGCCCGAGACGTTCTCCCCTGGATGGGCATGGGGAACCCCACCGCGACCCTAATAGAGGATAAAGCGGGAGATAATGAATGAATGAAAAAAGAAAGAAATATAGATCAACTCAGCACAAAGAATCATTTCATTAACTTTGTTTTGTAGTTTGTATCAGAAACGAATGAAATTAAATAAAATCTATAAATGATAATACATTCAAATTCATCAGCAACTTTTTTTTTTATCAAAATAATGAAGACAGAACTGATGTCTCCAACGCGCCCGTTTTGCAGCACAGCTTTTCTGAAGTAGCTTTCATAAAGCGTTATGTTACGATTAAAAAACTCAAGCAGTTATCGGCGTTGATCGGGGTTTAATGTCTTTAAGTGACGCCTTCATCTATTTGTCTTCACGCTGTCCGCCGCCAACATTTTAAGACACAGAGGACACACCCGGTCTTTCTTCGTCTCCACCTCAGTTACAGTGAAACCAAGCGCGACATAAGCTTCCACATTGTTTCCTCGTTTTAGTTTTCGGTTGACTTTTGTTGCTCTCGTTTTCTTCGTCTCTCTCCTCGTCATCTCTGTTAAATATTTGTCCATGTTGTCTCTTGAGGGTATGTTCGGTACACTTAATATCAATTGCTCTGTGATATCTTGTTATGCGCCCCCCCCATGCCCCGCACTGCGCCCCCCCAGGGGGGCGTGCCCCACTATTTGAGAAGCACTGCATTAGATCATAAGCAGAAAATCGGGGTGGGGGGAGGGGAGGGGTGGATAGGGGGCCCGTACGGCCGCACGCGACGGCAGCAACTAACGGCGGCGTGTTTAAATTCCGGCACGTGTAATTGCATTATCAATTTAAAAGCGTAATTAGCTACATAAATCCATACAGTCACAAGTAATCACCCTGTCAGTGTCGGCGCGAGAGCCTGGTTAGTTCGCGATAATTACACACGCTAATTACACCTTCGAGAGGAACTACAGACGAGTAAAACATAAACCTGATATAAGACGCGGAAACGCTCGTCTCCTCAACGCTGTAATTGGCTGCGTTCGGCGTTTCGGATGCGGCCGTAATCGCGGCTCGTTAGGACGGCGAATCAGAAGTGCCTTTAAGGTCTTACACCAACTTTTCAATCAATAGCCCAAATGCACCAGAACCGGGGGTTCTGAACTGCCCTCAGCCCGAGACCCCCGCATGGTCCTCGAGGTCAGCGAGTCGCGACCCACTTTTCTAAACAACAAACCCAATTTATTTTGGCAAAACAGCCTTGAGGAACTCGTTTCAACACACACATGCGTGCAGCAGTGAGCTCAGCAAACTCAGAGACTCAATTAACGGAAAATCTACATCTCATAAACTCCGGGTCATCACAAATTTAACGAGAAGGGTAACCCGGTAAACGAACGGCCGTTACCGTGGCAACGGGAACGCTGCCCTATATACCGGAAATGCAGAACCCACAAAAAACACCTCAGCTCAACATCTGGTAAATAGGGGTAGCACGTCCGCCTCTCGGCGCTGGGGATCCAGGTTCTCCCCGTGTCCACGCCGGGTTCCTCCGGTTTCCTCCCACAGTCCAAAAACCTGGATTCAAGGTGAATTGGCTTCTCTAAAAGTACCCAGGGCGGCACGGTGGTTTACTGGTTGGCATGTTCTCATCTCAGCGCTAGGGTTTCCCGGTTCGAATGCCCATCTGGGCGGAGTTTCCATGTTCTCCCCGTGTCTGCGTGGGTTTCCTCCGGGTTCTCCGGTTTCCTCCCACAGTCCAAAAAACATGGATCAAGGTCAATTGAGTTCTCCAAATTGCCCCATATAGAGTGTGAGTGTGTGTGTGTGAGTGTCTGCCCAGCAATAGATTGGCGCCCTGTCCTGGGTGTATCTATCCAGCACCCGAAACGTTCTCCCCTGGATGGGCATGGGGAACCCCCCCCCACGCGACCCTTATATAGGATAAAGCGGAAGATAATGGATGGATGGATAAAAGAACCCATTAACAGCCCCTATATAGTGTGAATGAGTGAGTTATGTGTCCAGTGATGGATTGGCGCCCCGTCCTGGGTGTAAAAACCGAAACGTTCGCCCCTGCACGACCCCAGTAGAGTAAGTAGGTAAGTGAATAGTGGTTACCATGGCAACGGGAACGTTGCCTCTCTCGGTCTCATTCGTTTAGACGTAAGAATTTCATTTCAGGCCGTTATTGGGCAGACACTTAAAAGATCCCGAGGACCGGGACGTCCACCAGATACCGGATGGACGGATGGACATGACAGTTACACGCAACTTCACATGAAGAGAACCACAAGAAACGATCTGCTGACTGCGTCCCCAGCACAAAAATCCCCTCTCACCACGACGCCGCCGACGACGACGACGCGTTAATAAAGAGCGCGGATCACCGAGCACAAAAAAGTAAAAAGCTGAGATAATCACGAACAGAAGTTTAGGAATCGGCAGAGCGGACGTGCGAGGTCCAAGTGCGACGCAATTACGAGCGCCCGCAAGGCCGAGCGGCGTTGATTTCACGGGTCGCGTTTTAAACGTATGAAAAAAAAAGGCCGGCCTTGCTCTCTGGAAAAGCATTTTGACGTCGCGGAAGAAGAGCTCGCAACGCTCGGGCTTTTGTACTTTTGTCTTCGGTAACCTTTGGTTGAAGGTCCTCCTGCTGCTGGAGGAGATTAAATATCGGTGTGGTGTGGAGGCATGTTGAAAACGCCGTATGAGCTGATCATTATCCACCACGGCGTTGAGATAACGTCTCCTCAAAGACGCGGGCTCCATGAATCTCTTATGAGGACACTCTTTGCTCATAACCTTGTTCTTCGGGCGCGTTTAGAGACCCCCTGCCCGTTTCTGGCCAACGCTGCATGGAATCTCACGGGTCCCTCAGGGCCCCAATTCAGAAAGACCTACAAACACGCTCGTGGTGTGGATCGAGGGCCCAGCCCGAGGGTGGAACCTGGGTCCCCGGCACCGAGAGGCGGACGTGCCGAACCGCCGAGCCACCCGCTCTTCATATCGCTTTCATCTCACTGAAACAACCTTCCAGTTTCACCGTGGCTTGGTGGTTTGAGCATGTTCTCCTCTCAGCGCTGGGGATTCCCGGTTCGAATCCTAATCTGGATCGAATTTTCCGTGTTCTTCACCACGTGGGTTTCCTCCGGGTTCTCCGGTTTCCTCCCACAGTCCAAAAACATGGATCAATTAAATGCTCCAAATTGCCCGTTGTGAGTGAGTGTGTGCCCAGTGATAGATTGGCGTCCTGTCCTGGGTGTATCTGCCCAATGCATAAAACGTTCTCCCTGTATGGGCGTGGGGAACCCCCTCCCCCCGCCCTTCTAGAGGATAAAGCGGAAGATAAGCGGATGGATAATTACGGTTTTAGAATTCTTAACCTACACGGTCTCAGGTGTGTGTGTGAGTGAGTGTGTGTCCAGCGATAGATTGGCGTCCTGTCCTGGGTGTATCTGCCCAGCGCCCGAAACGTTCTCCCCTGGATGGGCATGGGCATGGGGAACCCCCCCCCCCCTGCGCGACCCTAGAAGAGGATAAAGCAGAAGATGATGGATGGATGGATGGATGGATGGAACAGGGGTCTTGTCAAAACCAGCTCAAAGGTCATCCAATGACCACACGGTCCAGTACGTGGTCGGGATCTATGTCCATATATGGTAACGTGGCACCGAGTTCTCCATCTCAAGCCCGTTTATCACGACCTCCTCACCTAAACCTATAGGAGAACCCCGGCGTTCCACGCTCACCCACCGTCTCATCCGCGGCGGACATGACATGATGCGTCCAGACAGCACGCTCTCACAGGTCCGTTTTAACAGCAAGTCCACTGCCGCCCCCCCCCAACCCCCACCGCCCCCCCCACCCCAACCCCCACGCCATCATAGAAACGGTCACGCTCAGTGGTTGCGTAAATGAATGGTGTGCTGCGTCTGCGTCCCCAAGATGAAACTGCAACTGCGCAGGGCCATGCCTGATGGCTCTGCCGAAAGAGGAAACGATGGTTCCGGTAGAGGAACCCGAGCCACGCCCACACCCCGCCGGTTTCAGAGAGGGGTTCAGACGTAAGCGCGCCCGCGTGCAGATCATCGGTGTGCA
This sequence comes from Corydoras sp. C115, assembly GCA_019802505.1. Taxonomy (NCBI): domain Eukaryota; kingdom Metazoa; phylum Chordata; class Actinopteri; order Siluriformes; family Callichthyidae; genus Corydoras; species Corydoras sp. C115. The sequence goes on from JAFMOC010000040.1 coordinate 2,568,782, forward strand.
GATGTGACATCTCCGATAGCGCAGATGCAGATGCTTGTAGCTTTATTTATTTATTTATTAATTTTTAGAGCCGGGGTGGTGAGAACTACGGGAATTACATTCGTGGGTTTCTGCCCGAATATGCAAATGAGGCCACTGAGCGGCGCTCTTTTATGTTTGCAGATGGATGTTTACAGACTCGGGCGGCGCAGGCCGAGCGAGTCTTGCAGGAGAACACGTCGTAAAACAAGCGTCCTCGCTCCACCGGTTCTGTACACGGGCCAATACAGAACGTTTGGAACACGATGACAAAACAGCCGAAGAAACGACAAAACGAGAGCGAGAGAGGAACGCCTGGAGCTGCACCTTAAAGCCTGGAGCTGCACCACCGCTTTCTCACCTGCACCGAGCGGAGGCGCCGTCCATACATCCACACATTATTCATTCGCGGTCGCAGTGGGGTTCCCCATGCCCATCCAGGGGAGAACGTCTTGGGCGCTGGGCAGATACACCCAGGACAGGGCGCCAATCCATCGCTGGGCACACACAGACTGACACAGACACACTCTATATGGGGCAATTTTGAGAATTCAATTGACTTTATCCATGTTTTTGGACTGTGGGAGGAAACCGGAGAACCCGGAGGAAACCCACGCAGACACGGGGAGAACGTGGAAACTCCACCCAGATGGGGATTCGAACCAGGAATCCCGAGCGCTTAGAGGCGAACGTGCTAAACCACTAAGCCACCGTGCCACCCTCCACACATTATCTTCTTAGGGTCACGGTGGGGAGGGTTCCCCGTGACTATCCAGGGGAGAACGTTTCGGGCGCTGGGCAGATACACTCAGGACAGGGGGGCAATCGAACACTGGGAACAGACACACACTCTATATGGGGCAATTTGGAGAATTCAATTGACCTTGATCCATGTTTTTGGACTGTGGGAGGAAACCGGAGAACCCGGAGGAAATCCACGTGGACACGGGGATATAGGAGCTACTATGCCATATATAGATATAGTATACAGGGGCCACATCAGGTTTCCATGTCATCTGTCTGCTACAGAATTCTGAAACCGTAACTATCCATCCATCCATATCTTCCGCTTTATGTTCCCCATGCCCATCCAGGGGAGAACGTCTCGGGCGCTGGGCAGATAGACCCAGGACAGGACGCCAATCTATCGCTGGGCACACACTCACTCACTCACACACTCTCTCTATATGGGGCAATTTGGAGAATTCAATTGACCTTGATCCATGTTTTTGGACTGTGGGAGGAAACCGGAGAACCTGGAAGAAACCGGAGAACCCGGAGGAAACACTCGCAGACACAGGGAGAACATGGGAACTCCATCCAGATTGGGATTGGAACCACCAGCGCTCCTACACAGTATGTGTCTCAACACCAGAGGCTTTTACACAAGAGAACGCAATAAAAAGCTTAACATGAAGATCTCAACACACAAAGACAATGAGCCAACGCAAAATCACGTGATACAAACAACAAGGGGCAATCACCAGAAGAGCCACACCTTTAACTCTGCTACAGCCTCAGCACCAAGTCAGTGTTTAAAAACACCTCCAGGACCTTTAAATCTAATAATAATTTTAAATCTAATAATAATACATTTTCTTTACATAGCGCTTTTAGGGACCTCAAAGACGCTTCACAGAGACAGATAAAAAACATGGATTCAAGGTGAACGGGATGCATTAAATTGCCCCTATATAGTGTTTATGTGTGAGTGAGTGAGAGTGTGTGTGTGTGTACCCAGTGATGAATTGGAACCCTTTCCTTACAACTCCTGTTGTCTGTAGTCCATCTGCTTCCTTTGTTTTTGTTTCTCCCCTGTTGGGAGGCGTTTAGTGGTTCGGGTTCGCATCCCGATCTGGGTGGTGGTTCCGTGTTCTCCCTGCATCTGTGTGGGGTTTCCTCCCACAGTCCGGAACATCGATTCAAGGTGAACTGGTTGCCCCTATGTAGTGTGTGTGTGTCTGTGTGAGTGAGTGTTTGGCGGTCTGTCCTGGGTGCATCTGCCCAGCACCCGAAATGTTCTCCCCGGGATGGGCATGGGGAAACCCCCCACCCCCCACCGGTATAAGATTAAGCAGAAGCTAATGAGATGAGACATTGTTAATTAAAACATTTAACCCTGCTGGAGGTAGCATTACATTTCCTTCCTGTGTTTTTTTTTCTTTTTTTTTTTTCGTGCAGCTCTTTGTTATGTAATAAAATAATAAATAAATAAATAAATAAAAAGAATTAAAAAAAAAAAAAAAACTTAAGTTTGGTTCTACTCCTCGGGGTTCCAGCTCTGTGAAACGTTCTGCTAAGAGTCCTTGTTACTTTTCTCTTCCAGCCCTTTTATCAAGACCTACAAATTCCTGAGGCTCAATTACAGCCAAATGGACTTATTCGGCGTGTGTACATTGATGGATGGCGGTGGAGAATGTGCGCTAAGGTTGGACAAACATGTTTTGGGAAAAGGGAGTTGGGCAAAAACAACGAGGGGACCGGCTGCAGGACTCTCTCTGAGGCATTTCTGCTCCCGTCACACGCGTTAATTCTATAATTACCAGCATTTTTCAATGGAACGTACACATTTCCACATCGGGGATATTGGCTGCAGGCTTGTTTAACAGCCCTGTTATTATAGAGCGTCTTTAATTATATTCAGTAACTGAGTTTCATGTTGGGAGGGGGTGCAGGGGTGTGGCACAGAAGTCACACATCGCGCTGCGGATTCAGGTTCGAATCCTGATCTGGATTCTGCAGCCTGTTTTCTGCTCGTCATTAAAAAAAAAATAAATAAATAAATTTTTTTAAACTTTAAAGGGACGAGTGTTTGTGAGCGAAATGGGCTTTTTAGATCCGAACTCACGTCCCGGGGAGATGCCTTTGAATCGGCCAATGGCACGACGCATCTGTTACATCATCATATTCTAATATCACGTTAAAGAGCTACTAATTTTCAGCCCCACTGGTAATAAGTGGTAATAAGTGGTAATAGTTCCGTCTAAATTGATGGCAGCTCGTCAGTCTTATTGCTGTGGTGGATTTTTTTTTTTTTCACCTGTCCGAGCATTAAAGCAGAGCAGGATGATGTATGATGAGTGGAATTGGATGTTGGGTGAATCTAATTTCGCCGAGCTCTCCGTGTGGTCTCGTGCCAGACTAATTGTTTGGTTCGTCTGCTGCGGCATGTACAATTGCAAAGGATGGCGTTAACTGTTCGGTCTAATATGGACAGGGAGTCACTGTCAGGTTTCATTTCCAAAACCTTTTTTACGCCGGCGTTATGGCCATTAAGGCTCCGGCTTCTGGGCGGCTCGTACTCAGCGCCAAAGAAAAAACACATCGGTTCTAACTTGGAAATCAGAATCAGCCCATATCACTCCGGTCTCTCGGTCCGGCATGCGTCCACGTCTGTCGTTTGGTCATTTCAGCAGACGCTTTCAACCAAAGCGACTCACTTTGCTCCCAAAACTTTATCATTGCATTTGATTAATAGCCGGTCGTTGTCTGGGGGCCCCAGGTCGGCTCAGGGCCCTGTGCAATTGCTTTACTTTGCACTGGGGCACAATCGTCGACCAACATAACACCATGAGAGTCGTCCACAATACATTGCAAGGTACTACGAGTTAGAGAACCTGGGCAACAGAACATAAAAAGTCGTTGATTACAGGGTGTGTCCAGATACTTATGTCTACATAAATCAAATCAAATTAGGTTTATTTGTCACATACGTGGCGGCACGGTGGCTTAGTGGTTTAGCACGTTCTCCTCTCAGCACTAGGGATTCCCGGATCGAATCCCCATCTGGGTGGAGTTTCCATGTTCTCCTCGTGTCTGCGTGGGTTTCCTCCGGGTTCTCCGGTTTCCTCCCAGAATCCAAAAACATGGATCAAGTCAATTGAGTTCTCCAAATTGCCCCATATAGAGTGTGTATGCATGCGTGTCTGTGTGAGTGAGTGTGTGTCCAGCGATGGATTGGCGCCCTGTCCTGGGTCTATCTGCCCAGCGCCCAAAACGTTCTCCCCTGGATGGGCATGGGGAACCCCCCCCCCCCCGCGCGACCCTAATAGAGGATAAAGTGGAAGATAATGGATGGATGAATGTCACATATGTAGATATACTGTACGTGGTACAGCCAGCAGAGAAATTCTTTCCTGACTTCTCCACATAAAGTTAAAATTTGTTCAAGAGGATAAGAAAAATGGAATAAAGATAAAATAAAAATTTAATTAAATTGAACTATGTATTGTGCATAGTGCAATTAATTACAAATACGAGAGAGGGACCTCCCCCAAACCTTTGCTGTAGAATTGTAAAAAAAATAATAATAATAATAATAAATAAATAAATAAAAAAAGCATTACAAGAGACAAAGTGTCCTGCCAACTTTGATTTGTATGTTAATGGCGTCAGCATTAGGCGCTAATGAGCAAGGACTCCAACTCACCCCAATTTAAATTCGTGTCCCAACACGCCCTTATTTAAGTCGAATCATCCCGATTAACTACTATTTAAGTGCAAAGCGCCTAAAAACTGCAGGAGACTCAACAAATCTCCTCCTGCAGGGGGAAAAGCCTAATGGCCGTGCCTTCCTCAGCATAATGACAACGCACTCCGCCCCCCTACCCCCCTCCCCCCCCCCCCCCCCCCCCCCCCCCCCCCCCCCCCCCCCCGGGCTGAAAGGGCAATGTCATGAAAAAGTGCCTAATGAGCGAGTTTCGGTGCTGCAGCGCTCGGACATACGTTACCATCGAGGGGAACGGAGGGCCAGCGGACATCGCCGGCGCTTCACTGAGTAATCTAATCCAATACGCCGGATAATACGGCCTTAAAAACAACACGGAACAGAGTGCTGCACAGGGGGCAATAACACAGCGGCGGGACGCGTGGAACGCAGCGGAGGAAAACAAAAGGCTGCATTAGGGGCAGCGGTGTGGATAACGAAGCAGAGCGTTAACGGCAGCATGAAAGAACGACGGCGCGACTTCCATCCATCCATCCGTTACCTACCGCTTTATCCTCAGGGGTTCACCCAGATTGGGATTCGAACCGGGAATCCCTAGCGCCCGAGAGGAGAACATGCTAAACCACCAAGCCACCCAATGCCGAAACTCGGGCGCTGGGCAGATACACCCAGGAGAGGACGCCCATCTATCGCTGGGCACACACTCACTCCCACAGACACACTCTACAGTATATAGGGCAATTTGGAGAATTCAATTGCCCTCGATCCATGTTTTTTGGACTGTGGGAGGATACCGGAGAACCCGGAGGAAACCCATGTAGACACGGCGAGAACGCGGAAACTCCACCCAGACTGTGATTCGAAGCGGGAATCCCTAGAGGAGAACATGTCAAACCACCAAGCCACCCAATGCCGAAGCTCGGGCGCTGGGCAGATACACCCAGGACAGGACGCCCATCTATCGCTGGGCACACACTCACTCACACAGACACACTCTACAGTATATGGGGCAATTTGGAGAATTCAATTGCCCTCGATCCATGTTTTTTGGACTGTGGGAGGATACCGGAGAACCCGGAGGAAACCCACGCGGCCACGGCGAGAACGCGTAAACTCCACCCAGATTGGGATTCGAACCGGGAATCCCTAGTGCTGAGAGGAGAACATGCTAAACCACCAAGCCACCCAATGCCGAAGCTCGGGCGCTGGGCAGATACACCCAGGACAGGACGCCCATCTATCGCTGGGCACACACTCACTCACACAGACACACTATATGGGGCAATGTGGAGAATACAATTGCCCTCGATCCATGTTTTTGGACTGCCAAACCACCAAGCCACCCAATGCCGAAGCTGGAGAATAAAAAAAATTTTGAGTCGAGACGCCGAAAAGTGATTGGAACGGTGACACAGGGGTTCTCTTTCCTCCTGAAGACCCCTCTGTTGCACAACTGTCATAACCGAGTTACGCCCGCTCGGTGGGGGGGGGGGGTCTGGGGGGGGGCTTCTTTTACGGCAGCTCATGGCGAAGCTGGGGGGGGGGGGGGGGCTGACAAATTGCGCGGAACAACAGCTGGGCCCCGCTCCGTAATTTATACCTGCGCAGCGCGCCTATATATGGTCGGTGCGTCTGACGAATGACCCGAATGCAGAGCAGCTGATATGAACGGCCGGGCGTGTGAATGTTCGACCAACAATCCATCCGTCCTCCACCATCAGCCCTTCTGAGGGGGGGTGGGGGGGTGGGGTGTGGGGTGTGGGGGGGGGGGGGGCACCTTATCTGGAGCACTTTGTGCTCTGCTGCTGAGAGATGGCTTCCTTCGGCAGCTACACATACTACAGTATGGATGGCATACATTACGGCGGCCGGGCCGTCAGTCCTTTATCATTTAAGGCCGTGGACAGGACCTCTCTCTCTCTCTCTCTCTCTCTCGCTCTCTCTCGCCCTCTTTTTCATCCATTATGGAAAAAGTAGGACAGCATCTCAAATTCTTTCTTTCTTTCATTTCATTTCTCTTTTTTTTTTTTTGGAGTCGATGAAGCCGTTCGCTTCCTGCAGACCTCTGTCTGAGGGGAGTGCACAGTGCTGCCCTTCATGCCTCCCCCTGTTACCCTGGTGCTGTTTACATGTCCCCCATTTATCCACATTTGCCTTGAATACATCCCTCATTTATACCCTGTCGCTGTTTGTACATCTCTCGTATATACCCTGTTGCCCTTCATGCATCCCCTATATATACCCCATTGCTATTTATATATCCCCCATTTATACCCTTCATGCATCCCCCATTTAAACCTTGTTGCCCTTAATCCATCCCCCATTAATACCCTGTTGTCCTTAATGCATCCACTATACAGTATATACCCCATTGTCATGTGTATGTTCCCCATCTACACCCTGTTGTCCTTCATGCATTCCCCATTTAAACCCTACTGCCCTTCATGTATTCCCCATTTATACCCTGTTGCCCTTCATGCATTCCCCATTTAAATCCTGTTGCCCTTCATGCATTCCCCATTTAAATCCTGTTGCCCTTCATGCATTCCCCATTTAAACCTTGTTGCCCTTAATCCATCCCCCATTAATACCCTGTTGTCCTTCATACATCCACTATACAGTATATACCCCATTGTCATTTGTATGTTCCCCATTTATACCTTATTGCCCTTCATGCATTCCCCATTTAAACCCTGTTGCCCTTAATCCATCCCCCATTAATACCCTCTTGTCCTTCATGCATCCACTATACAGTATATACCCCATTGTCATGTGTATGTTCCCCATCTACACCATGTTGCCCTTCATGTATTCCCCATTTAAACCCTGTTGCCCTTCATGCATTCCCCATTTAAACCCTGTTGCCCTTCATGTATTCCCCATTTAAACCTTGTTACCCTTCATGCATTCCCCATTTAAACCCTGTTGCCCTTCATGCATTCCCCATTTAAGCCCTGTTGCCCTTCATGCGTCCCCTATATATGGGGCAGGGGCAAATCAGAATAAATACCCTGAAAACCAACAGGGGACTAACAACAACACAGAACACAGATGGACTACAGTCTGGAATTGTAGAACTACAAAGTCCATCTGTATGATAAGTGGAGGAAATGGGGCAAGAAGGGGGCGTGGCCTAACTTTGGACTGGTGCTGTGTCTTTAACACACAGGACAAGTGGCAAATGCAGGGATAGGACATGTAGCTATTTTTAATTTAATTACTTTGAATAATAAGCGTAATGCTCGATGATGAAAGTATTTATTAATGAAGTTTCAACATCACAGCGGACCTGGTTTCAAACCGGTGAGACCGCCAGAGACCCGTCTGAGTGGGGCGGCGGAATGGCTCTCACTCTGAGCTGTAATTACACGGCGGGGGGTCTGATTGTTAACGGAGCGTCAGCAGAGTTTAGCGGGGGACGGAGGGAACCGTCACCAGAAACGTTACGGCTCGTCCCGAAACCTTTTCGTTTTAATTTAAAGGGCAGCGACGGCTGAGCGGTCTGCAAATTGGTCTAAGAAACCAGAAAGTTGGGGAGTCCAGTCCCGGCGTCCCGGCGTCCCGGCGTCCCGGCGTTCCCGCCTCGCCTTCAGACGAGAGCCCTGACCTGGAGATGCCTGAGGTGGAAGTCACCCTGAAATGAGCGGCAGGGGTATTAATCTATCACTGATTGCTCTTCTGTTGATTACATCTCATTTTAATGAATACAGTAGCAGTCAAAAGTTTGGACACGCCCCCCTTCTTGCTCCATCCTCTATTTCTCCACTGACCATATAGATGGACTTTGTAGTTCTACAATTCCAGACTGTAGTCCATCTGTGTTCTGTGTTGTTGTTCGCCCCCTGTTGGTTCTCAGGAGCATCACAGAGCAGGTATCATTTGGGTGGTGGATTGTTGATGGTCAGTTCTGCAGTGACACTGATGTGGTGAGGGGGGGGGGTGTTAGTGTAGTTTCATTTCTCTACCTCAGTGACACTGCTGGGATAGGACTAATGCACCCACCAATAACTCCTGCTCTGTGGTGGTGCTATTGGGGTTCTGAGCATTAGAACAGAGAACACAGTATGTACTGTAGAACACAAACAGATGGACTACAGTCTGGAATTCAAGAACTACAAAGTCCATCTTTACAGGACGTGGAACTGAGAACATGGAGAATAAGTGGAGCCAAAAGGGGGCGTGTCCAACTCTGAGAATGGGAATGACGAAGCAACAACTAAATACCGGTTCAGTAAAAGTGCAACGAATGAAAAGGCTGTTTGGCTCAAAAACTAATTACTGTGAACTCGAATCCCTGTATACACGTCCTTCAGAGGACCCGCGGCCTTTGTGGTTCCAAATCAATCGATCATGGGTGTGAAGTTTAGAGAACCTTGTTTCTTTGAGGATGTGGTGAGGTGCTGATTAAAGTTCTGCTGCCGACTAAAGGGCTGATGGTTCAACCCCCCCCCCCCCACCCCCACCCCCCGTGCGGCTGATGTGCTACTGTTGGGCTCTTTAATTACGGGCTTCTTTCCTTCGAATATCCAATATCTTGGCCTGATGTTACATAGAGGGTCTCGATTGGTCTAGTAAGAGCTCAGAGTGGCCTTCTAAAGAATTAGAAGAGGTAGCTGGGGATGTGGATGGGGATGGGGATGTCTGGGCGTCTTTGCTTAGGATTTGGATAAATGGTGATGAATGGATGGATGGGTTGATGGATGATTGCCATAGAGGTACCTGTGCTATTAGGGGTTCCGTGGTCTGGTTCGGTTCTAGTAGTTTAAACCGAACAAAACAACAAAGCAATGACTTCAAAACTCTGAACCCTAACATTAAAAGTGCTCATTGTTTTTAGAGATGTCTCTGCTGGACCCGCATCCGCCCACCTCCGCCTGGACCAGTGGTCCCTGAAGGCTGTGTACTGACAGACAGGTCCCATCGTGGGTCGTGAGTGATGGAAACCTCTGATGGGTATCCTCCCGAGACCTGAAGGGCCTTGTTTCATCAGCATAAACATGCACAAGGTCAACTAACCGTACACGGACCTCAGTCCAAAGATATCCATCCATCCATCCATTATCTTCAGCTTTATCCTCTATTAGGGTCGTGCAGGGGGGGGGGCGGTTCCCCATGCCCATCCAGGGAGAATGTTTCGGGCGCTGGGCAGATACACCCAGGACAGGAGGCCAATCTATCACTGGACACACACTCACTGACACTCTATATGGGGCAATTTGGAGAATACAATTGACCTTGATCCATGTTTTTTGGACTGTGGGAGGAAACCGGAGAACCTGGAGGAAACCCACACGGACACAGGGAGAACACAGATTGGGATTCGAACCGGGAATCCCTAGAGCTGAGAGGAGAACATGCTAACCACTAAGCCACCGTGTATCACAGGAACAAGTGTTTCAGATACAGAGTACAGAACGTTGGGGGCAACGCGCCGGTGAAACCTTCAGTGAAGCGCAGGGCCAGGCTCACAGTGAGGGTTCCGATGCAGGCCAAGCGTGTTCTATGACTCTGGATAATTCCCTGAAAGCGAGCTTGTGAGACGACGCCTTCCCCGAATCGACAGAGCGTCGTGCATCACGGGGGGTCCGTCATGCTGGAACCGAAACGACCTTCTGAAAGCTGGCACCGCACCGGAATGTCGAAAGATGTACGCTGCGTAAACAATACAGGACCGTCCCTAACGCGGACGTCCGGCCGTAAATCTCTCGCTCGTCCTCCTTGGCGCACACACCGAACGAACGCAAGGGCAAACGTTTTGCAGACCGACCATACGGTCAGCACGCTCGGACGACCGGCGCGTTCCGCTGCGTCGATGAGAACCTTCTCACCGTATGTCTCGAATGGAGGATCTGTAAGCCTTCAACAAGTGGAACTCTAATGAGCTTTTAAAGCAGAGCACAGCGCCCAACCTGATCGCCGTTTTAGAAATGACGCGGTATGGGTGTGGTATGGGTGGTATGGGTGCTCAGTGGTCAGGGTGTTGGGCTAGCAATCTGAAGGTTGGGGGTTCAAATCCCAGGCCCACTGAAGTTACCAATGTGGGTCCTTGAGCGAGACCCTTAACCTTCACCGCTCTATGGAGCTTTTAAAGCAGAGCACAGCGCCCAACCTGATCACCGTTTTAGAAATGACACGGTATGGATGCGCCTTAGCTCAGTGGTCAGGGAGTTGGGCTAGCAATCAGAAGGTTGGGGGTTCAAATCCCAGGTCCAATGAAGTTACCAATGTGAGTCCTTGAGCAAGACCCTTAACCTTCACCGCTCTAAGGAGCTTTTAATGCAGAACATGGCGTCCATCCTGATCGCCGTCTTAGAAATGACTGCCGTATGGGTGTGGTAGCTCAGTGGTCAGGGCGTTGGGCTAGCAATCTGAAGGTTGGAGGTTCAAATCCCAGGTCCACTGAAGTTACCAATGTGGGTCCTTGAGCAAGACCCTTAACCCTCACCGCTCTAAGGAGCTTTTAAAGCAGAGCATGGCTTCCAACCTGATCGTGGTTTTAGAAATTATGCAGTAAGGGCGCGGTAGCTCAGCAGTTAGGGATCTGAAGGTTGGGAGTTCAAATCCCAGGGCCACTGAAGTTACCAATGTGGGTCCTTTACCCTCGTTGCTCCAGGGGTGCTGTGATCAACCCTCTGCTCAAATTTTAAGTCTCGTTAGACAAAAGCGTCTGCTAAATGACCAAATGATAAACGTAAACGACCATAACGTTCCCAGAACCGGGAATTATTCCTGGAATTTCCGGCAGAATGAGACCTTAAAACGGCTTTAAAGAGGAAAAGGAGGCACACAGAGACATACAGGTACACGAGGTACACAAAGAACCACAAACACAGGAGGCTGCTGAGGTTCCTGCGTCTGCCCGTAGTCGCCGTTACCAATGATGTGAATTGCCTTGGTGACGGCTCCCATTCCGTTAATTAATTGATTATAATTGATTATAAAACTCAGTCATTCTCAAGCTGGCACCGCACCGAAATGTCCAAACAATACAGGACCGTCCCTAACGCCGGACGTCTGGCCGTAAATCTCTCGCCCGTCCTCCTCGGCGCACACACCGAACGAAGGCAAGGGCAAACGTTTTTGCAGACCGGCCGTACGGTCAGCACGCTCGGACGACCGGCGCGTTCCGCTGCGTCGATGAGAACCTTCTCGCCGTATGTCTCTACGGAGCCCGGGGCCCTTTCATGAGCACCTTCGGGCTCTGGCTCGCTGTTAGGGTTTTATGCGTTCTATTGATCTGTTGTCAGCGCCGTCCGCCGAACGACTTTGTTCAGCCGTGTTCTGCCGTTTCTGACGACAGATTCAGCAAGTCCATTTCCGCCCGACGAAAAATACACCACGGTTAGATTCCAATCCCGGGACACCCCCATCCCACCCCACCACCCCCACACCCACTGAAAAAAGACACTGTATTGATGCACCAAACCACTTCAGAACGAAAAGGTTTGTTAGTTTTCGTTGGGTTGTTTTTATGTTATGACTGGAGTCAGACTGTACATCATCCGCGGCTTTGATGTTAGATGTTTTTGCTAAACATTGCACAGCTGTGGAGCTTCACGCTGTGAAGAACATTTAAACATCATTAGAAACACACTTTATAATGCTGAATATCCTATACTGGTTCAGAGCTGGGCGCCACGGTGGCTTAGTGGTTTAGCATGTTCTCCTCGCCGAGCCGCTAGAGATCTCGTGGTTCGAATCCCCAATCTGGGATGTCAGGAGTTTTCCATTTCTCCCCCGTGTACACCGCGTGGGTTTCACCTCCCGGGCTCTCCGTTTCCATCCCCCAGTCCACTGAAAAACACTGTAATCACGTCAAATTGAGTTCTCGCAAAGTTGCCCCAGATCGAGTGGGTTGTGTGTGAGTTATTTAGTGTGTGTCCCAGAGTGTACATAGATTGGCGGCCTGTCTCTGGGTGTATCTGTCCAGCTTGCACCTGTGAAACGTTCTCGCCCTGGATGGGCATGGGAACCCCACCGCGAACCTCAATAGAGGATTAACGCTAGATAATGGATGGTAATGGTTCAGAGCTTGATGTCCCCCCCATGGTTGGCTTAGTGGTTTAGCATGTTCTCCTCTCATCGCACTAGGGATTCAGGTTTGAATCTCAATCTGGGTGGAGTTTCCATGTTCTCGAGACCCGTGTCCGCTGTGGGTTTCCTCCGGTTACTCCGTTTTCCGTCCACCATCCAAAAAACATGGATCAAGTCAATTGAGTTCTCCAAATTGCCCCCATATAGAGTTGTGTGTGTGAGTGAGTGTGTGTGTCCAGCGATATATTGGCATTCCTGTCCCTGGTGTATCTGCCCAGCAAACATGAAACGTTCTCCCCTGGATTTGGGCATGGGGAACCCCCCCCCCCCCCATAGAGGATAAAGCGGAAGATAATAAATTGGATGGATGGAGTGGATGGATGGTTCAGATCTTGATGGCATGGTGGCTTATGGTTTTAGCATGTTCTCCTTTCAGCGCTAGAGATTCAAGTTTGAATCCCAATCTGGGTGGAGTTTCCATGTTCTCCCCGTGTCCGCGTGGGTTTCCTCCGGGTTCTCCGGTTTCCTCCCACAGTCCAAAAAACATGGATCAAGTCAATTGAGTTCTCCAAATTGCCCCATATAGAGTGTGTGTGTGTGAGTGAGTGTGTACAGTGATAGATTGGCGCCCTGTCCTGGGTGTATCTGCCCAGCACCCGAAACGTTCTCCCCTGGATGGGCATGGGGAACCCCCCCTGCGACCCTAGTACAGGATGAAGCGGAGGATAACGGATGGATGGATGGTTCAGCGCTTACCATCCAACAACCGAGCAGCAGGTTGTGAGTTAGCGCCCCTGCGCCGGCTCTTTACCCCGGCGTGGCAATAAAGAGGCCTCAGTGGCAGCATCATTACCGCCGCTCGGGTCGCTGTGGACCCCCTGAAAGGGTTAACCCGTTTTGTATTACACATTAATAATTAAGACGAAGCACCTCTCCTGACGCTGTTCACATCATCACTTCACAATGGCGCGCTGGCTTCTGCGAGCTGTTCTAATTAATCACACTTATGTCAATTTCCCCTTAAAGCACCGGTTTGGAATTAAACTGCTAAATCTGTGGCGGAACCCGCCGAGAAATAAAAAAGTCCAAAACGCACCGAGCACCGAGCGAACGGAGGAACCGTAATCCTTCAACAAGTGGAACTCTGAGGAGCTTTCAAAGCAGAGCACGGCGTCCAACCCGATCGCTGAATCAGGAACGACCATGACGTTCCGTCCAAACCCAGAACCGGGAATTATTCCTGGAATTTCCGGCAGAATGAGACCTTAAAGCGGCTTTCAAGAGGAAAAGGAGGCACACAGAGACATACAGGTACACAAAGAACCAAAAAACACAGCTCCCTGTCTGTTAATTGATTATACAACTGGGCATACAACTGGGTTTAGCATGTTCTCCGGGTTCTCTGGTTTCCTCCCACAGTCCAAAAAACATGGATCATGGTCAATTGAATTCTCCAAATTGCCCCATATAGAGTGTGTCTGTGTGAGTGAGTGTGTGTCCAGCGATAGATTGGTGCCTCTCCTGTACCTGCCCAGCGCCTGAGGCGTTCTCCTCTGGATAGGCATGGGGAACCCCCCCCCCCCCCCCCCCGCGACCCTAATAGAGGATAAAGCGGGAGATAATGGATGGATTTATAACTGGGCGGCACGGTGGCTTAGTGGTTTAGCATGTTCTCCTCTCGGCGCTAGGGAGTCCCGGTTCGAATCCCCATCTGGGTGGAGTTTCCATGTTCTCCCCGTGTCCGCGTGGGTTTCCTCCGGGTTCTCAGGTTTCCTCCCACAGTCCAAAAAACATGGATCAAGGTCAATTGAATTCTCCAAATTGCCCCATATAGAGTGTGTCTGTGAGTGAGTGTGTGTCCAGTGATGGATTGGCGTCCTGTCCTGGGTGTATCTGCCCAGCGCCCGAAACGTTGTCACGTCATCCTGTGAACCAGGGCGGGAAAAAAAAAAAAAAACCCACGAGAACACAGAGGCCGCAGAGTCTGGAGAACAACGTAATGCGGTACGACACTCCAAACAGCGGCGTAACAAGAGACGAGCGAGAGCACCGAGGACGGAGAGAAGACATAAAAAAGATGCACCGACGCCACGGCGACCAAAGAGAATGCCCTGCGGGTGCGACCCTGGAAAGGGAGAGAGGAGGGGAATGGTACGGTGTCAGCTGACACTGTGTATGAGAAAAGTCCCCGCCCCCTGGCTGTGGGGGTGCAGGGCTGTTGGGTTGCACCTATTTGTTTACGGCACGCACCATTACTCTTCCCTCCGTTCGTCTCGCTCTGATTTTTTTCTCTCTTTATCTCCCCAGACTCCGCCCTCCTTCCCGTCCGAGCAGCACCGACGTTACAATTAACGCCAATTAATCGTAAATTAACCAGATAACGCTTTCGGGGAGGAGGTGGATAATATGTTGTTTAATATCTGTACATTAGTGTCCTGCACTGTTGCTGCTGCCCGGCCGCTCAAGGAGGACGAGTCCCTCACTGATCCTCGGTCCTCACAAGGTTTCTTCCTTAAATAACATCATAACAGGGAGTTTTTTCTTGCCACTGTCGCTTCGGCTCGCTCTTTTGGGGGTTTAAAGGCTTTTCATTTCTGTAAAGTTGCTTTGTGACGATGCACTGTTGTAAAAAGCGCTATAGAAATAAATGACTTGAACTTTCATTCATTCATTCATCATTATCTTCCGCTTTATCCTCTATTAGGGTCAAGGGGGGGGGGGGGGGGGTTCCCCATGTCCATCCAGGGGAGAACGTCTCGGGCGCTGGGCAGATAGACCCAGGACAGGGCGCCAATCCATCGCTGGGCACACACTCACTCACACAGACACACTCTATATGGGAAAATTTTGGAGAACTCCGTTGACTTGATCCATGTTTTTGGACTGTGGAAGGAAACCGGAGAACCCGGAGGAAACCCACGCGGACACGGGAAGAACGTGGAAACTCCACCCAGATGGGGATTCGAACCGGGAAGAGGAGAACATGCCAACCACTAAGCCGCCCAACTTGAACTTGAACATTATTATCTAATATTAGTGTTATGACTCCTAAACGACGCCCTAATTCCGAGTGTACGGGAGAAAGATGTACGTAAAGGACTGTATCGGGACTCTGAGCATGACGATTTACCTCAACGCCCAGCGGCGCCGAAAAGCGGGCCGAACGAGGACCGCAGAGTCACGGCCGCCTTCCAATTGGTTTGTAGCTTTTTTTTAATGTTGAGCTTTAGCGATGCATGAGGAGGCCATTAGAACACAGCAGCTGAGAACCGCTGCCGCGGAACAAAGGGAGGCTCCCGATACGTTCTCTGAGAGCCAGCCAGGCTGAAGTGACTCACTGAAATGAGCTCTGACTCCTCCACCCAACTCCCTGCTCCGAATTCCCCGTCCACTCAGATGTGGACAGGTCCATTTGTGTGAGCGATTAGGCATCAAATTGCGCCGCGGCGTGCCGGCGAACGTGACGCACGACGGATAACGTGGAACGCATAGAACGCCATCTGCCACAATTAGTGAGTATCGTTTAAAAGCAAATAGCTCGGTGAAAATGTTAATTGTTTTCCTGTCCAGGCAAAACAGTTCCATCCATCCATTATCTTCTGCTTCATTCTCTACCAAGAGGGGGAAGGGGGGGGGGGATCCAGGGGAGAACGTTTTCGGGCGCTGGGCAGATAGACCCAGGACAGGACGCCAATCTATCGCTGGGCACACACTCACTCA
>JAFMOC010000040.1:2590000-2672500 GCA_019802505.1 Corydoras sp. C115
TCTCTCCCACATTTGTTTTTTGGACTGTGGGAGGAAACCGGAGAACCTGGAGTAACCCCATGCAGACACGGGGAGGACATGGAAACTCCACCCAGGTCGGGATTCGAACCGGGATCCGCAGTGCTGAGAGGAGAACATGCCATGCTGTCCTGGGTGTATCTGCCCAGCGCCCGAAACGTTCTCCCCTGGATGGGCATGGGGAACCCCACCGCGACCCTAATAGAGGATAACCCCCCCCTCCCCCCCCACGACCCCCGAGTAGAGGATCGACGAGTCGGTCGTCTGCTGGGATTTTCAAATAGCGAGGAAATGATTATCCTGGTGACAAAATAATGGATATCGCTCAGACACACCACCTTCCCCCGTCATTAACGAGCTCGTTAATGAACGGCTTCGTTTGGGCTGCGGCAGGTTGCTGCCTCCGACAGCTGCTTCTGTCTTCCTCTCACAGAGAACGCCGGGATTTCACAACACAGTCGTAACAGAACGAATGTCGGGCTCTGAGTATCGGTTCTTGGCTTTTGTTCGTGATATTAGAACTCGTCTCTTCTATTATCCTACTACAGTAGGTTCACAAGGAGTGGGGGGGGGGTTCCCCATGCCCATCTAGGGGAGAACGTTTCGGGCGCTGGGCAGATACACCCAGGACAGGACATCAGTCCGTCACAGTGCACACACTCACTCACACATTATATAGGGGCAACTTTCATTCATTCATTCATTCATTATTTTCCGCTTTATCCTCTATTAGGGTCGTGGGGGGGGTTCCCCATGCCCATCCAGGGGAGAACGTTTAGGGCGCTGGGCAGATAGACCCAGGACAGGGCGCCAACCTATCGCTGGACACACACTCACTCACACACACACACTCTATATGGGGCAATTTGGAGAACTCAATTGACTTGTTCCATGTTTTTGGACTGTGGGAGGAAACCGGAGAACCCGGAGGAAACCCACGCGGACACGGGGAGAACATGCAAACTCCACCAAGATTGGGATTCGAACCCGGGAATCCCTAGCACTGAGAGGAGAACATGCCAAACCACTAAGCAACCAACTTGGGCAACTTGGAGCAGCCAATTCACCCTAAATCCATGGTCTGAGATTGTGCGAGTGAAAGGTTCGAATCCCGATCTGGGTGGAGTCGCCATGTTCTCCCTGTGTCCTCTGGGTCCTCCGGTGTCCCCCCACAGTCCAAAAACATGGATTCAAGGTGAATTGGCTGCTCTACATTGCCCCATATATAATGTAAGTGTGTGTGTGTGTGTGAGCCCAGTGATAGATTGGTACCCTGTCCTGTCCACCCCCCCCCCACCCCCCCCAGAGATGTATATATTACCTGAATCTGTATAGTCCTCATGATTAATTAGTAAATAATTAATAGATAATTGCACTAATAAGCCCTAATGGGGTAAAATATGTAATGTATAATTTTGGACAGCGGCGATGCTCATTTGGAAAATCCCGCTCGTGTCCATGAGCCGATGGCGGGGGTCGGTTCCCCCCGTATATGCGTCGACCCCCGAGCCCGGGGACACGTGACGTCACGTCCGAGGGCCCGACGCCGTCCGAGGGCCCGACGCCGTCCGAGGGCCCGACGCCGTCCGAGGGCCCGACGCCGTCCGAGGGCCCGACACCGTCCGAGGGCCCGACGCCGTCCGAGGGCCCGACGCCGTCCGAGGCCCCGACGCCGCGCACGGCTCGTTATCCCGACGCGGCGCAGCCTGCTCTAGAGGTGCAGGACCATTTCCATAAGTTCCCTCTGACCCCCGCCGCCCCTCCTGCCGAACCGGGCGCCCCTCCATCTTTCTTATCCACTTTTTTGTGCGGCAGCCAATCGTTTTACCCCCCCACCTACCCCCCCCACCTACCCCCCCACCTACCCCCCCCGAACGGCACGGCTCTCCTCTCGAGCACTTATTCACTTCATCACCACCTCCCCGGTTCAACAGGCGAAGGACGGACACATCGGTGCAGGAAGCAAGCCAGGAGGAATGAGCGCTGGCTCTCGCTCAGCTCCATCATCTGCCCCCCCCCCCCCCCCCCCCTCTCTCTCTCTCTCTCTCTCTCTCTCTCTCTCGCTCTCTTGCTCTCTCTCTCTCTCTTTGCCCCCCCCCCCTCCCTTCCCTTTCACAGTACGGCACACACTCAATCTTGAGAGGGAGATTAATCCAAAAGATGAAGGTTAGAAAATGTCTGGAAGTGTCAGGAAGGCAAAATAAAGGGTTGGGCTGGAGCGCGGCGGGGGGGTGGGGGGGTGTATGTGAGGGGGGGGTGGGGGGGTGTATGTGAGGGGGGGGTGGGGGGGTGTATGTGGGGGGGGTGGGTGGGATGGGATAACAACGGCTGGATGGATTCGCTTTAGTCTCCCAGTTCCAGAACCAGTGTACAGTCTGAGAACGCTGTGAGGCGACGGACGGACAGACGGACGGACGGGGGGCTCTGACAGACACATGCAGATCAGTCGCATGGAGAGTGAGGAGACCGAGGAGAACCAGGAGAACGAGGAGAACAAGGAAAACGAGGAGAACCGGGAGAACCAGGAGAACCGGGAGAACCAGGAGAAAGAGGGGAACGAGGAGAACCGGGAGAACCAGGAGAAAGAGGAGAACAAGGAAAACGAGGAGAACCAGGAGAAAGAGGAGAACCAGGAGAACGAGAAGAAAGAGGAGAACGAGGAGAACCAGGAGAATGAAGAGAACAAGGAGAAACAGGAGAAAGAAGAGAACAAGGAAAACGAGGAGAACCAGGAGAACCAGGAGAAAGAGGAGAACGAGAAGAAAGAGGAGAACGAGGAGAACCAGGAGAAAGAGGAGAACCAGGAGAAAGAGGAGAACCAGGAGAACGAGAAGAAAGAGGAGAACCAGGAGAACCAGGAGAACCAGGAGAGAACACATCTTGGCGGATGTTCGGGTCAATGTGGAGAGCGATGCTCATACAGAACGTAAAGGCCGGACTGCACGGAGAACTCGTGACCCTGTTTTTAGCTCGACGCCAATTCTATTTATAAACTGCGTTCGCAAATCACGCCTGATGCCATTAATCAAAGCAACCCCCCCCCCACACCACCCCCCCCCCCAAACCTCCCCCCCCCCCCCGCGTATAACAAACCCCCCCATCATCCATCATCGGTTCTCCGTATCAGTTCACTGACCCTCTCATATCAGACGCTCACGTCTGCTCATCGTCCTTGGGCCGCCGCGCGTTCACGCTGCTAATCACTCCCTCGCCCGAAAGTCGGCCTCGCCCGTGCTAACGTGCCATTAAAGCGGGCCACATGCACACCCACCGGCCACTTTATTAGGTACAGCTCAGTGTTTCTACACGCGTACAGCGTCTTTTGTAGTTCTACGGTTCCATTCTGTAGTCCATCTGTGTCTCCACACACTCTAGTTAGTCCCATTATTAGGGTGGTGGATGAGAGTGTGAGTGGATCAGACCTCTGTATGTTCTGTATGTTCCACCACCCTAATACCACCACATTTGGGGAGGGGGGTTCCCCATGCCCGTCCAGGGGAGAACATTTCAGAACCCTAGGCTGATGCAACCAGGACGGGACGTCTGTACATCAGAGTGCAATCACTCACACACATTATATAGGGGCAACTTGGAGCAGCTAATTCACCCTAAATCCATGGTCTGAGATTGTGCGAGTGAAAGGTCCGAATCCCGATCTGGCTGGAGTTCCCACGTTCTCCTCCTGTCCATGTGGGCTTATATGTGGGGCGCTAAATTGCCCCATATATAATGTAAGTGTGTGTGTGAGCCCAGTGATAGATAGGGTCCTGATCATTAGAGAACATGCTAAAGCGGAATAACAAAGTATTTAAAGAGACTGATGGAAGTCCATCTGTATAGACAGAGAGTGTAGAACTGAGGGGGTGGACCTAATGATATACCCCATAATGGGGTGGGGGGGTGACCATCAGGGGTAATTAATGACATTTGGTCGTTTATCAGACGCTTTGATCCGAAGCTCCTTACAAAAGGGGGCAGTACAGCATCTCAGGGTCTTGCTCGAGGACCCACATTGGTAACATCAGTAAGAACCCGGGATTCGAACCCCCAACCTTCAGATCTTCAGAACCCCCCCCCCCCCCACGTCCCTAGTCCCTACTGGAGAATTAAGCAGACAACACAATGGTTCTGCTGAGCCGAGCGACATCGCTGACGTTACTATATTACTGTATCTACATTCACATCTACGTTTAGTTGCCCAGCGATGGCTTGGCGTCCTGTCCTGGGTGTATCCGCCCAGCGCCCGAAACGTTCTCCCCTGGATGGGCATGGGGAACCCCCCTCCCCCCGCGAACATAATATAGGATAAAGCGGAAGATGATGAATGAATGAATCTACGTTTAGTGTTGAATCGTATGTTTTTTTAAAGGCAGATTCGCAGAGAAATGCACTGACAAAACCCACGAATCACATGAAACCCACGTTAAAGGTAAACTATGTGATCTCACATAACACCTTGGAAACACTAATGGACCGTCAGGCAGCATCATCGGTCTCAGTTCAGAGCCGGCAGAGCGACAATAACGCTAACAAAGACATTAACACTAAACATTCAGACATTATGATTATTATTACTATTATTATTATTATTATTATTATTATTATTATTATAGACCCGCTAACTGCTCATTTGCATGAAACTGAACTTTGCACCCCGCTGTAACTTAACGACTTCTGTCCACTTCACTCACTGTATTATTTATTAAATCGTGTAATTCTTTTTTTTTTTTTCCTCGCATTGCATCGTGCTCCGTTCCATTTCTTTATTTATATATACAGTACTTGATTTCACGTGTTTATTGAACGGCACTCTGTTCCAGTTGTTTATTGCGCGGCGCATCATTTCAGCTTCGTAATGGCAGCGTTTTCTTCGCGTTGTTTATTGGACAGCACTTTATTTCTGTAATTGGCAATTTCTTTGTTTTTTTTTTTTAACACTTGTTCGTTTGTAATGTCATTTTCTAGTTCGGTCAAAGGTGTTATTTGTTTCCTCTTCCGTCGCTTGTTTGATCCTCTTTTCTATTATAAGTAATAAATGGTGTTTTTTTTTTTTTTTTTTTTTATTTGCCCCCCTCCACGTCGCCCGCATTTGCGTTTACGTAACTCAGGTGCACTCGCTGAATTCATGACTCCACCAGGGATTAAGAAAGACAAGCATCATTTCTTGTTTTCCGTTCCGGCTTCGAAATGGCGGCAAAATTCCGGCAAACCTCAACCCCCTTAAGTCAAAAGCGCCGACTTGCAAAAGCGCTCTGGATTGTTTCACCCTGTGTCCGGTTCTGATTGTGTGTTTTTTCGTGGCTCTCTCGTCCGGGGCTCTTAATGACTTTTAAGCTGATTAGTACCTTTTAAGTTCTGCCCCCAGATTGAGGACCAAAGCCCTTCAGAGAACGAAGCACGTCTCCTCGTCAGTCCTCGCGGTGGACGGGGGGAACCGAGCCATCGGAGGACGCCCCGATCGACACATTCCACCCAGCCGGTGAACGGCGAGACCATCTCACAGCCAGGCCTTCGGTGGGGCTGCGCCGGAATCAATCCGCCCGTCGATAATTATTTTAGGGCTTTAAAAACCCCTCGCTGTGCAGAACGGCAGCGTGCGGAGCCGCGGCACCCAGCCTCGCATAAAAACCACAACAATAAAACTGCAATACCCCTTCAAATAACACTGACCAATCAAATCCCGGTGATCTGCACACAATCCATTTCCCCTGTTTTCCTCAAAAAGAGTTTAACTATTCATTCATTCATTATCTCCCGCTTTATCCTCTATTAGGGTCGCGGTGGGGTTCCCCATGCCCATCCAGGGGAGAACGTCTCGGGCGCTGGGCAGATACACCCAGGACAGGGCGCCAATCCATCGCTGGGCACACACTCACTCACACATACACACTCTATATGGGGCAATTTGGAGAATTCAATTGACTTGATCCATGTTTTTGGACTGTGGGAGGAAACCGGAGAACCCGGAGGAAACCCACGCAGACACGGGGAGAACATGCAAACTCCACCCAGGTTGAACCGGGAATCCCCAGCGCTGAGAGGAGAACATGCTTAACCACTAAACCACCGGGCCGCCCCCAAAACTTATACTACTCATAATAATTCTAACGGATCAACATGGATCAAGGGCAATTGAATTCTCCAAATTGCCCCATATAGTGTGTGTCTGTGTGAGTGAGTGTGTGGCCAGTGATAGATCGGCGCCCTGTCCTGGGTGTATCTGCCCAGCGCCCGAAACGTTCTCCCCTGGATGGGCATGGGGAACCCTCCCGCGACCCTAATAGAGGATAAAGCGGAAGATAATGAATGAGTGAATGAATTATAAGTATTGGGGGCGGCCCGGTGGCTTAGTGATTGGCATGTTCTCCTCTCAGCGCTGGGGATTCCCGGTTCGAATCCCAATATGGGTGGAGTTTCCACGTTCTCCCCGTGTCCACGTGGGTTGGTTTCCTCCGGGTTCTCCGGTTTCCTCCCACAGTCCAAACACATGGATCAAGTCAATTGAATTCTCCAAATTGCCCCATATAGAGTGTGTCTGTGTGAGTGAGTGTGTGCCCAGCGATGGATTGGCGCCCTGTCCTGGGTGTATCTGCCCAGCGCCCGAAACGTTCTCCCCTGGATGGGCATGGGGAACCCCCCCGCAACCCTAATAGAGGATAAAGCAAAAGATAATGAATGAATGATAGAATTATAAGTATTGGGGGTGGCTTAGTGGTTGGCATGTTCTCCTCCAATCTGGGTGGAGTCTCCATGTGCTCCCCGTGTCTGTGTGGGTTTCCTCCGGGTTCTCTGGTTTCCTCCCACAGTCCAAAAAAAAGAATTCTCCAAATTGCCCCATTTAGAGTGTGTCTGTATGAGTAAGTGTGTGCCCAGTGATAGATCGGCGCCCTGTCCTGGGTGTATCTGCCCAGCGCCCAAAACGTTCTCCCCTGGATGGGAATGGGGAACCCCCCCCACGACACCCCCCCCTCCCCGCGACCCTAGTAGAGGATTAAGTGGAGGACAATGGATGGATGGATTATAAGTATTGATAGACAAAATGGAATTCAGATCGTTTTTCGATCGTTCAGGGAAGGCCTCGCAGGTCCTGACGTTCTTTAGACTCGCAAACTCTCCAAAGAACGAAAGAGCCGAAGCCTGTGAGGTTCCCCAGTCGGCGAAATCAACGTGTATCATTAGAATAACGTGTAATCTGCTGACGGATCATAACCGTCACGATTCTCCTTCATTAGAATGAATGGCAGCGCGGCGGCGCCGCAGAGCGTATATAACGCGCTGGGTGACAGCTGACTGACTGCCGCCTCAGATGCAGTCACTCAGAGGGTGCCGCCGCCGCGGCGCATGGCGGGTCCCCGCCCCGTTTAAGCTCGCCGGGCCCGGACCGTGGTGGAGAGGTGACGGCAGGACTCGTTTCATGTAAAATAAGACCTTATATACGGGGAAGGATCAATGTACACGTTTCTGGTTTGCCATCTTGGGAATCGATCGGGTCCATCAGCGCTGTCCGTCAGCGGCAGACGGCCTGCGGCGGACGAGGCGCACGAGGACGAATGACAGCGATACGAACCGCAGGCGAGGCGTGGGACGAGGGGACGAGGAGACGAGTGGGTGAGGGGCAGCCGAGCAAACGTATACAACCGGAAGAGAGGCGGGAGGCGGGAGGCGGGAACGGACCGTAGATTTAGATTTAGATGAGAGACGATCAACCATGAATTCCAAACAGCAGAGGAGATAAGACACCGAGGACAACGAAGAGACAGAACGGGGAGCCAGGCGGCACGGTGGCTTAGTGGTTTGGCATGTTCTCCTGTCAGCGCTTGGGGATTAAAGTTCGAATCCCAATCTGGGTGGAGTTCGCATGTTCTCCCCGTGTCCGTGTGGGTTTCCTCTGGGGTTCTCCGGTTTCCTCCCACAGTCCAGAAACATGGATCAAGGTCAATTGAGTTCTCCAAATTGCCCCATATAGAGTGTGTGTGTGTGAGTGAGTGTCCAGTGATAGATTGGCGTTCTTTCCTGGGTGTATCTGCCCAGCGCCCGAAACGTTCTCCCCTGGATGGGCATGGGGAACCCCCCACTGCGACCCTAATAGAGGATAAAGCTGAAGATAATGAATGAATAAATGAATGAAGAACAGGTGGCTTAGTGGTTTAACATGTTCTCCTCTCAGCACTAGGGATTCCCAGTTCGAATCCCAATCTGGGTGGAGTTTCCGCGTTCTCCCCGTGTCCACGTGGGTTTCCTCCGGGTTCTCCAGTTTCCTCCCACAGTCCAAACACATGGATCAAGTCAATTGAGTTCTCCAAGTTGCCCCCTATAGAGTGTGTCTGTGTGAGTGTGTGCCCAGCGATGGATTGGCGCCCTGTCCTGGGTGTATCTGCCCAGCGCCCGAAACGTTCTCCCCTGGATGGGCATGGGGAACCCCAGCCCCCAACACACACACACACACACCGTGCCGGAATTTTCTTAATATATTTTTTAATAATATTTCATTATTATTATTATAATACTTTAAATAAACATGATTCGCATACGAGCGGCGCGGTGGCTTAGTGGTTGGCATGTTCTCCTCTCAGCGCTATGGATCTGCCCCCCCCACCCCGCGACCCTAGTAGAGGATAAAGCAGAAGATGATGGATGGATGGATGGAGGTTAGATAAGATGAGATGTTGCCCCCGTACTATTTTAATACGTTTTCATGGACCAAAATGTAATCAGGTCTTTGATCATCAGTCTGTGATTGAGATTTTTATTTTTTTGTAAAGTTGGTAGAGAAGTCCTCGCTTGCCCCGGCGTCCCGTCACCGACGTTTGCGTGGGGCGTCTCAGACTTTACGATGAGTATGTTGAACAGTGATGAGCACGCGCTCGCCCGTGGTCCTGTGCGGCGTTCCGGCAGATGGGATTTGCAGAGCCGTGAGGGCCGCGCTTCACTAAAGTGGCTGTTTTAACGAAGCGAGCTGAAGAGCGAGGTGCGACGGCGACGCGTCATACGATTCCCATTTCGCATCGCGCACATCGCAGGAAGCGGAGCAATTTTCACGGATGCGGCCGCCGCGACGACGACCCGTCACTTTGTGGCGTTTAGCGGACGGCCTCGTCCAAGATTGACTTACAACAGTCGCCACGTAATCCAATCCCGCCGAATTAGCAGAAAGTGCCGTGACTAAGATCCCAACAGCGGCGAGTTGGCTGAGCCAGATCTTAAATCCCCAGCCTGCTGGTTGACAGTCCATTACCTTAACCACTGAGCGGCCACGGCCCCGGACAGCTATTAGTAATAAACTGTCTGCAGAAGGAAAGCCCTTACCCCGGTTCTACTTCCTGTTACAGTAGGGTTTTATTGGTTAAATAAAAAGCCTGACACGCCGAGTGTTTTAGCATTTTTTTAAGAATCTAGAAGAGAAAAAATGGCAAACTAAAACCAACCATCCATCCATATGCTTTATCCTCTACTAGAGTTGCAGGGGGAGGGTGGGTTCCCCATGCCCATCCAGGGGAGAACGTCTCGGGCGCTGGGCAGATACACCCAGGACAGGACGCCAATCTATCGCTGGCCACACACTCACTCACACACACACACTCAAATGACCTTGATCCATGTTTTTTGGACTGTGGGAGGAAACCGGAGAACCCGGAGGAAACCCACGGGGACATGGGGAGAACATGGAAACTCCACCCAGATTGGGATTCCAACCTGCTGAGAGGAGAACATGCTAAACCACTGAGCCACTATGCCCTCAAACTAAAACTAAAAAATATAATACAATATATAAATATAGGGCGGCACGGTGGCTTAGTGGTTAAGCATGTTCTCCTTTCAGCACTAGGGATTCCCGGTTGGAATCCCCATCTGGGTGGACTTTCCATGTTCTCCCCGTGTCTGTGTGGGTTTCCTCCGGGTTCTCCGGTGTCCTCCCACAGTCCAAAAAGATGGCACAAGTCAATTGAATTCTCCAAATTGCCCCATATAGAGTGTGTGTGTGTGAGTGAGTGTGTGCCCAGCGATGGATTGGCGTCCTGTCCTGGGTGTATCTACCCAGCGCCCGAAACGTTCTCCCCTGGATGGGAATGGGGAACCCCACCGCGACCCTAATAGAGGATAAAGCGGAAGATAATGAATGAATGAATATATAAATATAATATACAGATTTCTAATGTCCGACCTTCCATTACGTTGCCCTCTGGGAGAATAATCCATTGTTGGTGTATATTTTATTTAATGGCTTCCTGATGCGAAAGTCAGACGAAGTTCCGAACGCTCAGAACGAAAAGCATCAACGAGCCGACAAATGACCGAAGCAGAACAGAAATCAATCAACTATTGGAAGAATTGGAAGCGGCGCTGAGTTTTAAAGCCTTTCTAACACCTTCCACCTGAATAGCCCAATGAGAATGAGTCCTAACGAACGTTTTATTCCTGACTTAAAAAAAAAAAAACGAGAATTAATTACGGCATGCATCATTCTGGAGTTTTAATATTTCCCTTTATTAAGATTTCAAAAGGTTACGACCCTCGGAAGGAGCTTTGATACGAATTACAATCAAGTGCGCATTGTCAGCAAATAAATCAGTCAAATGAAGCGTGTGGCGCACTTCTGTCCCCCGAACAAACTAATTCAATAGCACCAGAAAAAGGCTTTTTAATATTTCCCCGACACCGAATGCATCCAGGGGGCTTTTTAGAAACCATGTACGAGTTAAGGTTAAGGCCGGGGGCCGTCGAGAAACCCAATTTTAAATAAATGATCCGCATTCGTCTTCTTCGCAGGGAATTTGGAATCTTTAAAAAGATTTGTGTTTGTAAAGGTTCGTGACTAAAGCTATTGTTGGACCTTTTTAGTTAACATTAGAATGTTCTCAGTTTGCATTATAAAGGACGCGCCGCATGGCCCAGCCTCTGATGATGTTTGCTGCTCGCATTTGCATTATCGTCGTTTAAATAGCACTTCGTTAGTCAGACGGCGGCAGTCTCTTAATGAGAACGGCACGGGACGCGCTGATTGGTTTATTGCACATAATGCAACATAATGCATAAAATACACCAACTAATGATATCGACCATCCATCCATTATCTTCTGCTTTATCCTCTACTAGGGTCCCGGTGGGGAAGGGGGGGTTCCCCATGCCCATCCAGGGGAGAACGTCTCGGGCGCTGGGCAGATACACCCAGGGCAGGGCACCAATATATCACTGGACACACATTCACTCTATATGGGGCAATTTGGAGAACTCAATTGACCTTGATCCATGTTTTTGGACTGTGGACCCAGATGCTGTGAGAGAGAGATAGAGACCATGCTGAGAGAGAGAGAGGAGAACGTGCTAACCACTAAATCACTAAAAACTAAAACTAAAAATATAATATAATATATAAATATTCATTCATTCATTCATTATCTTCTGCTTTATCCTCTATTAGGGTCGCGGTGGGGTTCCCCATGCCCATCCTGGGGAGAACGTTTCGGGCGCTGGGCAGATACACCCAGGACAGGGACGCCAATCTATCACTGGGCAATATATAAATATAATATACAAGTTTATTTCTTACATTGCCATCTGGCCTTGAGTTCTCCATTCCGTGGAGTTGTGGGGACAGTCCACCGCTGAGCGGAGAGCAAATTTAGAAACCCGTGACGCAAATCGAGTGGAAATTGTATGCTTTTTAAGCATCAGTTCGGGTTTTGAAAGCACTTTATAAACATAATCGTCTTAGTCGGTTACGTCAGGATGTCTCGGCGCGACCTCTACCCCTCCAGACTACTGTTGCATCAAACGTATGACAAACGTTCGGGCGGTATTCATTAAGTATAAGTAAGATTATTATTTGAGGGGGAGAATGGCGGTAGGTCACGGGCGTGGACGTCTGACTAATGCAGAGCTGCTGCAGCTGTCGGTTTGCATTGAGTGATGCAGGCGGACCGACGGAGAATAAGGGCTCAGGTAATGCACACTGAGCTAATGACACCGTCACCATGGGACGTGAGCGAGCTGGGGGTGGAGGGGGGGGTGGGGTGGAGGCAGGTAGAAATAATCAACCGCCTCATATAACCTTGGACAAATGCATTCCCTCACCGTGCACTCGCGCCGGAGACAAAGCCGGGACGCGGCGCTCTTTCGGATCGTAGCTATCGACTTCCGCCCGCGCTCTGCCATGGCAACAAATTTGCCGGGCCGCTGTTTAATTGGGTTTATTAGACGTTTCATTGATTGTATTAAGCGTGAGCTGCGCGGTGTGTAATGGCATGGCAGCTGTCTGAAGCGCTCTAATTAGCAGCAACAGAGCTGATTACCCAGGTTAGTGTAAATACGGATTCCCGGCTTCGTTCTGGTTTTTCCACCTAAAAACGTTGCGAGTCCTGTCCCGTCATTAAAGAAGACATTTCAACCCCCCCCTTTTATTTTTAAATGCCCTTAATTTACCTAAAGCTCCTTAAAACGCCTTAAAATTCTGTTCATTTTTAAATAAAACACATCTGTAGACAGCGGCACGGTGGCTTAGTGGTTTAACATGTTCTCCTCTCGGCGCTAGGGATTCCCGCTTCGAATCCCCACCTGGGTGGAGTTTCCATGTTCTCCCCGTGTCTGCGTGGGTTTCCTTCGGGTTCTCCGGTTTCCTCCCACAGTCCAAAAACATGGATCAGTCAATTGAGTTCTCCAAATTGCCCCATATAGAGCGTGTCTGTGTGAGTGAGTGTGTGCCCAGCGATGGATTGGCGCCCTGTCCTGGGTGTATCTGCCCAGCGCCCGAGACGTTCTCCCCTGGATGGGCATGGGGAACCCCACCGCGACCCTTAATAGAGGATAAAAGCGGGAGATAATGAATGAATGACATCTGTAGACACGGACATCAAAAAAAATCAAATCTAGGGGTCTATCTTTTTTTGGAAAAAGAGTTTTTGAATAATTGGTATATCCATCCATTATCTTCCGCTTTATCCCTACTAGGGTCGAGGGGGGGGGGGGGGGGGTGAGGGGTTCTCCCCATACCCATCCAGTGGAGAACGTTTCAGGCGCTGAGCAGATACACCCAGGACAGGTTGCCAATCTATTGGAGAATTCACTTGACCTTGATCCATGTTTTTTGGACTGTGGGAGGAAACCGGAGAACGTTCTCCCCTGGATGGGCATGGGGAACCCGGGCGACCCTACTAGAGGATAAGGCGGAATATAATGTATGGATGGATGTTGGTGGTGCGACGGTGAAGTGTTTCAACACCAGCAAACACTTATCCTGAGCCATTAGCTAAGTCCTGACCGAATGTAGCCACTTAACACCACCGTCGTCGGCGCCCCCAACCCCATCCCCCCTTTCCCCCCCCCCCGACCTGGAGGAAGGCGACGGGTTGCAAATGACTGAGTTACGCGGCGGTTCTATCCGGCCGCTGATCAAAGTGACGGGAAATGGAAATGAATGCTGCGGGAGAGTGTCGTTCAGAAACGAATTAATCAGGCATTTGATTTGCAGAGCTCATTAACAGCTTCATGATGGACAAAAAAAAGGGTTGATCTTTGATCTACTGAGAGGAGAAACTCAAATACTATAGTAGAGAGCACTGTGTGTACCTGTCCTCCTGTCTGTCATGCTCTGACGGGTTTCTGAGGGGACGCGACGCTGTTCGGGGGTCTCTCATCAGGACATTCTGAGTGAATGGACTCTGAGGTTCATCCTCGGTTCAAATCACGACTGCGGGGCTTGTAGACTGGGGGGTGGGGGGAGGGGAGGGGGTATCCCAAAATCTCTCAACCATGTGTACTGGATGAACCACAAAATATGATGATGTAAATATGTCCATCGACTGCACCAAATGGGGGTGATGTCAGAATCAGAATTCCCATCCTGGAATCTGATTGGCTGGCACGTCCAGCCGTGACATCATTAACAATAACACACACCTCTGAGCGCTTCTTATTCGTATCAATGCGTGATATACAATAACATCCATCCATCCATTATCTTCCACTTTATCCTCTATTAGGGTCACGGGGGGGATCCCTAGCGCTGAGAGGAGAACATGCCAACCACCGTGCTGCTTGTATGCGAATCATGTTTATTTAAACTATAATAATAATAAATTATTATTAAAAAATATATTTTAAAAAATAGCGGCACGGTGGCTTAGTGGTTTAGCACATTCGCCTCTCAGCACTAGGGATTTCCGGTTCGAATCCCCATCTGGGTGGAGTTTCCATGTTCTCCCCGTGTCTGCGTGGGTTTCCTCCGGGTTCTCGGGTTTCCTCCCACAGTCCAAAAACATGGATCAAGTCAATTGAGTTCTCCAAATTGCCCCATATAGAGTGTGTATGTGTGAGTGAGTGTGTGCCCAGCGATAGACTGGCGTCCTGTCCTGGGTGTATCTGCCCAGCGCCTGAAACGTTCTCCCCTGGATGGGCATGGGGAACCCCACCGCGACCTTAATATAGGATCAAGCGGAAGATAATGAATGAAAGGATATTAAGAAAATATATAATAAGTAATGAATTGTAAACCATTACTAGTACCTCACAGATTCTGCCTCATGAGGTTGGGTCTGGCACGCAGCACGCAAAAAAAAAAAAAAAATGTGACCGGCGCAGCTTGTTACTATGGTGATTAAGCTGGTCACCTAGCATCACCTGGCATCTCACTACAAACCCCCCTGCCACAACGCGCACGGTTCCCCGATTGAAAGATTTAAACGGCGAGCTTCGGTTCGGTTCTGTGTAGGTGGGCTGGTTAAAATTAACCCGAGTCTCAAAGTCAATCATTTCTATGGAAACATGTCAGAGGAACAGCAACATTTTGATCAGCTGATCAGAGCCTCATAACACGAGAATGTGACAATCAACAGTAAATCATAACGAAGCAAACAAACCGGTAAAGCTGAGGACTGGGATAGGCTGCAGCAGCCTGTAACTGGGGGCAGGGAGCAGGGCTGAGGATGCTGTCCATGGTGCTGAAGCAACCACATCTGACTCACGTCTGCTGAGATTTTTTATTAAATGAGTTCTCTTCCCATCCAGGGGAGAACGTTTTCGGGTGCTGGGCAGATAGACCCAGGACAGGACGCCAATCTATCGCTGGACAAACACTCACTCACACAGACACACTCTATATGGGGCAATTTGGAGAATTGGACACTATGCAGGGGACGGAGGACTTGTCCACGCCGAATGGTGTAGCTTTTTTCTGATTATTATGTCGATTTAAATACGATAATTGACTTCGGATGCGGGCGGCACGGTGGCTTAGTGGTTTAGCATGTTCTCCTCTCATCGCTAGGGATTCCCGGTTCAAATCCCCATCTGGGTGGAGTTTCCATGTTCTCCCCGTGTCCACGTAGGTTTCCTCCGGGTTCACCGGTTTCCTCCCACCCATCCATCCATCCATTATCTTCCGCTTTATCCTCTATTAGGGTCGCGGGGTGGGGGGGGGGGTTCACCAGAACGTTTCGGGCGCTGGGCAGATACACCCAGGACAGGACGCCGATCTATCGCTGGGCACACACTCACTCACACAGACACACTCTATATGGGGCAATTTGGAGAACTCAATTGACTTGAACCATGTTTTTGGACTGTGGGAGGAAACCGGAGAACCCGGAGGAAACCCACACAGACACGGGGAGAACATGCAAACTCCACCCAGATGGGGATTCGAACCGGGAATCTCTAGCGCTGAGAGGCGAACGTGCCAAACCACTAAGCCACCGTGCCGCCCGGTTTCCTCCCACAGTCCAAAAACATGGATCAAGTCAATTGAGTTCTCCAAATTGCCCCATATAGAGTGTGTCTGTGTGAGTGAGTGTGTGCCCAGCGATAGATTGGTGCCCTGTCCTGGGTGTATCTGCCCAGCGCCCGGAACGTTCTCCCCTGGATGGGCCTGGGGAACACCCCCCCCCCCTCCGCGACCCTAATAGAGGATTAAGCGTGAGATAATGGATGGATGGATGGATGGACTTCCGATGAGTCTGCAGCTGGTTTCTGAGTTATTTTGTGTCTCAGCTGAATAAGTCCAAACAAACGGGTTGAACATGTCGATCATTACTCAGATTTGAGTAGCTACTTAAGAAAACAGTCAGGATTTCTAAACGCCGAGCGTGTTCTCTACAGTAACAACCCATGCCACGCCCGAATGAGTGAAGGCTGGATTCCCACATCCACCGCATGGCTGATTAATTGGCGTCTGAGGGATGCCGTAGTGAGAGTGCGGCGCCTCATGCACACCTGTACACACACCTTCAGAATAAATAACGTCCCCACGGCGCGTCGCAAGATTCCGCCGGTCTGAAAGTGAGCGGGAGGTAAGAAATAACAATAATTAAAAGCGGCAGCCGCATCCCCCGGATCCGTGGGACGAGACCAGACGAGCCCGGCTAATTAATTCCGTAACGTTGCATCAGTTCAGTGCCATTTAACCTCCTAAATTGTCCGACTACCCCGGCGATTAAACCGAGGCCTCTCCCGGCCTCGCCGAAACCCCGCGCCGGCCATCGCACCCGTTTCAGCAGCTGTCTATCGGCGTATTGACCGTCTCGAGGTGGCGAGGAAATGTCAAGTGTCACATCTGCTCAGGCTGGTTCCGCTCAGATCCTCATGCAGGGCAGGTTCCGCCTGCACCCTCCCCGTCCCAACGTCCCAACCAATCATTAAAATCTGTTCACCATCCGTATGATCGCAAAAGAATCGTGATTTTTTTAACTGTTTTTGGGACGGGCTTGGTGGTTTAGCATGTTCTCCTCTCAGCGCTGGGGATTCCCGGTTAAAATCCCGATTTGGGTGGAGTTTCCACGTTCTCCCCGTGTCCGCGTAGGTTTCCTCCTGGTTCTCCACTTTCCTCCCACAGTCCAAAAAACATGGATTAAGGTCAATTCTCCAAATTGCCCCATACAGAGTGAGTGTGTGTCCAGCGATAGATTGGCGTCCTGTCCTGGGTCTATCTGCCCAGCGCCCGAAACGTTCTCCCCTGGATGGGCATGGGCATGGAGAACCCCCTGGTTCTACAGTTCTATTCTTTAGTCCATCTGTGTCTCTACATCCTCCCTTTGTGGTTCTACAGTTCTATTCTTTAGTCCATCTGTGTCTCTACATCCTCTGTTAGTCCTCTTTACTTTGTTCTCTGAGGTGTTATTAGGGTGGTGGATGATGGTACGAGTGGATCAGACCCCCATACGTTCTGATTGGTGTTCTGTTCTCTGTCCACTCGTACACTCGCACACACCACCACCACGTCAGTATCACTGCAGTACTGACAATCATCCACCACCCTCACACCTCCTCTGTGGGGGCTCTGGACATCAGAGAACATACTAAAGCTGACTAACAAAGCATGTAGAGAAACAAATGGACTACAGAATGTGATCGCAGAACTACAACGTCCATCTGTATGACCAGGGGAACTCAGAAACCAGACTGTGAGGGTAGAAGAACTGAGGGGTGTAGAGCATTAACATCGACTCACTGCACCTTGGAAACCATATATTTTTCATTCATTCATTCATTATCTTCCGCTTTATCCTCTATTAGGGTCCATCCAAGGGAGAACGTCTCGGGCGCTGGGCAGATAGACCCAGGACAGGGGGCCAATCCATCGCTGGACACACACTCACTCACACACACACTCTATATGGGGCAATTTGGAGAATTCAATTGACTTGTTCCATGTTTTTTGGACTGTGGGAGGAAACTGGAGAACCCGGAGGAAACCCACGCGGACAGGGGGAGAACATGGAAACACCACCCAGATGGGGATTCGAACCGTGAATCCCTAGCGCTGAGAGGAGAACGTGCTAAACCACTAAGCCACCGTGCCGCCCCGTAGTTTATTATTATATATTATCATTATATATTCTGTATATCAGAAAAGCCGTGGTAGTCAGATTGGTTTTCCACTCTTAATTGCGTCATACTAAATCAGTCATTATGCTCCTTTACCCCGTTTATAAACACTCGTCTCTGATTGGTCAGTTACTGTATTAGTCGATTGAATGTTCCTGAATTAACGCCCACTGGTGTAATTACCAGGTCCTCGCCATGAATGCAATGCACTTCTAATCACAGACTCTTGGGGAGCAATTACAAGACATTCAATCATTTTAAACCCAGAGACAGAAATTCACAAAATACAGCATCGCGTGATTTAAATTAACAACAAAGGCTTGAACGCAAACGTTCGATTTAACATTAATTACGATGTAGAGTTCATGCAGCTACGAATGAAACGCTCTGGATGTCTGGCTGTTCCCATCCGAGCTCATCACAGCAGGAGCCACGTTATCGATATAAAAAACCATACCCCCATACCCCCCCCAACATAATCAGGCACCTCGACGCAGGACAGGACGCCAATCTATCGCTGGACACACTCACTCACACAGACACACACTCTATATGGGGCAATTTGGAGAATTCGATTGACCTCAAGCCATGTTTTTTGGACTGTGGAAACCGGAGAACCCGGAGGAAACCCACGCAGACACGGGGGAGAACATGGAAACTCCACCCAGATGGGGATTCGAACCGGGAATGCCAAGCACTAAGCCACCGCGCCCGCCCTGCAATAAAATCATCGCTTTTTTTTTTATTTTTACTTCATACGGCAAAAACGGCGTCTACAGAATTAGAGGAATGAAACAGGATTGCAGGGAAATGAAACGGTCGGCGCTGAAATCCACCACGGCGGCGTGTTGCTTTTACGGAACCTCCCGCGGGAGTCGCTGTGGAAACGTTTGGTCCGAAACAGCGGCGTACGTGACGTTAAGGTGGCCGAATCGAGGCCTTAACGGTGTTCCATACGCATGAAAGCGTATAAACAGGGCCGAATGGGGATCTGAGGAGCCGGCGCGAGGACGCGGTGGTTTCCTCCGAGTGGGCACGGCGTGTCCTCCCCGCTCGTTAATGCCTCAGATGGATAAATAATTCAGCGCTGATGGTGAGGACTAATTAAAGCGCCGGCTCGCGAGGCGAGACACCGGCACCTCGAACATTTGCCAACAATTAACCGTGAGCAGCGGCCTCGCCGGCCGGGCCGTTAATGCGGCGTGGCAGCTGCCTCGTCTGAGCATGACAGGAAATGTCAATCGGTGACTAACGACCTGACGCCATCCCGGCTCGCCGGGCGCTGGTGCTGCGGCGCGCTCGTTAACCTGAGGGGAGCGCTGTCAAGGCCTGACATTAAGGGAGACCTGAGCGCTTGTGACAGGAGCTGAGGCTGCTTAAGTACTCGAGTGTTTGGAGAACGCCACGCTCGGGAACGTGTTTACAAACAAAGCAAACACACCGCGCCGGCCGGCCTAGGAGCCGGAACCGGCGGAGCTCCAGAGTACTGTTCTCAAAACGTTACGCTAGACACTCGTCCGCCAACTTATCGTCAACTCCACCCAACATGGAGAGGGATTTCTGTAGTTCCACAGTCATTTATTTATGTCGCGCTTTTTACAACAATACATCGTCACAAAGCAGCTTCACAAATGAAAAGCCCTTAAACCCCCAAAGAGCGAGCCGAAGCAACAGTGGCAAGAAAAAACTCCCTTTTTAGTTGTTATTTAAGGAAGAAACCTTGGGAGGACCGAGACTCAGTGGGGGACTCGTCCTCCTTGAGCAACAACAACAATGTAGGACAGCCATGTAGAGATGTTTAACAAATGGAAAAACTCTAACAACTGGAAAACTATATGTGAGTCCATTAGGGGGCGTCCTGCAGGACCGCCAGTCCAATTGATATTCAGGTCCCATCCAGTATTCATCGGCAGAGCCATTGATGAAGGTCTGACTCCACCTCCAGGAAGCCGGTCACACCTCAGTTCTATTCTGTAGTCCATCACCATCACCACCACCACCACCACCACCATGTCAACATCACTGCAGGACTGAGAATCCTTCACCACCCTAATGCCTCTCCAGGGGTTCCAGTAGTTTAAGAGCAGCCAGTTTGACTTGAATCCATGTTTTTTGGACTGTGGAAGGAACCCGGAGAACCCACATGGGAAGAACACAATTTCAACTTATCAACTGGTTCTCCCCTTGTCCGTGTGGACACGTGTCTCCTACGGTCTCCCACAGTTTTGGACTGTGTGTCTCACAGTCAAAAAACATCTCCAAATTGCCCCATATAGAGTGTGTGTGTGAGTGAGTGAGTGTGTCCAGTGATAGATTGCCCCCCTGTCCTGGGTGTATATGCCCAGCGCCCCAAACGTTCTCCCCATGGACATAGGGAACCCCCCCCCCACTCCGCGACCCTAGTAGAGGATAAAGCGGGAGATGATGGATGGATGGAACTTATCAACTGGTTCTCCCCGTGTCCGCGTGGACACGTGTCTCCCACAGTCTCCCACAGTTTTGGACTGTGTGTCCCACAGTCAAAAAACATGGATCAAGGTCAACTGAA
Organism: Corydoras sp. C115; assembly: GCA_019802505.1. Lineage (NCBI taxonomy): Eukaryota > Metazoa > Chordata > Actinopteri > Siluriformes > Callichthyidae > Corydoras > Corydoras sp. C115. The sequence goes on from JAFMOC010000040.1 coordinate 2,610,381, forward strand.
TTCTCCAAATTGCCCCATATAGAGTGTGTCTGTGTGAGTGAGTGAGTGTGTCCAGTGATAGATTGCCCCCCTGTCCTGGGTGTATATGCCCAGCACCCCAAACCCCACTCCGCGACCCTAGTAGAGGATGAAGCGGGAGATGATGGCTGGATGGAACTCATCCACTGACCCCTCATTAATCTACAAGCGTCTTTAATTAGTTTAATTGCATTTCGCAGTAGAAACCTAAATGTAGAATCATTTTGCACTTTTTTTTGCAACATAATTTTTTAATTGGTGACCTGCAAATAGACCTCGTTGGAAGCTTTGTAATGTACTGCACATGTGACAAAGTACATCTTTATGGTAAATCTAATAAAACGGATAATTAATGTAGAACTGGGGACGTGGACCTTGGTGGCCGGTGAGCGTTTCCCGCATTTATTCTTTGGACTCAAAGTGGACACGGCTTTTAATTCCGAACATTTTTTTGTTTCAGGTTCGAGCTCTGACGAACTGCCGCACCGAGCCCTGACCTTCACCCCGCCGAAAAGCTTCAGGATTAATTGGAATGTCAATTGCAAGCCAAGGTCTTTGGTCCCGCATCAGTGACTAAGTCTGCAAAAGTGCTTTTGATTTAGCACAACTTTCTGCAGAACGAGTGGAAGCGATTACAGGGAAGGCAAAAGGACAGAACTTCAGAGCAACACCTATAATTAAAATAATTAGGACAGTTTAATTAGGCTTATCGGTGTGGCACTTATTATAAGAAGTGCTTTTGGAAGAGGGGAAGATTTTTTATATGTAGTTCTAAAAACTGTTTTTATTTATATTTCCTCTCTCACGCAGACACACTTTATCCTCTACTAGGGTCGCGGGGGGGGGGCAGGGGGGGTTCCCCATGCCCATCCAGGGGAGAAAGTCTCAGGTGCTGGGCAGATAGACCCAGGACAGGACGCCAATCTATCACTGGACACACACTCACTCACACACACACACTCTATATGGGGCAATTTGGAGAACTCAATAGACCTTGATCCATGTTTTTGGACTGTGGGAGGAAACCGGAGAACCCGAAGGAAACCCACGCGGACAAGGGGAGAACATGGAAACTCCACCCAGATTGGGCTTCGAACCGGGAATCCCTAGCGCTGAGAGGAGAACATGCTAAACCACTGAGCATCGTAAACACAAATCAAAAATATAATGTACACGAATCAAATAAAATCGTCTGCCAACAAAATGAGTAAATGTATTTTGTTAGGAGTTCTTAAAACTACAACAAAAAGATTCTAAAAACTACATTCTTTATCCCCCTAAGAACTCTATCGAGTCAAAAACCTTAAGGTTTTCTAAAGACTGGTAAAGATTTACTTTTAATTGCAGTGTAGGGGCAATTTGCAGCATCCAATTCACCTTGAATCCACATTTTTGGATCGTAGGAGAACACGGGAGAACCCACGCGGACACACGGAGACCATGGAAACTCCACCCAGATCGGGATTCGAACCTCGCTGAGAGGAGAACATGCTAAACCACTAAGCCAGCATGCCGCCCGGCATTTCAATAAATCAAGGTTTGCCCTTAAGACCTTGTAGACATTTCCGTCCTCATAGAACCTCCCAGCCAGATGGACTCTTTGGTCTTAACGTTCCTGTTTATGATCTGCATCAAAGATAACTCAACCCCGTTGGCGAGCTTCGGAATGAATTGGAACGTCGAGTGCGGGAGCCTGCAAATGGCGGAATGATGGAAGGGACAGCATCCTGAGGGTCAGCTCTATATTTAAGTCCTTATGTCTCTGCGCTTTCCGGCGGGACACACGTGATGATGGGGTCCGAGTATCGATTGCTTTTAAAGCGCCGGAACGAGAGCAGGTTATAAAAAGGGGAAAGAAATGACTTGAAATAACGGAGAAGGCGGCATGTCACCGGCGTCGGCTCGCGTTTAAGAGACAACATTGTAAATCCCGCGCTCGTAAATAGGATAAGGACCGCACGGGAGCCATAAAGAGTGTACCGTAACGCCTGACATTTAGTTACCCGGAGAGCGAACCAGCAGCTTGTGCGGCAGCGGCTTCGGCGATCTGTGGGGAGGTGACATTAACAGAAACAGAAAGTGCAACTGGTGGCGACCATATTGAACCCAACATGTTCCGGCTCACTGTGTGGGAGCACCAGACACATGGCGCCACCCATGGGTGCCGAAACAACAGGAGGCCAGCTGGCATTTAACGGAGGGCTTTTCCGGGACAGCGCACCTTCTCCGGCTCGGGGGTAAGGCGGCTCATTAATTGCCACCCTGTCTTTGTTTAAATCGTTGTAATGCTTCCATGTAGTGGAAAAAAGATCCAGTTTCAGTCCTTACATCTGATTGGCTGAGCCGTTTGTCCAGCCGTGACATTACTGACAATAACACACACCCCCCCCCCCACACACACACACACACACACATTTGTGTCAATGCATGATATACAATACATTATTTTACATCATATATCCATCCATCCATTATCTTCCGCTTTATCCTCTACTAGGGTCGCGGGGAGGGGGCGGGGGGGTTCCCCATGCCCATCCAAAGGAGAACGTTTCGGGCGCTGGGCAGATAGACCCAGGACAGGACGCCAATCCATCACTGGACACACACACACACTCTATAAGGGGCAATTTGGAGAATACAATTGACCTTGATCCATGTTTTTGGACTGTGGGAGGAAACCGGAGAACCCGGAGGAAACCCACGCCGACACGGGGAGAACATGGAAACGCTGGGAGGTGGATGTGCTGAGAACTACACCGCTGTTTTGTACCAAATGTTTAATTGCAAATGTAAACGATTATCTCTAATTATTATATTTAGGAAATCACAAACGGTTGCTCATTATTATCTTCCACTTAATCCTCTATTAGGGTCGCTGGGGGGGGTTCCCCGTGCCCATCTAAAGGAGAACATTTAGGGTGCGGGGGCAGATACGGGACACCAATACATCACTGGGCAGACACACACACTCACTCACACTGAAACACGTTCTATATGAGGCAATTTAGAGCGGTCAATTCACCTTGGTCATTCATCTTTTTGGACTATGGGAGGAAACCCACGCAGACACGTGGAGAACATGGAAACGCCACCCAGATTGGGATTCGAACCGGGATCACCAGCACCGTTTCGACCCCAAAAGTCTAAATGTAAGCTGCGGATGTGACAGTCACGTGACCTCATGCTGGACTGACCCGTCCAGTAAACGCCGTGCAACATGAACTTGAGAGAGGCCCAAACAGAGCTCATAAACTTCTGCCCCGGCCACGGATAACTGCCCACGCCGGGGGCATGCTAATGTGTTCGTTATTTGCTGCCGTGCCACGGAGCCACGGAGACCGAGACTATCGGCAAACACCGAATCGGGGGGGAATTCCGAAACGCACGGCGAGAGCTCCAGCTGATGGGTAATTGCCCCTGTGTTTATCAGCCCCCGGTTGCGCACGCAGCCGTTCCCATCGGGCCGCGCGGGGATGTTTGCCTGCCTCTCAGCGTGGAACGCACCCCGAGGCTTTTCTCACGGAGGCAAATCGATGAGGGCGTCGGCCCCGGGATCGGGCGGCGCCGACATCTCACTCACCCGCCCGGCCGCCAGAGCTCCCACCTGGCTCCCGCGGGCCCTCCCCACGCCCTCCTCGGACCCCACCCCGGATCGACCGCTCGCACAAACTTTCTCCGCTTCGACCGACTTTCTGAGAAAAAAAAAAAAAAAAAAAAAAGGCTGATCTCTCCCGTGGGCTTCCCGGTTCTCATAGCCGGAGATCAGACGGAGAACTTCTCAGGACGGAAAGAGGCTCCCGGAGCCGTGAGAACGTTTGTCCGGAACGGCGCTCTAAACAGGAAGAGGCAGACAGCCAGCCGGGGTACCACTGACTGCCCCGCATCGCATTCTGAGTGCCAACCCAAAATCAAACCAATCCACCTGAACCTCGAGGTTTTCTGCTTAGTGGTTTGGCATGTTCTCCTCTCAGCGCTGGGGATTCCCAGTTCGAATCCCAATCTGGGTGGAGTTTCCATGTTCTCCCCGTGTCCACGCGGGTTTCCTCCGGGTTCTCCGGTTTCCTCCCACAGTCCAAAAACATGGATCAAGTCAATTGAATTCTCCAAATTGCCCCATATAGAGTGTGTGTGTGTGTGTGTGTGTGTGTGCTCAGTGATAGATTGGCGTACTGTCCTGGGTCTATCTGCCCAGCGCCCGAAACGTTCTCCCCTGGATGGGCATGGGGAACACCCCCCCATGACCCTAGTAGAGGATAAAGCGGGAGATAATGGATGGATGGATGGGTTCCTCCTTCATCCCAGCAGCTTCATTGGTCACAAAGCAGCACACACACACACACACACACCATATAGGGGCAATTTAAAGCAGCCAATTCAACCTGAATCCATGTTTTTGGACCGTGGAAGGAAATCGGGAGAACCCGGAGGAAGCCCACATGGACATGAGGAGAACATTAACATGGTCTGCGTACTTGTTGAATTGTTTGTGTTGTATTATGAAACGTTGAGTCACTGTTACGTAAACTGTACGATGTTTTTTAATCCCACTGCACTTTAATGTTAGGAAAGCGCTTCGTAAATCCGTCTGTATTTTATTGACTGAGATTATATTGAGCAGAAACTTCGCAGAGCCGTGACCTTAATCCCCGTGAAATGATTTCACGCGGTCATGCGGAGACGGCCCCCCCCCGCGCCTTCGGCCAGGTTTTTGGTAATTAATTGTTTATATGGAGTTCATATGCAGTTCACAAGGCGTTCTGGAGAACGAGGACCTGTCCAACATCTGAGGTTCCATCACCCTAATTCAATAAGCCACAGTGGACTCGACTCCAAACACTTCAAAAACCTTCAAAAACACTTCAAAAACACTTCAAAAAGACTTCAGACAAAAGAAGTTAAAGATTTTAAAAGACAACGGGAAATAAATAGAGTTTTTAATATACACTGATCTATTTTACCTACAGAGCTTTACACACTGAGGAACCCGTCCTCCACATTTAACCCATCCATGCAGTGACACACACACACACACACACACACACACACACACACACGCCGAGTGAAGTGGGCATCCCTGTACACAACGTCCGAAGAGCAATTGGGGTTAGGTGCCTTGCCCGAGGGCACTTCAGCCGTAATACATCGTGGTACCGGGCATCGAAGCGGGGACCTTCAGGTCACGAGGCTGGTTCTGTAACCTAAAAACTATGACTGCTTCTTTAATTTGCATTTACCCGCTAATTTACTAGGTACTAAGAATCATCCACCACCCTAATACCTCCTCTGCGTGGGGCTAGGGTTAGGGATAAGGTCCCCATGCCCCATGGGCAAATACAATCTATCACTGGGCACACACGCTCACTCACATACACACACTCTATATGGGGCAATTTGGAGAACTCGATTGACCTTGATCCATGTTTTTTGGGCTGTGGGAGGAAACCGGAGAACCCGGAGGAAACCCACGCGGACACGGGGAGAACATGGAAACTCCACCCAGATTGGGATTCGAACGGCGCTGAAAGGAGAACATTCTAAACCACTAAAGCCACCGTGCCGCCTATAAATTATTAGATATTATTAAAACACAAATAGCCTTTAATACAACATCCTTTTTGCAAAAAATATATTTAAAAAACATTGTATATGCTACGGATGTATTGTTAGTGCATTAGACTATTTAAAATATAAATATAATATATAGTGTGACTTTATGATAAAGGCATAAACTAAATCCTGCTGTTTTCTGTGTTTTAATCACATTACTGTTTTTTTGTAATCCCGTAGTGGCCAATAATCCTGAACAACTCCCAAAAAAAAACCCTCTCTCCCTTTCCACCATCTGTGCACTACTTGGGGGAGGGGGGGGGTAAATAGCCTTCTTCAGTGCACTAGGTACTAAATGATATAGAACCAGGTTTCTCCGGGTGAAACGGCGGGGTTTGTGGCTCAACGTGAAGATTAAGCCTCTTGGACTTAAATAACTGGTTTCGATTTTCCTCAATGTTTTTCCCAGATCTCTTAAAGATCCAGTGTGTGGATGGAACGGACCAATCGCGTCGCCTTTTGATTTAATACAGACTGCAGCGGGTTTATTTTCCAGTACAGGATGTATTTCCTGTGTTCTAGTGACAGCTGGTAACCTGAGGGTCTGTGGAGGTGCGGGCTACTGTTTCCTGAGTCAGACAGCAAATAACAAGCCTCACATTTATGCCATGTAAAAAAAAAAAATATATATATATATATATATATATATCATTCATCCATTATCTTCCACTTTATCCTCTATTAGGGTCGCGGGGGGAAGGGGTTCCCCATGCCCATCCAGGGGAGAACGTTTCGGGCGCTGGGCAGATACACCCAGGACAGGGCACCAATCTATCGCTGGACACACACTCACTCACACACACACACTCTATATGGGGCAATTTGGAGAACTCAATTACCTTGATCCATGTTTTTTTAGACTGTGGGAAAACCGGAGAACCCGGAGGAAACCCACGCGGACACGGTGAGAACATGGAAACTCCACCCAGATGTGGATTAGTATCGGGAATCCCTAGTGCTGAGAGGAGAACATGCTAAATCACTAAGCCACCGTGCCGCCCTATATCTATATCTATCTATCTATCTATCTATCTATCTATATATATATATATATATATATATATATATATATATATATATATATATATATATATATATATAAAAGCCCAATTACATGAACATGATCAGTGGAATTAAAGACGTACGTCTGCATTTTAAAAAATTAAATATTATGGTGTGGAGAAGCAAAAACACAATGTAGGCATATGAGGATGTAGGGTCTCAGGAGGTTATTATATATATATATATATATATATATATATATATAGTCCCAATTACATGAACCTGATCAGTGGAAGTAAAGACGTACATTTGAATAAGGTGATGGGTGACTATCGGCTGAGAACGTTGTTGGATAAGTTTCCATACTTTATCTTTAGGATCAAACTCTGGTGTAGGTGACATTGTAAGGAGCTGCTGTAGGTGTTTAGGTGTTTACTTTAGACAAAGGAACCATGACTGATGTGAGAACAGCGAACCATCCATCCATTATCTTCCACTTATTCCTATACTAGGGTAACTTAGGGGTGGGGGCTTGGGTTTACCTCATGCCTATCCAGGGGAGAACGTTTTGGGCGCTGGGCAGATACACCCAGAACGAGAGAAGACACGATGACAAATTTTGATTGTACGATTAAGGCCTCAGAAATGAAGTTAGTAATTTATAATTCATAAGTTCACGTAATTTATTTATAGAACGCTTTTTACAACAATCCAAAAAAGTTTTGCACGCTTTCTTATGTTTGTCATTAATATTATGTAAGCATGAAATAACATCTTGTTATCGGAAAATGTAAATAATAAATAGCATTAAATAAATAATGAGAATATTAATAATAATTTTTTTTAATCCATTAAACATTCTTTAAGGTACAGATTCACATCGCCGCTTGGTCCAAAGGTTTGGTCTGGGTCTAAATTTAAAAAAAAAAAAAAATTTTATGATTGTTGTCATGACGATGTCGAAACGCTCTCACGGTTCATTAATTGTACCGTTTTTAATCACACGCACTATTTAGGGCCAATTTGGAGCAGCCAAATCACCTTGAATCCAAGTTTTTGCACTTCCACCAAATTCCACCCAGGTCAGGGTTTGTAAATGGATCCCCAGCGCCGAAAGCTGGCTGTGCTAACCGCTGAGCCGCCAACAGCAAACCAATGGAGTGTTATTAGTTATGAGTTTTTGTTAAAGGCTTTGGGTCGTAGTTGAATCAGCGCCACACTAACGTCGATTGATCCCCGTTTGTAAATCAGTGAGCCTCCTCCAGCTGGGGCATGGGAACAGGAGGGGGAGGGGGGACTGAAGTGGGCGGGCTGCCTACCTCACCGCGTTAGGAAGCACTCGTTTGAATTTTGCAAATTAGACAATTATTCAAGTTAAAAAAAAAAAAACACAAATTAATTGCGTTAATCACCCGGCGCTCCATGCATCCCTAACCAAAGTGATCTTGACGCGCCGCGATGGTGCGCACAGGGGCCCCCGCCACCTCTCTCGCTAATGATTCTTATCCATTTGCGCAACGGCGGGCGGGCGGGCGGGCGGGCGAGCGTGTGTTCACATAAAACGAGGTGTGCTGGAACATGTCTTGATAATTACCCACATTTTAGCGCTCATCCAAGTTGAACCCCATTAACTGGCCCGGGTCACCCTCCTCTGGCTGCGTCGTTTAAAAAAAAACCAGGCCCCGCGTCCATTTGGCGACACGCCGCTCTAACAGTGATGGATCTCCCTCACGCCGGCTCCGAAATGGGAGCCTACAGGTAGCAGCTGCCCGCCGCAGAGCCGGCCGCTCGCCTTTAACGGGAGATTGATCTTAATTGCGACGCCACCCGCATGGCCCCGTTCCAAGCGCATAAAAGCAAGAAAGGGAGCGGAGCGCAAAGGGCCGAGAGACGAAATGCTTTCCTCAAAACAAAGCTTCCCAGATGAGCTGTCGAGCGCTGACAGGAGGAGCACTAAATCTCTATATTTTACATGCCTTGCTTTAGTGAAGTGAGAAGGCGCCGGCTGACAGGTCAGTCAGTTCTGAAATAATAGCCGCAGTCTTTCGGCGTTCATCCTCATCCGAAAGGCCGCCGTCCATAAAACCCCCGCGCTCCCGCATTCGAGTGGCGCGTGCCGCGGCCATTCTGCTAGACTAAATATCTAATTGATTAGGAATAAGCGAGTGAAATGGGCCGCACCGCCGGCCCCCGACCTGCGCCCGCCCGCCCTCCCGCCCGCTCCCTCGCACGAGGTCCCGCCTAATCCGGATCAGAGCGCTCGCTCGCTCGGCCACTTATTATTCTCCGGACTCGACCAGGGCCGGTGACGCTCGGACGGAAAAACAAGTCGATAGCTCTGTCCCCGCACATCGACCGGGCCTTTGAAAACGGATCGGAACCCGGTGCCAGAGACTCTGACTTTGGACTCGGGCTGATTGATATTTGAGGGAACAGATGGTCGCCGGTTGAAGGCTACATTGTGAGGCTGTTCCTCAGCCATCCACTCCGGTTCTAACGCCAGCTTTTCTTTAATGAGGTTTTTTTTTTTTTTTTTATCTGTCGCGATTATCTTTGACATTGCGAAAACCAAACGACTTCTCACAAGCGGCGGCCGAACGAACGCAATAAGTCATGAGAGGGAGTGCATACCCTGCTGCGGGTCAGGCCGTGACGCCGGCGATTTATTCACAATAATACACAACCCCGAGCGCCTTATTGCTTTAATAAAACACTTACAAAACGCACAATAATTTAAAAAAAAAGTGCATTCATTGATATTAATAATCTGGTCATCCAGGACGTAATCCAGTCCCCTGATTGTTGATCGCTGAGTAACAGGATACAGGTTTACTGCTCACTGTTAATATTAATCTGTATTTAATGATTTAAAATAATGTATTGTATTCCACGCACTGATACGAATGTGAAGCGCTCAGAGGGGTGTGTTATTGTTAGTGATGTCACGGCTGAAATAACAGCTCAGCCAATCAGATTGAAGGACTGAACATACCGTTTTGTAAGGTTTTACCCAACTGCCAACGCGCAGACGGTATTTGGACTCGCCTCTCGTACTGTTCAATCGTTTTGTATTGCAAAATAAAACGCTACAGCCCGTCAATAATGGACACTTTCTTTTCTTTTTTTTTTTTTTTTTATAGATTTTGCTGCATAAATAATGCTTATTTTCCAGCAAGTCCCAAAGCAATCAGTATGTAGTATGCCAGGAGTTTGTAAAGTAATAACCCACAGGAACGCTTAAAATACTAATAGCCTTGAGTGGGAGCCACATAACAACAGGAAACACGGTTACGCTTAGAATTTTGATTAGGGAAAAAATGTAAAAAAAAAAAAAAAATTAAAATAAAAAAACCAGCTCCCAGCTGTCCGTACCCATTACCGCCGACCCCGAAACATGACTCCATCTCCTTTAAGAGCATCTGTTTCTGTGACTTGAAACAATAAGTGGGCTTGGGTAAGATTTCCCGAGCCCTCGGTCGGTTCTGGAGCTGTGCAGTGATTCTGATTTAATCAAACTGATACCGAGACGCAACGAACATTGCAATTACCGCCGGATCGACTGCGGGCAGTTTCACGGGAGTCCTCGGCGGTCCTGTCGACATATTCATGACCTCGCCGTATTCCTAACGCCTGGAGTGAGAGTGCGAGTGTATCGCATTCCGGGCCGGTAATGAAACGAGTGGGTGGCTCGATTGTTTCGGTGGCGTACGGTGGAGATCGCACGGCCGTAGCTCCCTCACCGAGGGTCCGACGAGTCAACGTCTTTCCGTACAGACAAATAAAGGAATGTGCCGTTGTCTGCCGTGACGACGGACGGGCGGGTGTTACGCGGCGGCGACGGAGCTCGGTTTAAGCGGCCTAATGGACGGAGGGCCTGAAGAATAGCTGCACACAGGGAGGGGACCGGCTACGCAACGGCTGCTATTAACAAGCTCCTTTTCTTTGTCTGAGAGAAAAGATTGGCTGAGAATTGAATAAAAAAAAAATAATAATAAAAAGTTCCTGATTCGGGAGCCGGAGCGCTATATTTAGAAAGCACTCAGTGAGAAAAGCTGCGAGCGGCTGAATTAGTTAGACGACAGCGAAGACTGCGGCTTTCTGAATAATACAGGTATCTGTGAAAGGCACAGACAGCCGTATGTAACAAAGCAGAGCTTTTTTTTTTTTTTTTTTTTTTAAACTCTATGAACATCTAGCATGTGGACACACCTTGATTTTGGGGGTCACGTTGTAAAGGGTGAGGTCACAGCCCCGCACAGTGGGAGCTTCCATACATCCATCCGTTAACTTTCCCTTTATCCTCTACTAGGTTCGCGGGGGGGAAAGGGGGGGGGGGGGGGTTGTCCCCATGCCCTTCCAGGGGAGAACGTTTCGGGCGCTGGGCAGATACACCCAGGACAGGGCGCCAATCTATCACTGGGCACACACTCACACACACACACACTCTATATGGGGCAATTTGGAGAATTCAATTGACCTTAATCCATGTTTTTTGGACTGTGGGAGGAAAGCGGAGAACCCAGAGGAAACCCACGCAGACACAAACATGGAAACTCCACCCAGATTGGGATTCGTACCAGGAATCCCTAGAGCTGAGAGGAGAACATGCTAAACCACTAAGACCCCATGTCGCCCCAATTTATATATATATATATATAGGCGGCACGGTGGCTTAGTGCTTAGCATGTTCTCCTCTCAGGACTAGGGATTCCCGGTTCGAATCCCCATCTGGGTTTACTTCGGGTTCTCCGGTTTCCTCCCACAGTCCAAAAACATGGATCAAGTCAATTGAATTCTCCAAATTGCCCCATATAGTGTGTCTGTGTGAGTGAGTGTGTGTCCAGCGATGGATTGGCGCCCTGTCCTGGGTCTATCTGCCCAGCGCCTGAGATGTTCTCCCCTGGATGGGCATGGGGAACCCCACCGCGACCCTAATAGAGGATAAAGCGGGAGATAATGAATGAATAAATATATATATATTATTAAACCCCTCACACAAACATGTTTTTATTTTTTTTTTAATCGCAAGGTTTTCTCTCCCGATATGTTCGTTCAATCAGTGCATGTTAACTGCATTAATAAACTGCATGACTTTTAACTTAAAACATCTGAAACAATAATATATTAATACCTGGAGTTTACCCCGGGGGCCGGGGTGGGGGGGGTCTAGTTTAGCCTGACTGTGCTGCTTTCTTCGGCATTTCAGCTTTAAATATCATCGATCCCTAATTATGTCTCTTATTTCGTATCATGGGACGCCCAGATAATGAATCCCACGACGGCGCCCTCGCACACTGCTGTGATTACCCGCCTTTTAACCACAATGCACCTGAGTCCGCCGCAATTACAGGCAAAAATGGCCTTTTCGGTTGGGGTTCAGGTAGCGGATGCAGCCGGATTTCAAATAACAGCCAAATGTCTGAGAAGAAATGTGACCGACGGGGAAATCGGAGAAAACACACGCGACAAACAAAAAAAAAACGACGTATCTAATTAAAAAATCAACGTGTAATATGACCATTTGCTTATAGCTACATGTTTTTGTTTTTTTGTTTTTTTCCAAAAATATTTTATTAGGAGAAAGTGAAAGTAAGCACAATACAACATCACATTTATATACAGAATACCTTCATAACTTTCCCCATTTTTCCACCACACATCAACCAAGTTCTATAATAGAACACACAAAAACAAAAGTGTACCCCAATCCCCCCCCCCATCCCATGTCCCATCCCAGCTCACCACAACCAACACACACATTGCCAACAGCAATAGCTACAGAAAAGCCACAACACTTGTATGGAAGCACACATTTAACCAGGTAATATTTTTAAGTTGGAAAAATATGATATAAAGGGCTGCCACTTCTGGAAAAATTTATCTGTGCACCCTCTTTGTGTGTACCTTATTTTCTCTAATTTAAAAAAAAGCATGACATCCCTCAGCCAGCAAGAAATAGAAGGGGGCTTGGTAGATTTCCAAAGTAACAATAAGCAGCGTCTTGCTAATAAGGATGGAAAAGCTATAATGCCGCTTTGCATAGTGTCAAGTGCGAAAGAGCAGTCTGAAACCCCAGCTACATGTTTTCTAACTGGCCGTAGCTGAACGGAGTAGAGATTCTGAATGGGAGAACCATTGGCCTTGCTTCATTGAGCATCATCTACTAAACCATGTTCTGAGACCAACCCGTGATCTTCTCTCCCTGGCGAGACCTTCAAAGCATGCTGCCTCATCTCCTCTGGCGGTCTGGTCCAAAGCGATGCTGCCCTGCGACGGCTGTCGCGCCAATTCAGTTAATTATGCACAACTCCCGGAGTCTGATCCCGTTTCCTCGCTCGTCATGTGTGAACTCAATTAGAGACCTGCACGTGTCAGACTGTCAGTCATTAGCTCACCAGGTCCTGCTCTATTAAACCTCTTAATTATGAGAACGAGGCTTGGCTTGCTATATATAAACTGAACGTTCGCTAGTCGTTGGTTGAGAACGTCTGAGCAAAAACCTAGTTACAGCATAATTACCCATCGCTGTGCAGCGTTATTAAAAATCGACCAATAATACGCCACCTGGGGGTCGGGTGAGACCATCAGAATGGACGTCTTCATGGCTGGAGGGTTTAACTCCTGCAGTAAGGTCACTTGGACTGCCACCTAGTCCTGGGTGTATCTGCCCAGCGATCGAAAGGTTCTCCCGTGGATGGGCATTGGAAACCCATCCATCCGTCCATTAACTTCCCCTCTACTAGGGTCACGGGGGGGTTCCCCATGCCCATCCAGGGGAGAACGTTTCGGGCGCTGGGCAGATACACCAAGGACAGGACGCCAATCTATCACTGTACACACACTCACTCACACAGACACACTCTATATGGGGCAATATGGAGAATTCAATTGACTTGATCCATGTTTTTGGACTGTGGGAAGAAAACCGGAGAATCCGGAGGAAACCCACCTGGACACGGGGAGAACATGGAAACTCCACCCAGATTGGGATTGAAACCGGGGAGAAAACCGAGGAGAAACCGATGAGAACGTGCTAAACCACTAAGCCACCGTGCCGGCCGGCATATGGAACCCTAGTATAGAAATAATTATGAGATTAAGCAGAAGATAAAAAAATCAGAGTCCAGTGGTGGTGTGCTTTACTCCACACTGTGGAGCACTGTGCTCGTCATCGTGCCTCAGTGATGTATGACGCTCGGTGTTTGTGCTGATGTTAAATGCCAGAGGAGCTTTGGAACTCTGCGGTTGCTGAGTCAGCAGAGTGTCGGTGACTCCTGTGTACGGTGTGTTTCAGCACTCGGCGCCCTGCACCGTTCCTCCGTGTGCTCGGCGTCGCCGTGGATCCTAAACGCTTCCACTTTTCAGTTCTCAGTGAGATCACCCACGGATTATCTGGGAAATCGAAAAAATGAAATTTCACGCCTCGACTTGTTGCAACTTTGGCATCCTGTTACGATAACACACTGCCTTTCAGCGAGCCCTGCAGAACGCCCCGTCCTTTACAAGTGTCTAACGGCACAATGCGTGACCTGTGGAACCCAATGGGACCCAATGAGTGCTTCAGAACCCTTTGTTCATTAAGGTTTGTGATGAGGAAACCCTGAAGTTAAATGTATTGTGTCTTGAGGTGACCCGGCACATGCAGGTCATTACGGACGTACTGTGCGTTCAGCTTTTTTGGGCGAGCTCTGTAACGATACGAGTGTATTAGAACTCAGATAATCACCAGATATTAGGCTGCCAGCACATGGCATGCAAAATGAATCCAGAACTGGTACAAGCCTCAGCCGTTCAGTGGGATAAACGCAGTTAATGCCGTAATTAAAGACCCGAATCAGCCTGTAATCTGAAACAATTTAAAAGACCTTCAGAAACATCCAGCTTCCAAACCAGACCAGAGTCAAAACGAGGAAACATTACCGCCGTTGCTCTGCGAACGACTGGAACGGCGCAACACGTACTGTAGCTGCCTCCCATTTAAAGACGACGGCACAAATGTTCTCGTCCAAACTGATTAGGTTTATTCTTAAACTTGTATCTTAACTTTGTATATAACCTCACACCCAACCGCAAGAACTCATTGGCTGCATTAAAAATCAAAGAGAGTTATATGGGCTTCATGCTTCTTGTACTTGGAACTTTAGAAAAACGAACATTTCTTAATGTCCTTAAAGAGACAGGAACCATTAAATCCATCCATCCATCCATTATCTCCTGCTTCATCCTCTACTAGGGTCGTGGGGGGTGGTTCCCATGCCCATCCAGGGGAGAACGTTTCAGGCGCTGGGCAGATACACCCAGGACAGGACACCAATCTATCGCTTGGCACACCCTCACTCACACAGACACACTCTATATGGGGCAATTTGGAGAACTCAGTTCGTCTTGATCCATGTTTTTGGACTGTGGGAGGAATCCGGAGAACCCGGAGGAACATGGAAACATGGGGAGAACATGGAAACTCCACCCAGATTGGGATTCAGACCAGGAATGCCTAACGCTGAGAGGAGAACATGCTAAACCACCCGGAACCATAAAATACAAGCAAAAATATAAAGTGCTGAAGTAGGCAGTTACACGTACAGATGACCGTCACTGCTCCAATGCAAAGGGTTTTCACAGGCGCTAATAAATTAAAGTATCGTATGACATCACGGTGAAGAAACGAGGACCACGACGAGCTGGGAAAAAAATAATGAAAAAAGAAATAATAATAAAATAAAAGCTTATGCGAGAGCGACGTCATTAGAAAGCCTCCACTGCGCTCATTGCAGTTGCTTTTTTTTTTTTTTTTTTTTTCTTTCTTTCTTTCCCGGCTCTGCTCTAATACACAGCGATGTTAAGAAGACAGATATCAGCACTAGTAAGACCGAGAACGATGAACGATGAACACGCAGAGAGCGGCCGCCTGTTTCCTTTATTTAATCTGCAATGACTTTGTGTGCGAGTTCAGCCGCGAACTGAGTTTATGGTCTCTGACACCTGAGCTACTCGGGGTGTTTATTCACGCTCTGCCAGTTAATACCAATGACCCGGCGCCATGGCAACAGCGCCGACCAACATCAGAGACGTGTGTAAATGTAGCAATAACGAGTGAGAGCCCTCACATGGGTGCCGGCGTCAGGAATAGCCACATCAACAACAGCACAAGCGCCCGATGCTGTCGCACTCAGAACCGCCGCCGCTTTTAACCACGGTGCCGTTGCGTCCTAAACCAACCCCCCCCCCCCCCCATCAGCAATCCGGCTCTTTTCCACCCCGCCTCGCTCTCTGTACTGCCTCGGTGAGATTTTCCAAGAACAGTTAACATGCGCAATATGGCCAGATGTATGTGGGCACCCCACACCCCCACCCACCCCCCGTGTGCTAGCGTTCTGATGCTTATTCTCATCTCTTGAGCAGAGAACACGGAGACGGACTCATCGAGACAGACGTTTGGGTTCTGTTTCCACGATATCGCCTCAGGGTGTAGGGAGCAAATGATTAAACACAGGGTTTATTAACCCCCAGCAGCACTGCTGTGTCCGATCCAATTGCACCCACACGGTGCAGAGTGATAGACCGCCACGGCGGTGCTGAGGATCCTCCATCATCCATCATCATCTGTAATTGTGCATCTCCCCTCACCGGCCACTTTATTAGGCACGCGGTCATGATTCTCAGCACTGTAGTGATACTGACGTGGTGGCGGCGGCGGCGTGATAGAGCGTGGCGCACTTGTGGACTGAGAAGTAGGGGTGTATTCAACAAAGGATTTTCATAGTCGAATCTGATTTGTCAGATTTTCCCTATAGTCGACTGATAGTCGAATCAGTTAAAATTTCACCACAAGATGGCGCTATAAGCGTGGTTTTTAAAAAAGATTTTTTAAAATATTTTTCTTGTTTTTCTAGAGCACCGTAAATGGGATCCCCGTTCTGGACTTTTTTCCACTTTTGACCACAAAAAAAACCTAAAAACCTAAAAATTAGGATGATTTTATTTGTCAAAAGGCTATATATATAACGAAAACAAAGACATTTCATGTAAAAACAAATGCTTAGCAGCAGCCATGGGCGCCCCCATGTGGTCAAAATGGTACATTCGACTATGAGGTTCATAGTCGACTACGGTTCTCCGAATCGAATCGTCGAATCAGCGAATATTGCAGCTCACCCCTACTGAGAAGCATCCTGTATGCAGCGTCCTGCCATCACTGATGAAGGATGACTAACACCCCCTGTCTCCGAGGGTTATATCTACAAGGTGGAGCAATGAGGTGGATGCGTCTGATACGGTGTACACTGAGTGATGCGGGATTTAAAGACACACCGCCGTCTCTGAAAGCAGCACCACCATCACCACCAGAACATCAGTGTCACTGCAGTAGTGGGAATCATCCACCAGCCTAATTATACCCGGGTCCCTGATTATTAGAGAACACAGTAAAGCAGACTAACAACGTAGGTGAAGATGCAGAGGGACTGCAGAACGGAATGATAGAACTACAACATCTGTAGGATCAGTGACGTTCCTAATAAAGTGGCCGGTGAGTGTATACAACTACGACTAGAGTCCGCTAATAAGTCCTCAGCGTTCTGACGGCGGATCATAACGCTCGCAGCTCATTGTGGGAACAACCCGTGGCCTCGACGTCCTAATGCAACGGTGCAGATTAATGGAATTGTTGGTTTGGTGACGAGCGGGATGTAAATATGATAAATCAATTACAATGATTAGATTATCTGCGGGTGCCGCGGCGGAGCCGGCGGCAATGTGTGGCGGTGCGAGTGTCCGCAAGTTGCCTTTTTTCTGTAATGTGGTGATGGATCTTTATTATTTGCTTTATTTAATGAACCTGTTGTAAAAAAAAAAAGAAATCCTTTAGCAACAAGTCAGGCCATCCATCCATCCATCCATCCATTATCTTCCGCTTTATCCTATATTAGGGTCGCGGGGGGGTTCCCCATGCCCATCCAGGGGAGAACGTTTCGGGCGCTGGGCAGATACACCCAGGACAGGACGCCAATCTATTGCTGGGCACAAGTCAGGCCAATGGATTTTAATGATCCTCAGTGTACAAGTGTACGGTCTCTTATAAACCCCCTCACATTTCTTCTGTCCTGTCAGGGGTATAATTATTTAACTACCCAAACACCCCCCCACGGGGGTCCAACACCACACAGCAGCAGATTCAGACGTGAAATACAAGTCATTCTTAATAATCACCCCGAGTAAATCTTCAAAATCCCAACTCAAACTTCACATCCTGATCTTGAAGGCGTTTGGGACCAAACACCGATGGAACGTTCACAGAGAGTCAGCATGACATAAAGGATGCGTCCCTCGGTGCAAGAAAAAAAAAAAAAAAAAGCGGTGGTCTGTAATTAATCCCACTGTAACTAAGGGTTTAATCGAACATCGCACGGCTCGGCGGGCGCATCTATAAAGCCGACACAAGGTGGATGTGAGGCGGCGGCTCGGGCGCCCAGCACCTGATGAAAGAGTGCGCTGGAGGATGTTCTTCACAGCTCACTGGGCCATTTAAGGGCAAGTCAACACTGATTGTTGGCTAATGGACGGCGCCGAAACGGGAGGCTCTGAAATGGCAATGATGTAAAGCTATAATGCGCAATTAACGTGCTCCGCCGTCCGATCCGCTCGCTGATATAGTATGAAAATACAGAGAGAGAGACGCCCGCACGTCGGAGCTCCATCGCCGGAATGGGCATGACCGGGAAACGACTGAGACGAAACTGCCAATTTAGCAGTCAGGTAGCATTGGGAGCGCGACCAATCGCGAGATGAAGTTTGTAAATGCAATTCGGCCTTTTGAAAATTAGTTTTGCAGTTTCCAAATCCGTTATGAGAACGACACACTCGGCGGCGACTGCGCAGATCTGCGTTCGCTCCATTTATTTTTGCAATCACTGCATTATGCTTATGTGTGAAAGTAAAAAAAAAAAAAAAAAAAAAAAAAAACTCTATAGGTTTATATACAGTTTCAAATACATACAGTATCGGTCAAATGTTTGGACACGCCCCCTTCTTGCTCCATCATACGGCATTGAATTTGGCAAAATGTTACCGAGCCCCGGATCCCGACTCGGCATGGATTGCAGTGAACGAGCACGCTGCTCACAAATTCAAAATTGCTCAAGTAGAGTGAAGACCCGGCCCAATCACAATCAAGTACAACTACAAGCCATTCTCTCTCGACCAAACCGGCCAACAGCCAATTAGCATCAAGTCTGAGATTCAGCTGCGAAGTCCTTTATAATTAAACATACCACCTCCCGTCCCAAAATTGTAGGTTTTAATGACGTTTCTGTAAACATCATGGCTGCCTCTGTCCCTTCGCTCATGGCATCGCGTCCTGAGGCGTTGTTGTCGTGTTGTTTGGTTAAAATCCAATTTAAAGTTCAGGAAAAAAACACAAAAGACCTGAACTCACAATGACAAGCGTTTTCAATCAGCAGCACGGTACCATAAAAAACCCAGAGCCGCTGAATTTGACATGCCGTGCCCATTAGCCTGCATGTGACGCGATTCAATTAGGCCATTAATACAATGACTGACATCGTTAATTAGTGATCCGGAGGACGCAACACGTTTTTTTTTTTTTTTTTTTTGCGATAATGTGATTAAGTGCCTGTTGTACTGTAAGTCGCAGGTTAATCTCAGAGCTTTTGTAGAGTTTTGTAGACATGAATGTTTTTTATAAATGTGCAGTTACAGCAAAAAAATAAAAAATAAAAAATAAATACAGAGCAAAAGTCACCGACTTGAATCCAGAAAGTGAAGAAAATAGACTGAGATGTTATAGTTTTACGGTTCCATTCTGTAGTCCATCTGTTCCTCTACATCCTCTGTAAGTCCCCTTTACTCTGTTCTCTGAGGTATTATTAGGGTGGTGGATGAGGCTACGAGTGGATCAGACCCCTGTGCATTCTATCTGGTGTTCTGGTTCTCTGTCCAGCAGCACTGTCGTGTCTGATCCACTCGTACCAGCACAACACCGCCAGGTCAGTAGCACTGCAGTACTGACAATCATCCACCATTCTAACAAATCCTCGGTGAGGGTCCTGATCGTCAGAGAACATACCAAGTGGACTAATAAAGTATGTACCGAAACAAATGGACTACAGAACGTAACTCTAGAATTACAAAGTTGATATGATCAGAGGAACTGAAAAACTAACATTGATACCGAATAAAATGGCCACTGAGTGTATATTTTACATGTATGTAGAGATAGGTTTAGAACTGCATTGCCTGCAAGTATTATTACACGTTAATATCCACATAATTCAAGAACAAGACATTTCATGATGTGATGAACTAAAATTCTGCAAAAAAGAGACATAAATATTGAAATACTGTTGCATAGGAGACACTGGCTTCGTGGTAGAGCTATAGTTCCTTAAGATAATGTGACACAGTTCATCTGTAGGAGCTTCCTGAAATAGTGTCGGTACACGGTCACAGAAATAAATGAACCCGAGTCCAGAATCGCTGGGTGGAATTGAGGAAAGCAGCAAGTGAGGCAACAAGCTTACACACATGAGAGAACAAACCAACATCAGCAACACAGCAGAGCTAATCCCAACTGACATGCTATCATTCGATCACAGCATGGTGCACACATGGAATGAGAAACATTACCCAGGTTATTAGAGACGGACATGTCCTCTCACCGAGACAGACGGACGGATGGACGGACGGACGGACATAAAGAAACCAACGGGGTTTACTCACAGAGTGAAGCATGCGTCGTCAGGAGCCAGGCGCCATGGGTTGCTGGGTAGATATTACGGTCCACCTGGATGACGTCTGGTTCCGATCCGCCGAACTGGAAACTCAGGATCGTCCGATGGCTCGGCGGTGGCGGAACTGTTCCGGCGAGCCGTCCTCGGTGACCGAGGCTGAGGGTAGAACTTCACCTCGGACGTCTATAGATTTGAATGTCACGATGCCTTATCCAAAAACATGGACTTGTCCAGAATCCCCAATGGCGAGTCCAACGGCAGCCGAACTGGAAACTCAGAATCGTTGCCTTTGCGGTGGAACTGTTCCGGCGAGCCGTCCTTGGTGGGGTCCTTGGCTGAGGGTTGAACTCCACCTTGGACGTCTATAGTTTTAAATGATGCCTTCTCCAAAATCATGGACTTTTCCAGAATCCCCAATGGCGAGTCCAAAAAAATAGTTCCCACAGCCGACTGGAATTAGACGCCAAAGAGTCCGCTCTGGCTTCGTCTCCTGCAGATGTTATCTCTGCCCACCATCAAAGACGCCTACAATCATACCCAAATCTCATGCTAACACACGTGGCCTCATGCATGCCCACATTTAGACACTCGCTCTCCCACATTCAGGCACGGCGGTAGCACCTGGCTCAGGATTGCACATAAGCCGTGCAACTGCCCCGTTCGGTTAGCCTTCTGCCTCTGGCCTGAACCATGGCGCTAGATGCAGGTGCAGAAACTAAATCGAGGCTTATAAATATAAGTTCTTGCCAACCCACACACTTGTAGGCCTCGTTGTGTAGGACTTTGTGTAAAGCTCACACTTTACTCCCGATGCTTTGGCTCAGACCTCAACTTCGCAGATTTCCCGGGGCCTTAGGGATGGAGCTCTAGATCGCAAGTCCAATGTCAGGATCGTTCCGGCTTCGGAACGCAACAAGCGCGAGTATCCAGACAAAGCCAATAGACGATAGATTTGTTTCCAGACTCTGGGCTCTCAGTCCAACTCCTCATCTGCAAGCTTCCATCGTTGCGTTTATTCCTTTCGCCTCAGTTTGGCTGATCACATCACTGGGAATCCAAACTGCCACAGCGGGTGCCTCGGTTTCCAACCTTGGAGAGAGGAGAGAACACGCGTTATTACCTCAGATCACTTTATATGACTTAATTTAGCTGGGATGTCGAAAGCAGGGAATTTAAGATAAGACTTCTGGAACACAAACCCAGAATCCCTGAGTCTTAAGTTGTCAGGTTGCTGGGAGTTTATTTTCCGCCAGGAAATCAATGTATAGTGTATCTTCTTTACTATGTTCATGCACAAACAACTGCCCCCTTGGGATATCGGGGTCTGGAATGTTTACATTGGAAGACCTGTTGGACATTTTCAAACCAAATCAGTTTAGGAAAGTCTAGCTAGAGAAACTAGCTACTGGGGGGGGGGGGGGGGGTCACACGTAAAAACGATACACCGACAGCGGCTTTCTTTGTGTTTGCGTTCCCACTGCCAGAAGAAAACACTGACGTAAACTGTAAACCAGTCGCTGGATCACATGACAACGTTTATCTTATCCACCAGTGTGGAAACCCAAAACTTCCACCTTTAGCTTGATCCTGTTAGCGGTAGCCTTGACCCTTGACGACAAGACCCTCCCACCCTCAACCTATCTGTTCTACCCCTAATGTCTAGGACAGTGTAGTGTCTCCAGCGTACCCATCAGCATGTCTTTAGATAATGGAAACAGGACATTTTGTAGAAAAAAACCCATACTGGCACAGAGAGGACATGAGAGCGTGGACTGCTGCGTCAAAACAGCACCCTTTTGTCCCCCAAATCTGCTGTTTAAAGAGATTTTACACATTACACAGATTAACAGGTGCCTTAAATCACGCCGAGTCAAGTGTAAAGCTATGCGCCATCCTTCAGTTCCCCGAGAACCGTCTTCGGTCGTATAGAGCCGAACAGAACCGTGCATCTACTTGTCCGGACGTGTCTTTGTGCCAGCCAATTAACACCTCATTTCTGCAAACGATTACCTTGGAGTTTTGACAGTCAGTTCTGACGTCAAAGGGCTTTTAATGAAAAGGGAGAGGAGGACGGGATGGCGAGAACCCCACATGAATAATAGCAACTCTGTACTATTTTAGGAAGAACAAGATGGGGCTACATTCTCGGAGACGAAATGAGAGGAGATGGAGTGCTGGCGGAGAGGGTCGACATTGGTGTCACCCTTACTTATCTGAGACATTACGCCGGGTAACTCCACCCCTAGCCCTTTCCTGCAACTCTCTCCGTCTGCATCCCTTGCCCTTTCGATTGTTCTTCGACGGGGAAGATAACGACTCGGCCGCGAACGCCCGTCAGTGGGTTACAAAGGGTGACGACGATGATCTAACGCAGATAGAGAGCCAGAAAAAAAGAGAACGCCACGGACATCTGGACAGCTTGAAGTATTGCCTCTAACAGCCCTCACAGGGACTGGGCTGTATGCAGCGGGGAGGGGGGACCGTGGCTCGGTTAACGCCGCATGGGCAGAATTTGGCAAACCTGCACCGGCGCGTCAGACAGTCGTGGTACGTCCTCGGAGGCGCACGCATGGATACGTGCAACAAATGTCAGGGGAAGCCAAGCCAAGCGCAAGCGATCCCGACGACGGCCATAGAGCTCGCGCTCCCACGCAACAGGAGGGACGCTGTCCATGAATAAAGGACGAGGGTCTGAGGCAAACGACACGGGGCACAGCCAGGTCTCTCTCAAATCCATCAGCCGGAGGACGGCCTGGCCATGAGTGGGGGATGGAGGGGAGGCAGGGAGGCACGGGGTTGGGTGGGGGGACTGAGGGATGAGGAAGGAGCAGCCAGGGGAGAAAAGAGGGAGAAGACCCAGAGGCAGGGGTTAAAACCGAAAAGACCGCAACAATAATGGAAACGGGGATCCGGGGCCCGGGAACAAACGCAGCTTTAGGGTGAAGAGGGAAATGCGAGAGCGAGCGAGCGAGCGAGAGAGAGAGAGAGAGAGAGAGAGAGACGAAATAAGCCGGTGAAAAACTTACAGCTCTGTGAGATCGGTCTTTCACAGGTTAACACAATCCCTGCTCTGTGGAACCGTTCTGAACAGAACCCGGTTGGAGCGCCACACGCCGTTTACAGAATACCAATCACTCGCTGGCACCAGACACACACACACACACACACACACACACACACACGCGCGCACGCGCGCACACACACACACACACAGTCATGGAGTTAATGGTGTGACACACGCTTCATGGGAAGTGGAAAGCAAGACCAGCCCGATCATCTGAGAACCCGGTTCTGCATGAATGAAAGATGAATGGGGACGGCGGAACATGAATGGTGCGCATGGTGCATCAGAACCCAGGCACTTACCCGAGACCGCCAGCTCTCCAAAAAAGGTACCACTCGCCGGTCTGCCCAAGAGTGAATGATGGGGGAAAAAAAAAAAAAAAAAAAAAACGACAGATCAACCCCCCCCCCCCTCTCTCACGCACCTCCTTCTTTTTTTTCCTCCTCGATACCCGGCAACCTCACGGAGCGAGGGCACGTCCGTCCTCACACTTGGTCCCCCTCAGCCTCCTTGTTAAGTCTTTCCCTTTCGGATCCCTTACAAGGTTCTGTGCCGTAATTCCACCGCGAGCACCGCAAGCTGCATTCACTCCCTGACTGCGACCCCCTCCTCCTCTCTCTCTCCATCGCACACGCTCTTGCTCGCCCTTTCCCTCTCCCTCTCTCTCTCTCTCGCTCGCTCGCTCTCTACATCTCTCGGCTCATCCTATCTCCCAAACCTGCTCTGCTGATGCTCCAATGCCAATAGAATAGCGCTCGCTCCTCTTTCCTCGAGTTAAAAAACCCTTCCACCCTTCAATCTGTTTTCTTCCCCTCCTCCCCCCCCCTCCCAAACATGGGCAACAGCTCCCTCTCTTCCCAACTCTCTCGGCACGATCCGATTCCCAGCGCGAATCCCGGAGATCAAAGCCAAAAACGGGATCAGATTTGACATTTTGAAATCGATTTGAATGTCAATAACGTTCAGCCATCGGAATGAGGGGGACGTTACTCTCTCAGGCAGCAGAGCAACCAAAAGCAGATATTCCGTACGAATATCGAGACCTGCAGGACGGTCGGGACGCTAACTTCAGATCACTCACTGATATGAGGACAGCAGTGACGGGACAGACCTTTAAATCATTAAATTCAGACCTGTTGATCAGTTCCATTGAACAACATTAAACACAGATCCGTGCTGTTTGGACATTCTTTTTGGGTTCTCGTAACATCCATCCATCCATTATCTTCCGCTTTATCCTCTACTAGGGTCATGGGGGGGGGGGTGCCCCATGCCCACCCAGGGGAGAACGTTTCGGGCGCTGGGCAGATACACTCATCTATCGCTGGACACACACTATATGGGGCAATTTGGAGAACTCAATTGACCTTGATCCATGTTTTTGGACTGTGGCAGGAAACCGGAGAAACCGGAGGAAACCTCCGGGGACACGGGGAGAACATGGAAACTCCACCCAGCATGGGATTCGAACCGGCAATCCACAGCGCTGAGAGGAGAACATGCTAAACCACTAAGGCACCATGCCGCCCTGCTCTCGTCACAGTTTGGGGAGAACCCTTTCTTACACCAATGAGACCCCCAGCCTCCACCACATCCAACACTTTTTGGATGAATGAACAGTTATGGACCAGACAAGCCCTCTCCTCCAACAGGAACCTTACAAAAACTGTTCTACATGAATGAGCACAAATTTTTGGACACATTTCAAAACGTTGTAAAAAGCCTCCCCAGAGGAACGCTCCAGCTGTGAAGAGAGGAATAAACTTGAAACGGCATGTCGTAAAAGCTCCTGGGGACATAATGTGTCCCCCCCACAGTCCGGTCCATATAGTTCAAGTGTTCTGTTGTTACGGCTCTCGAGGTCTGTAGGTGGTATGAGACAATTCATCGTTTTTGCAATTAATCGCGATTAAAACCATTACAATTAATTAACCGTCAGAGCGCCTCACCATCGTCATGACTAAATTCATAAGAGAATCTGTTAATATCCCGATAGCCGGAAGTTTGGGCCGAGCGGCGGAACCCACACAGAACAAAAATGACAAAAAATATCAAGAGTAATAATAAAAAAAATAAAAAATCAAGTGTTCCACTTGCAGCGCACTTGTCTGTTTCCATTGTCCTCACAGAAAGAAACTAGTTTCCTTTCAAATACGAAAACGAATGCGTCCTTCAGGAGACACAGATTTCTATTTTTACTGGTGTTTTCCACAAAAGAATTTAATATTTCGTGTTAAAATGTTATTTCGTGGACATTTTAGATAAATAGGAAACATAAGAGCATGTTCCTGTGATCTCCGTTAAGGTTAGTTCTGAGTAATAATCATATCGTCCTGATATGAAGACAATAATCGTACAATCAAGATCTGTAATTGTGCCTTTTCCGTAGCTCCCACCCAAATAAAATGTTAAAAACGGTCACAACGCATTAATAAAGTGCCGATTTGGGGACTTAATTAGCCCGTTTGTATTGCGGGGTAGCTTTTTAAAAGGCTGTTCTCTGACTCTTGACTATTGACATTCACACGCCATTCTGCAAAGGTCCTTATTGCATTACCCGGCTTTCCGCTCGGACGGCTTGGCGAACATTTTATTGCTTAATGATTTTATTCTAACATGTTACACCGTCGCTGTGATTCACTGTTCTGGCTCATGAGCAGACGCAAGGTCGTTTTTAGATTCGTCTTTGTCCTGCATTACCCATTGTGGCATCTTTCGCAGGATGTCTTTGCACTTGCGGGCAACCTTGTAACTGCATTCGCGTGTTTCTCGCTCTGTGTTTTATTCCAACGTGTTTACATAATATTTTCCGCGTGCTTATTTGCAGGACGGGCCGTCCCTACAGCCCGCACGTCCAACCCATGCGCATTAATGAGGACGCCTGACTCGGCCCGTGACCTTGAGGTAAGGCGGCCGGCGATGTTTAGGGATATTAACGTTGTTTCACACACACACACACACACACACACACAGTCTCAGACACTTTATTATAAATAGTATAAACTATTTATAATAATATTATAAATATATTATAAATATATTATAAATATCAGCGATGGATTGGCGTCCTGTCCTGGGTGTATCTGCCCAGCGCCCGAAACGTTCTCCCCTGGATGGGCATGGGGAACCCCCCCCCCCCGCGACCCTAATAGAGGATAACGCGAAAGATAATGGATGGATGGATATTATATATATTATAAACCAGGGGCGGCACGGTGGCTTAGTGGTTTAGCACGTTCTCCTCTCAGCGCTAGGGATTCCCGGTTCGAATCCCCATTTGGGTGGAGTTTCCATGTTCTCCCCGTGTCTGCGTGGGTTTCCTCCGGGTTCTCCGGTTTCCTCCCACAGTCCAAAAACATGGATCAAGTCAATTGAGTTCTCCAAATTGCCCCATATAGAGTGTGTGTGTGTGTGTGTGAGTGAGTGTGTGCCCAGCGATGGATTGGCGCCCTGTCCTGGGTGTATCTGCCCAGCGCCCGAAACGTTCTCCCCTGGATGGGCATGGGGAACCCCACCGCGACCCTAATAGAGGATAAAGCGGGAGATAATGAATGAATGAATGAATTATATGATTATAACTATTATAAACCACATACGGTTTATTGTAATGGCAGTACACGTCATGTGATCTTATTTAAATCCGAGTCGCCGCTCTAAGCAGACGTCTGTAAAGCGTGGACTTTGTGCTGCAGCATCCCGTCTGTGCTCTCTGTGGATTTATGGAGTGATTTTCCGACTCAAGCAGCCAAACGTTTGTTTATTAAATCCCCTGATCATCAGCAGTGTAACTGACGCTGTGTGTGCTAACAAATTCAACGTCATCAGCTCGTACATCATCACAAACCCGCCACAAACCCGTCACAAACCCGTCACAAACCCGTCACAAACCCGTCACAAACCCGCCACAAACCCGTCACAAACCCGTCACAAACCTGCCACAAACCTGCCACAAACCCACCACAAACCCGCCACCATGTGTTCATCATTTCTGCCTTTTCTCTTCACCAGAGTTTCTCGGCAAAAGAAATCGTCCCTTTGTGTCTCAATCTGCACAAAGTTCCTGTAAAGATGGACTTTGTAGTTCTACAGTCACATTCTGTAGTCCATCTGTTTGTGTTCTACAGTACATACTGTGTACTCTGTTCTCTAATGCTCAGAACCCCAATAGTACCACCACAGAGCAGGGGTTATTGGATGGGGGCATTAGTTCTATCCCAGCAGTGTCACTGAGGTGGAGAAATGAAACTACACTAACACCCCCCTCCCTCACCACATCAGTGTCACTGCAGAACCGACAATCAACAATCCACCACCCAAATGATACCTGTTCTGTGATGCTCCTGAGAACCAACAGGGGGCGAACAACAACACAGAACACAGATGGACTGCTGACTTCTCTGATGGTCAGAACCCCAATAGTACCACCACAGAGCAGGGGTTATTGGATGGGGGCATTAGTTCTATCCCAGCAGTGTCACTGAGGTGGAGAAATGAAACTACACTAACACCCCCCCCCCTCACCACATCAGTGTCACTGCAGAACTGACCATCAACAATCCACCACCCAAATGATACCTGTTCTGTGATGCTTCTGAGAACCAACAGGGGACGAACAACAACACAGAACACAGATGGACTACAGTCTGTAATTGTAGAACTACAAAGTCCATCTGTATGGTCAGTGGAGGAAACTGCAAGCAGAGCCCAGAAAATCTAAATATAAAAACCTGCACTGAGCCTCGGTCCTCACAAGGTACCGTCGGCTTGTTCTTTAGGGTTTGGGGCTTAGAACCCGGCGAGGCAAACAGCTATTCCAACCAATAAACTTGTGATGTAAACTTTGGGCTACGCGGTTTCAGCTCGCCGTCCCATGCGTTTCTGACCTTAAGGAACTTTACACACTACAAACCAACAGGTGACACGCTGCCAACGACGAATATTTACTGACACACAGGGGCGTTGTTAGGGTTTAGAAACATCAGGGGCTTCAACCCAGATCCCTTATTGCCCCCCCCCTCTGTCCTCTTTAAAAATTGCCCATTCATGAGTGTTTTCATCCACTCTTCAAACTGTCATTACATTCATATTGTTTGGTCATTCATTAGTTACAGATTAATTAACATGTGAAATACGTCTGTCAGCACATTTAATTCTAATAAATGACATTTAATTCTAATAAATGACGTTCTTTTTGGCTGAAAATGTTTGGAATAAACGAACCTGAGCTTCGGCAGAGAAGCGTGACTCCGTTTTACGAGTCGCTCGCAGGTGAGACCGTTTAAACGACGGTTTGCTTTGAAGTTACCGTAACTCTGCGACAGTTTGCGCATTCGGAAAGAAAAATCTGACGGTTTCCGAAAGCCGAGAAGCCGCACTTTACAGCCGACATACAGTTATTACGGTAACTTTACTCCCGATACTGGCGATACACACACACACACACACACACACACACACACACACACACACACGTGTGCTTAGAAACGTAAACAGCTGACGGGGACTCCATCGTTCGGTCCCGCTGCTGGAGGAGACGCTGCGGAGAGAGATGCTCTCATTTGATCCGGGGCTATTGCCCCCGAAAGCCCAGCTCTAACGGCGCCCCTGCTGGCAGGCGCTGACGCTCGGTCTCACAATTACATTTTATTAATCACTATTTGCAGTCGTCCGCCCCCCTGCCGCCCCCCCCCCCCCCCGCGCTGCCGCACCGTGTAATTTGATCGGTTCGAAACGGGGCGACACCCGCGCCCTTGAACGCGCCTCTGCTTAATTACTGTTGTCATTTACACCTGTTGTCACGCGACAGCCTCTCCTCGCGAGCTGCCCCTTCGTTTTCTACCCCCCCCCCCCCCCGGCTCCGGCCCACACAAAGCATCCTCCACCTCGCCCCCCCCTCCCCCCCCCCTCCCCCGGTGCTTCGGTATCAGCTCGGCACAGAACCCGTGTTCTTTTTGGGATTTTTTTTTTTTTTTTTTTTTTTTTGGGAGCCGTAACAATGTAACAATGTAACAATGTAACAATGTAACAATGCCCCGGCGTCAGAGCGGGAGTGTGTTCACGAGCGTCCATACATGCACGGATGTTATAATAAAAAAATTAAAAAATTAAAAAATTAAAAAAAAAAAAAAAAAAAAAAATTGAAGTAAAAAAATTTAAAAAGAAACAGCCCTGTAACTGTGTCCCCATAATCCTCACCGGTTTGAAGTTTTAGTGTTAACCTTTGCTTAGATGAGACGAGGAAAACCTAAGGACGCAGCAGGGGATGGAGCGTTGGCGTGAGAGAGGAGAGAAGAGCGAGAGAGAGAGCGGAGAGAGAGAGAGGAGAGAGAGATGAGAGAGAGAGGAGAGAGAGAGAGAGAGAGGAGAGAGAGAGAGAGAGAGGAGAGAGAGAGAGAGAGAGGAGAGGAGAGAAAGAGAGAGAGAGATGAGAGAGAGAGGAGAGAGACGAGAGAGAGAGATGAGAGAGAGAGGAGAGAGAGAGGAGAGGGGATGGAGATATAAAGGAGAGCGCCTGAGAGAGAGAGGAGAGAGAGAGAGGGGAGAGAGAGAGAGAGGAGAGAGAGGGGGTGAGAGAGAGAGAGGAGAGAGAGGGGGTGAGAGAGAGAGAGGAGAGAGAGAGGAGAGAGAGAGAGGAGAGAGACGAGAGAGAAAGAGCAGAGAGAGAGAGAGAGAGAGAGAGGAGAGGGGATGGAGATATAAAGGAGAGCGCCTGAGAGAGAGAGGAGAGAGAGAGAGGGGAGAGAGAGAGAGAGAGGAGAGAGAGGAGAGAGAGGGGGTGAGAGAGAGAGGAGAGAGAGGGGGTGAGAGAGAGAGAGGGGAGAGAGAGAGGGAGAGAGAGAGAGAGAGAGGAGAGAGAGGAGAGAGAGGGGGTGAGAGAGAGAGGAGAGAGAGGGGGTGAGAGAGAGAGAGGGGAGAGAGAGAGAGAGAGGAGAGAGAGAGAGAGAGGGGATGGAGATATAAAGGAGAGCGCCTGAGAGAGAGAGGAGAGAGAGAGAGGAGCTAGAGAGAGAGAGAGAGAGAGAGAGAAGAGAGAGAGAGAGGGGATGGAGATATAAAGGAGAGCGCCTGAGAGAGAGAGAGGAGCGAGAGAGAGAGAGAGAGAGAGGAGAGAGAGAGAGAGAGAGAGAGAGAGAGAGAGAGAGAGAGAGAGAGAGAGAGAGAGAGAGAGAGAGAGAGAGAGGAGAGAGAGAGAGAGAGAGAGAGAGGAGAGAGAGAGAGAGGGGAGGAAAAAAAATAAAAAATTGGCATTCCGTCTGTGCGCTGTGCCTCACTGGAGGAATAATGATTAGCTGCTCAGTATTCCAGGCACATCCTCTCCACTATCAATGAGAGAGAGAGAGAGAGAGAGAGAGAGAGTGGGGGGGAGCAAGCAGTGTGTATGGGGGGGGGGATGCGAGAGAGAGAGCGAGCGAGCGAGCGAGAGAGAGAGAGAAGCAAGGTGAATAAAACCAAAGGGGATTAGAAGCGCAGGTATGAAAGCTCGCCCGTTTCCAAAATACACACCGGCCAGCCGAAAAGGCCCGAGCCCTGCCCGATTACCCACGATGCACCGCGGCGCATGCATCACACACACTGCGGCGCAGATCCAGCACACGGGGTTAAACGCACTTCATCAAAGTGGCGGGGCAGGGCAGGGCAGGGCAGGGCAGGGCAGGGCAGGGCAGGGCAGGGCAGGGCAGTGCAACCTCAGCACCGAGACGCCGGGGTCGGTGTCGTCCACCCCCCCCCCCCCCCCCCGACGGCACACAGGGTCCGTGAGC
Source organism: Corydoras sp. C115 (assembly GCA_019802505.1). Classification (NCBI taxonomy): domain Eukaryota; kingdom Metazoa; phylum Chordata; class Actinopteri; order Siluriformes; family Callichthyidae; genus Corydoras; species Corydoras sp. C115. The sequence continues at coordinate 2,641,580 of JAFMOC010000040.1, forward strand.
GCGTTCACACCGGGCCGCGTGGCTCAGAGGCCGCACGGATGTGTCAGCAATACGTTTCGGTAAGCGCCGTGTAATTGACTTTAGGCCGACAAACACTCCCACCACCCCCCCCCCAGAAGGGTGGGGGGGGGGGTTGGTGGCACCTCAGCGCGTGGAGCTGCGGCGTCATTACGGTAATGCATTAAACCCACGCACGCCTCTCGCCCCAACGCGCTGGGTGTATTGCCGGGTCAGCGGGTTTTTTTTTTTTTTTTTTTTTTGCGCTGCCTCAGCAGTTGGTCGTGACGGTCGCTTCATGGTCGTGTATTTATAGGCCGTCAGAGGGAACGTCACACGTTAGGAGCTCCTGCGACGCTCCCCGAAGCGGGGGGTTAAATACCTCAGCCTTTATTTACTGCAGTGGCGCCGCGCGACGCCGACGGAGGCCTTTCATACGAAGCGCATGTTCGCTTCCGAACACCAGCAATTTAATAACACAGATTCTGCTACATCAACACCGCCATGACCACTGACCACTGACCACTGACCACAAAGACAGAACGGGCCATCGACAAAGTCTCATCTCATCGTCTCCCACCAAATCATAATCATAAATCAATCCATCACCCGGCACAACCTCACTCATACACACACTGTATATATATTCATTCACTCATTATCTTCTGCTTCATCCTCTATTAGGGTCGTGGGGGGGGGGGGTTCCCCCATGCTCATCCAGGGGAGAACGTCAGGGGAGAACGTATCACTGGGCACACACTCAATCACACAAACACACGGCAATTTGGAGAACTCAATTGACTTGATCAATTGACATGTTTTTGGACTGTGGGAGGAAACCGGATGAACCCGGAGGAAACCCACACGGACACGGGGAGAACATGGAAACTCCACCCAGATGGGGATTCGAACCGGGAATCCCTAGCGCTGAGAGAACATTCCAACCACTAAGCCACCATTCCGCCTCTGTATATATATATACATATATATATATATATATATATATATTCATTCATTCATTATCTCCCGCTTTATCCTCTATTAGGGTCGCGGTGGGGTTCCCCATGCCCATCCAGGGGAGAACGTCTCGGGCGCTGGGCAGATACACCCAGGACAGGACGCCAATCCATCACTGGGCACACACTCACTCACACACACACACTCTATATGGGGCAATTTTTGAGAATTCAATTGACTTGATCCATGTTTTTGGACTGTGGGAGGAAACCGGAGAACCTGGAGGAAACCCACGCAGACACTGGGAGAACATGGAAACTCCACCCAGATCGGGATTCAAACCGGGAATCCCTAGTAGAAGAGAACGTGCTAAACCACTAAGCCACCGTGCCGCCCTATATATATATATATATATATATATATATATATATCAATTTAGAGAAGCCAATATGTGCGCAAACTGGGAATCGTTACTCAAACCCAACGCTGAGAGGCGAACATACTAACTCATAAGCCACCATGCTGCCTCATCGCTAAAGTAAAGTAAAAATAAATACATTTAAAAAATTCATTCATTCATTATCTTCCACTTTATCCTCTATTAGGGTCGCGGTGGGGTTCCCCATGCCCCTCCAGGGGAGAACGTTTCGGGCGCTGGGCAGATACACCCAGGACAGGGCGCCAGTCCATCGCTGATTAAATAAATTCATAAATAAAAATAAGCTGCTCCTGTGCTCAACATCTTTCTGAAAGTATCATCACATCACATTCTGCAGTAAACATACCTGTTACACTGGATTACAAATAAAAGCCATGCACAGTGGGAACCAGGCTACGCCTCATGTGGGCCAGATGTGGCCCCGGGGTCCATTAAATACCCAGGTGTTCTGTACACAGCGTTTGCATGTGTTTTAAATGACATATACACTTCGTTTCTTACTTCTCCATCACTTCACATTAAAAAAAAAATAAATAAAACATGTTCGGAACCTGATACACTTTCTTACATATTTCTTTGTCATTTTATATTCCACTTACAACCAGAGGATCCAAACATGGGCACGACGAGCACTACAGACTGACTGTCCTGTGAGAGTGCGACCACCGAGACGCCTGCCCTTCCACTCCTCAAGCTTCATGTACGGAAACTGGACCTGCGACTCAAGTTGCAGCACAAAAAGTCCCATGACGGCATTAGAAACGCATTAGAGAACAATAAACGATAAAGCAGTAAGATACGAGAGGGCGTGTATTATTGTGAATAAACGATGGGACGTGTGGTGGGTGAATCACATTCATTTTATTTATTCACAATAACACACAACCTCGCGTGTCTTATTGCTTCAACAAAACAGTTACAAACACATTATAACCAAAAAAAAAAAAAAAAAAAAAAAAAAAAAAAAAAACAAGGCTTGATTCAGAAATGCAGTTATTGAAAGCAAAATTGTGACGTAACCTGGTCTGGTTATTTTTTTTTTTTTAAAGAAAACATATATCGCTGAGTAACAGGATTCAGGTTTCTTTAACAATAAAGGAAAAAAATGTGGCAGCAAAACTTCAGAACAAAATTATAAAACAGTCGCATGAGGTGTTCATCGGGAAACGGCTCGCTGTGTATATCAATCAGAAACACTTTATATATAAAAAATATAATAAAAATAAAAATAAATAAACAAAAAAAATTTATTAATTAATCAAATAAAAATAAATACATTTCTAAAAAAGTGAGATTGTATATAAAAAATATATATGTATAATATATATATATATATAATATGATGCATTTATATGGATTTGAAGCGCTCGGGTGGCCCGGCGCTACCCAGTGGTAACTACTTTCAGCCGTCACCTCTCACCCAGCTGCAGCGCCTGACGTCATGAATAACCGAGTCGTGGCTTCTTATGAAGCTTAATGAACTCTCGGTCTGTTCGCAGCGTCAGGACCTCTGCGCTCTAAAGTGGCCCCTCGGTGTACAGATGCCGTCCCTGTCGTTGGTATAAACGCCCGCCGCTATTAAGCTGCCAGTGACGAAAACAAATCGGTTCCCCTGACACAGAGATGCGCACGGCGCTGACAAGAAATCAAATCCAAATCAACCTCCTTAAACGGCTCGACTTCCCAAACCGCGAGAGGCGTTGATAAAAACGAGGCACTCCGGTACTCTGGACGTGGCCTCTGCCGGAACGTTCGGCGTGCGTGTTTAGCGGCCTGCGCACCCCCCGCACCCCGAGAGGGGCGGTAAATGTTGGAAGCTCTCGGCTGCTGGTTGAGCATTTATGGCGTGTGTGTCAAACGGCTGGCTTGCGTTCCAGCAGAGCGCCGGGTCGGAATCGTCGCTTGATCCGAGTCCACGGCGTCGCTGCGAAAACGTTCACGCTGCGCCGGAGCGGCGGCTTTTCGGTGCGGGCCCCAAACCCGGGGGTGTGTGTGTGTGTGTGTGTGTGTGTGGGGTGAACTCCGCACGCAGAGTGGTGTTTGTGTTTGTGCATTATTAATGCCACGCACCGCTGAAGAATCAATAATGTGTCGGCAACAGATGTGAGAGAGGCTCGCTTTTAACAAAGAGCACTTAACAGCAGGGCCGCGCTCTCGCGCTCTCGCTCGCGGTTCAGTGTTCCAACGCCGTGACGACCGTCGCTTGTTTTCAATATCATAAGACGATCATGACTGCGGAATGCCAATCAGCTCGCCGCTACTCCCTCACCGGCCACTTTATTAGATACAGAACTCCATTTAAACCAGGTCCACTCACCATGTACACTTCAGTACAGAAACACAGTGTGTGTGTGTGTGTGTGTGTGTCACTGCACGGATGGGTTAAGTGTGTGTGTGTGTGTGCGTTTGACTGCACAGATGGGTTAAGCGTGTGTGTGTGTGTGTGTTGGTATGTTTGACTGCACAGATGTGTTAAATGTGTGTGTATGTGGGTAGGTGTGTGTGGTGTGTAGATGTGTGTTTGTGTGCAGGTGTGTGTGTTGATGTGTTTTGTGTGTAGGTGTGTGTGTAGATGTGTGTGTTTGTGTGTGAAGCTGTGTGTTTGTGTGTATGTAGTGTGTAGATGTGTGTTTGTGTGTGTGTAGCTGTGTGTTTGTGTGAATGTGTGTGTAGCTGTGTGTTTGTGTGAATGTGTGTGTAGCTGTGTGTTTGTGTGTAGGTGTGTGTGTATGTAGTGGGTAGATGTGTGTGTTTGTGTGTAGATGTGTGTGTGGCTGTGTGTTTGTGTGTAGGTGTGTGTGTATGTGTAGGCGTGTTTGTGTGTAGGTGTAGGTGTTTGTGTGTGTGTATGTGTGTGTATTTGTGTATGTGTAGGTGTGTGTGTGTGTGTGTATGTGTGTTTGTGTGTGTATTTGTGTATGTGTGTGTGTATTTGTGTATGTGTAGGTGTATGTGTGTTTGTATTTGTGTATGTGTATTTGTGTATGTGTGTGTTTGTGTAGGTGTGTGTGTAGGTGTGTGTGTAGGTGTGTGTGTGTGTGTGTGTGTGTTTATTAAAAACCCTGCAGATGGAACTGGACGGTGTGAGGTGGAGTGAAGGGAACTTTAATGAACAGAGCAGCAGCAGCAGCAGCAGCAGCAGCAGGGTTCTGTAGAGAGAACGTCTCTCTGGCGTGGACGGATCCGGACGGACTCCTCAAACACTTTCAGCAGAATTAGTTCAGAAGCTTTTTATTAAAAACACACTATAAACGTCAGCGCCACTCAGTGACCAACGGCAGAGATTTATATTTATATACTGTATATCTATATACACACACAATGCTGAGCTGCTTACTCTGCTTCAGACTCCACATCTGTACTGTGACTGACCATCACCTGCATTCACTTTCCTGAACTGCACCTCGGGGGTGAGGGGGGGGGGTGCATGGGGGGGGGTCAGTCAGGGGATTGGTGATTGTGCTGACAGAGGGGGTTCTGTGTGTTCAATCAAAGCCAAACAATCAACCTCTCAATAACGAGGTTATTAAAACGTGCACAAGGGTTCGAAAGGTAACGGACCGGCAGCAGAACTCGGTACGCTAGAAGCCTTCAGGACGTTAAGTACGGAGCAGTGGTTCTACCTCACGTTTTTAATTACTCAAGTCGCGTCTTTACAGAATTTCATTAAAACCAACGTTTGGACACGCCCCCTTCTGCCTCCATCATCTGTTTCCTCCACTGACCATACAGATGGACTTTGTAGTTCTACAATTCCAGACTGTAGTCCATCTGTGTTCTTTGTTTTCGTTAGTCCCCTGTTCTCTGTTGGTCAGGAGCATCACAGAGCAGGTATCATTTGGGTGGAGGATTGTTTATTGCTGGGATAGGAATAAAGCAACCACCCAATTACCCCTGCTCTGTGGTGGTACTATTGGGGTTCTGAGCATTAGAGAACAGAGTACACAGTATGTACTGTAGAACACAAACAGATGGACTACATAATGTGACTGTAGAACTACAAAATCCATCTTTACAGGACGTGGAACTGAGAACGTGGAGAATAAGTGGCGTGAAAACGGGGTGCGTGTCCAGACTTTGTGCGGGTCACCTGCGTGGCTTCCCCTAATAATTATTCCCCTAATAAGTAAATAAACCAAAGACATTTCATCCGATCGGACGGCATCAGACTGGACGTTCTAATCAGATTAAATCCTGTTAACAGGTTCGTTTGCTGCGGGTCTGTATGGAGCTCTTTAAAGCCCTGCAGCCAGACCTGGAAATCGAGCATTTAGAATACATTTCTATTTAAAGTTATATATTATATAATATAAATTTAAATTCCATGATGTTTTAATTCTCGCTCGAGTTTGAGTACCAAATGGACTGCGTCCCATTTCAACCCTATGTGCACTACTTAGGGTGTACTCTTAGGGCTAATGAAGTGACGATTTAATTTCATTTAACACTGACGTGTGGGGAAGCACGTGCTACGTTAATCTTTAGGCCGAGTTTTTAAATCTTAATTTTTAATTACATTAATAGCGGACGTGAGATATAGGCCTTAATTAATTTCAGTATGTCGTTACGACGGACAGGTGGGTGTCCCGCAAAGTTTCAGGAGACGTGGGACATCATAGAAAGATGCAGAAAAGGAACTTAAGTTTTATTTGAGTCATAATTCTAGCTCATTTCAGGAGGTTGGGGATCGACGTACGGGGCGGCTACAGCCTGCTACAGAGGGCAACTGCGTCTGTGAACTAAAATTACGGACCCCCCCTTCCTAAACTTTTCTTTAGATTAAACACCAGGTTTGAGTTTTTAATGTTTAAATTTTGTGACACTGAACGGCAAGCGAGGTTTGGAATGGGATACGCCATGCCGGGGTCGTTGTGCAGAATTTAGCCCCCTCACCATAAACTACTCACATCTCTCACTCTCTCGCTTTTAGACCGTCTCCTCGATGATGAACTCGATGGTGTGGGGCACCTCCTGACCGGCCACCACGGAGATGGCGGGCATGCCCACGGCCGGGACAGCCATGTTGGGGTGCAGGAAGACCACGGAGGTGCCGTGCTGATCCGGCACCAGCGCTCCCTCCTGGACGACGGGGACGGCGGTGGCCTGGCCGGGCGCCTCGGTCTCCTGGACGAGCAGGATGGTCTGCATGGCGGCGTCCTGCTCCAGGGCGGCGGCGTCGGCGGCGGGGTTGTTGGGGTCCTCGATGTGGGCGCGCAGGTGCTTCTGGAGGTTGGGTCGCGAGCGGAAGGCCGTGGGACATCGCGGGCAGGCGAAGGGCCGCTCGCCGCTGTGGACGCGGGCGTGCTCCGCCAAGCGGGCCGCCACGCTGAAGCTCTTTCCGCAGACCCAGCAGACGAAGGGACGCTCGCCGCTGTGGATCCGCTCGTGGTCCTGCAGGTGGGGCAGCTGCCGGAAACGCTTCCCACACTGTTTACACTGAGGATCAGACGAAGGGAAGCGTCAGCATACGGTTTCAACAACTACATCGTTAACATTACAAATATAATGGGAACAAATTAAAGAGGGGGGGGGAGTCAAAAGTAGAGCAGGAGGGGGAGGGGCGAGTGGAATGGGAGGAGAGAGAGCTAAGAGTTTAATTAACTGAGAATGTCATCATAGTTTCTAATTAATAAAAACTGCTTGTAATGAAGGGCGGCACGGTGGCTTAGTGGTTTAGCACGTTCGCCTCTCAGCTCTAGGGATTCCCGGTTCGAATCCTCATCTGGGTGGAGTTTCCACGTTCTCCCCGTGTCCGCGTGGGTTTCCTCCGGGTTCTCCGGTTTCCTCCCACAGTCCAAAAAACATGGATCAAGTCAATTGAGTTCTCCAAATTGCCCCATATAGAGTGTGTCTGTGTGAGTGAGTGTGTGCCCAGCGATAGATTGGCGCCCTTTCCTGGGTATATCTGCCCAGCGCCCGAGACGTTCTCCCTTGGATGGGCATGGGGAACCCCCCCGCGACCCTAATAGAGGATAAAGCGGAAGATAATGGATGAATGAATGAATGAATGCTTGTAATGAAGGTGATTGGTTCTCTTTATTCTCTACACACACTCCTCCATTCCCTCCCTTCCCCACACCCCCTCCCCCTCCCATCACCCCCTCCTCTCCTAATAAGGATGTGAATTGTTAACGTTAAGGATTTAAAATCTTACACACGCCAATAAATAATAAACACCTGTTGGTAATAAAAAGGTTTGTTATTCTTTATTCACCGTCATCGTTAATTAATTGGTCGTTTTTTTTTAAATTGGTTCGTGTGTTGTCATCGAGGATGGACGGGGGTGAAACAGCAAACTTTTTGTCGGACACACAGATGAAGCTGATATCGAGGTAATAAAAATAATAATAACGAGAACAAAAGGGAGAAAAATGGAATCGAGTCGACTTGAGACTTAATGAAGCACAAGCTGCAGGAAAATCAGAAAATAAATGAATAATAATAATAATAATAATAAAGAGCTAAACGACTCTGCAGTCCGTACATGACGAGGAGATTGGATTTTACTTTCAATCTTAAGAATCTTTAAACTTCATGTAAACAATAACATCTTGATATAAAGCGTCCCTCCGGACCAGGCGGCTGAAATCAGGCTTAGGAGATCTCAATAATCCTAATAACTGATTCCCGATCAGTTCAAAGCCGGCCGATGGCACGGGAACCGCCTCGGACGGCGGCGCGCTGCGGGTACGAGGGCGGTCCTGAGCATCGCTACCAAGTCTGTAATTAAAACCTCTGGAAGAAGAGAAGTGGATGTAAAGTGGAGAGGTTTTTTTTATTCGGTGTGGGTGGAGGACTGCAAACCTTCTCCAGGCTAAACTGGCATGCGGTGCGGATCGGCGCGCTCGAGTGCTGGAACGGCCAGCTCTTCTGCTAATGCAACACCAAAGAGGGAGCGCGCTCGCCAAATTAGCTGAAAGCTATTTTAACTAATTACACCGGACGACAGTGCAGGTGATAATTGCTCATTAGGACGAGCCGTACACTCGTGACTGATGTACGCTGAACTGTCACAACAGCTACGTTTACTGAACTAATAGCAATCAACAAAAAAAAAAAAAGAACAACAGACACGGAACAATGAGAACGTGTTACGAGATCGCAGTGTGGGCGTCGACGATCCGCAAAATGGTGCGTTTTACGTTTATTTATTCTTTTTTTGTTTAAATCACTTCAATACGTTTTTAAATGCATCTTTAACATTTGACTCACTGCCCGTCATCTCAGCTCCTCTGATCATACAGATGGACTTTGTAGTTCTTTAATCGTATTCTGTAGTCCATCTGTCTCAGCAGCACCAGGAACATCCTAAAGGACACTAACCCCCCCCCCCCCTCCCCCCATACCGGCCATAACGAATGGACTCAGCTTCTCTCCCAAAGCCATCACAACGTTAAACGGGAAGCTGCACTAAACTGAGACATTACTATGCACTGTGTCTATGCACAGGCGGCAGAGTGGTTTAGCATGTTCTCCTCTCACCGCCGGTTTCTTCCCACAGTCCAAAAAACATGGTTCAAGTCAATTCAAATCGAGTCAATTGAGTTCTCCAAATTGCCCCATATAGAGTGTGTCTGTGTGAGTGAGTGTGTGCCCAGTGATGGATTGGCGTCCTGTCCTGGGTCTTTCTGCCCAGTGCCCGAAACGTTCTCCCCTGGATGGGCATGGGGAACCCCCCCCCCCCCCCCCCCCCCGCGACCCTAATAGAGGATAAAGCGGGAGATAATGAATGGATGTCTATGCACAATACATTTTTGCACAGTTTTCTTAATATATTTTTTTCCTTTTTTCATTCATCCATTATCTTCTGCTTTATCCTCTATTAGGGTCGCGGGGGGGGGGGGGGGGGGGGGGTGTTCCCCATGCCCATCCAGGGGAGAACGTTTCGGGCGCTGGGCAGAAACACCCAGGAAAAGGCGCCAATCTATCGCTGGGCACACACTCACTCACACAGACACACACACACATACACACTCTATATGGGGCAATTTGTAGAAATCAATTGACGATCCATGTTTTTGGACTGTGGGAGGAAACCAGAGAACCCGGAGGAACACATGCAGACACAGGGAGAACATGGAAACTTCACCCAGATGGGGATTCGAACCGGGAATCCCTAGTGCTGAAAGGCGAACGTGCTAAACCACTAAGCCACTGTGCTGCCTTTTTTTTCCCTTAAATCTCGTACGATGTACAATAAAGGCTTCTATTCCATTCCATTTCTATCTATCTCTGCATAACGTCAGTCCACTTTATTCTGTTCTCTGATGATCAGAACCCGGAGGAAACCCACGTGGACACGGGGAGAACATGCAAACTCCACCCAGAACAAATAAAACAACAGGACATTTAAAAAAAAAAATGTCTATTGTATTTTGCACAGTAGCACTGCATACAGTCCATACTGCACACTTTACTTTTATTTTCAGTTTTGCTATTATTACACACCGACACTTTATAACGGTAAATTGTAAATATATATATTTATATATATATTTTATTTTTTTATTTTTCAAATTCATTCCCTCTATTAAAATACTGTCTTTTTGAATTAGAATTTTTTTATTGTACTGTTTCTGCTACTGGCTGCTAAATTTCCTACGGGATGAATAAAGTACTCTATCTATCTATCAGATTGGGATTCGAACCTGGAATCCCCAGCGCTGAGAGGAGAACATGCCAACCACTAAGCCGTCCTCATGTGACAAACTCATTTGATTTAAACCCCCACTTCAGGTGTGCTAGTCGTTACCAAAAAAAAAAAAAAAGCAAAGAAAGAAAATCCCTTAATACTTTAGTGCACTAGCAAGGGGTGAAATTGAGATTTAAGCTTGGGCAGACAGAAGTGGGTGATCTCATGAGAGAGTTCTCCGTTTAATCAGAACATCGTGTAAACTCCAACTGAACCAAACGCGTTTAAGAACCTCATCCATTATTCATTTAAAGTGGGACACGCTGGTTTCTGTATTGTAGGGATGAATGGCAGCGGTGTTGATGTGTACTGTACCACAAACTACTCACTATATTAACGGGGGGGGGGGGGGGGGAGGCAGAAGGGAACAAGAGGTTCAAGTTATTTCTATAGCGCTTTTTACAACAGTACATCGTCACAAAGCAGCTCTACAGAATGAAAAGCCTTTAAACCCCCAAAGAGCGAGCCGAAGCGACAGTGGCAAGAAAAAACTCCCTTTTTAGTTGTTATTTAAGGATGAAAGCTTGGGAGGACCGAGACTCAGTGGGGGACTCCTCCTCCTTGAGCGGCCGGGCAGCAACAACAGTGTAGGACACTAATGTAGAGATATTAAACAAATGGAAATGTTTCCTCCCACAGTCCAAAAAACATGGATCAAGGTCAATTGAGTTCTCCAAATTGCCCCATATAGAGTGTGTCTGTGCGTGTAAGTGTGTGCCCAGTGATAGATTGGCGCCCTGTGCGCCTGGGTATATCTGCCCAGCGCCCAAAATGTTCTCCCCTTGATGGGCATGGAGAACCCCCACCCACCCACGACCCTAATATAGAACAAAGCAGAAGATAATGGATGGATGAATGAACATCCAATATAGACCAATTATTTCTTTTTATGTTCTCCCCTGGATGGGCATGGGGAACCGTCCCGGGGACCCTAGTAGAGGATAAAGCGGAAGATAATGGATGGATGGATGAATCTCTCACCCAATAAAATACAGTTGTACTATTGTAAACACTCTATCAGTGACGATCCGACGATCTTATTGGTGGACAAAACCTGAGTGCACGCTTGCAGAACATCATCACGATGTTCGCCCACACGCGCAGGTAATCCGGTTATTAGCTTAATCCGGGAGTCTATGGGAAAGTTTCAAATCTGATAATGTATTTAATCGGCTTGACGATCGCAGACTCGCTGCTTTACCCGACCGCATGGATAAACAAGCCCGGCCGGATCATTATTCTGCACTCAGACCCCCCCAAGAACCTTAACCTCCATCAGAACACGCGCACCTCAAGCCTTAATCCTCATCCAATAATCCTCACCTCGGCAGCGTGACCCCTAAACGTCCTCTAATGCAAATATGTACACACGCTTGCTTAAAGCACACGTTCCACAGGTTGCCAGATCATCCACGGCGGAGAGGCGCGGCCTGCGAGGAGAAAACCGCTAAAGCTGAATATTTAAACAGAAACTTATGCGATTTAACATTTAATGCTGTTGGTTTATTCCTGTGGCAGTAAATATTTCAACACCGGAGCAGGGTTCAGTGAGAAACAAGCGAGAGACTGCTATTATCTAAAGGACCGTCTGATGCTTACAGGCTGATAAAGAAGAGGAATAGTTCTGCTCACTGCTGAACTGCGGAGACGCTTTTGTTTTATTAAATTTGCCGATATAGCAAAAGTTCTGGATGAAGGAGACGACTTGACCCGATTATTTTAACTTACTCGGGGGAAGGCTCGGCCCCGACGTACAAAGCAGTCCACATTAGAAAGCTGTAAAAGAACTTCACCTTATACATCTAATATATTTTGGATAAACTATAACAAACACTGATAACCGGACCCTCGGCATCAGTGTGACCTCATAAAATATTATTGAAAAAGTTCTTTTAAAAGCTTTTACAAAAGCCTCAAAGCCATAATATCTGCAAAATGAGAATCTCCTAAGAAGCTCCTGTACGCGGCATTAATCCTATACATTCTACATTATTATATTATTGTGTGTATATATTTATATATTTATATATATGTGTGTGTGTGTGAGGGCGGCACGGTGGCTTAGTGGTTCAGCACGTTTGCCTCTCAGCTCTAGGGATTCCCAATCTGGGTGGAGTTTCCATGTTCTCCCCGTGTCCGCGTGGGTTTCCTCCGGGTTCTCCGGTTTCCTCTTACAGTCCAAAAAACATGGATCAAGGTCAATTAAATTCTCCAAATTGCCCCATATAGAGTGTGTGTGAGTGAGTGAGTGTGAGCCCAGTGATAGATTGGTGTCATGTCCTGGGTTTATCTGCCCAGCGCCCGAGACGTTCTCCCCTGGATGGGCATGGGGAACATGATCCCATGACCCTAGTAGAGGATAAAGTGGAAGATAATGGATGGATGAATATATGTGTGTATATTAAACATACGTAACTTTGTACATTTGACATCTCTATAGTTTTAAAATGTTATATTCAGTGAATGAACAGAAAAACATGTAGATAAGTAAAAGTTTTATATATATATATTAGGGGTGTATTCAACTACAGATTTTCATAGTCGAATCTGATTCGTCAGATTTTCCCTATAGTCGACTGATAGTCGAATCAGTTAAAATTTCACCACAAGATGGCGCTATAAGCATAGTTATTAAAAAAGAATATTTTTTTTATATTTTACTTGTTTTTCTAGAAATTATGATGATTTTATTTGACAAAAGGCTATATATATATAACGAAAACAAAGACATTTCATGTAAAAACTAATGCTTAGCAGCAGCCATGGGCACCCCCATGTGGTCAAAATGGTACATTCGACTATGAGGTTCATAGTCGACTACGGTTCTCCGAATCGAATCGTCGAATCAGCGAATATTGCAGCTCACCCCTAATATATATATATATATATATATATATATATGTGTGTGTGTGTGTGTATGTATGTATGTATGTGTGTGTATATATATATATATTTTTTTTTTTGTTTGTTTGTTTTTTTGTTTTTTTGTGAATAAGGAGTGTGTTTGTGGCGGTCCTCGCTCACCTCGAAGGGTCTCTCGTCGGTGTGCGTGCGCATGTGCACGGCGAAGGTGGAGGCGTAGGCGAACTCCTTGCTGCAGAACTCGCAGGTGAAGCGGCGCAGGGCGTTGCGCTTGGTGAGCGGCGCTCGGCAGTGCATCACCACATGCTGCGCCAGGGCCGAGCTGGAGGCGAAGCGCTTCCTGCAGGGCGTGAGGGGGCAGCGCAGCGGCGTCTGGCCCGTGTGCGAGAGCCGGTGCAGGTCGAGGCCGTCCTGCGTCACGCAGCGGTGGCCGCACATGTCGCACTCCAGCTGCCCGCCGACGCGCCCGCGCCCGTGCCCTTTGAAGCGCCGGCGTGACGGGGCCTCGCCGGTGCAGCGCTGAGAATGGACCTCCAGCACGGCCTGGTTCAGGAACTGGGAGCCGCACTGATCGCACGACACGGGCTCCTTGTCTGCAAGAGGGGCGGGGCCAAAAAGACAAGAGTTCAGTGGTTTGATTTGGAATTTAAATAGAGTTTAGGATATGATTGTTAATTCATCTCATGGCGGCACGGTGGCTTAGTGGTCAGTACATTCGCCTCTCAGGGCTAGGGATTCCCGGTTCGAATCCCCATCTGGGTGGAGTTTCCATGTTCTCCCCGCGTCCGCGTGGGTTTCCTCCGGGTTCTCCGGTTTCCTCCCACAGTCCAAAAACATGGATCAAGTCAAAAGAATTCTCAAAATTGCCCCATATTGGTGTGGATGTGTGAGTGAGTGTGTGCCCAGCGATGGATTGGCACCCTGTCCTGGGTCTATCTGCCCAGCGCCCGAAACGTTCTCCCCTGGATGGGCATGGGGAACCCCACCGCGACCCTAATAGAGGATAAAGTGGGAGATAATGAATTAATGAATGAATTCATCTCCTCTCAACATCACATTTCAGTATTTGGATCACAGGGTGGGATGGATTAGGGCTTATTGGGAGTACAGTGGGGAAATACCCTGGACATGTCCCCCCCACCCCCCGTCCTCCACAGGACCGAATCGTCACTAAAGCACCCGGACTCACCCTCCCTATTTGACCCCCCCTCACTCCAGAGCAGTGATACACGCCTCATGAGTGATCGGCAGCCGATATCGTCAACACACACCAATACTCCTCGTGATCTCTGACCCCATACGCACAGACTACTGATCAATACCGGGACATTTATCTAATCACACACTGGGTGCTCCAGAGGGAGCCGGGGCTGGTGGGAATCCATCGCCACCGTATGTATGTGTGTGTGTGTGTGTGTGTGTGTGTGTGTGTGTCCACTCACCTTGGTGCATGAGCGAGTGCAGGTCCAGCTCCTTGCGTCGTTTAAACGCCTTCCCACACAATCCGCACGGAAACGGGTGACTCGTGTGCAGCAGCCTGCCACGCAATTAAAGACCAATAGGATTCATTCATTTATTCGTTACGATAAATCATTAAGATTTTAATGATTTAAGACAAAAAAAAATAAATAAATCTAGTCACACAAGCAGTCCCATGGTAATCTGACTCACTTTTACTTACTGGCCACTTTATTAGATCCACATCTATTTTATTAGTTCCACCTACTAAATAGATGTAGTTCTACAATTACAGATTGTAGTCCATCAGTCTCTACATGTTTACTGTGGTTAACTTTAACAGATCAAGTATTAATTAAGTGGTCAATGACGCTCTGCACTGCAGTGACACCGGCCTGGTGGTGGTTTAATGTTTTGCGCTGATATAAACGAAGTAGATCAGCCGCAGCAATGTTGCTGGTGCTTTTAAACACCTTTAATATTTAAGCAAATAATCCACCAGCAGGGCGACACGGTGGCTTAGTGGTTTGGCACGTTCGCCTCTCAGCGCTAGGGATTCCCGGTTCGAATCCCCATCTGGGTGGAGTTTCCATGTTCTCCCCGTGTCCGCGTGGGTTTCCACCGGGTTCTCCGGTTTCCTCCCACAGTCCAAAAACATGGATCAAGTCAATTGAATTCTCCAAAATTGCTCCATATAGAGTGTTTCTGTGTGAGTGAGTGTGTGTCCAGCGATGGATTGGCACCCTGTCCTGGGTCTATCTGCCCAGCGCCCGAAACGTTCTCCCCTGGATGGGCATGGGGAACCCCCCCGCGACCCTAATAGAGGATAAAGCGGGAGATAATGAATGAATGAATGAATTCACAAGCATGAGCAGCATCCTAATAAGCACGATTATAAAATCGGGAGTTCCAGTCCATAAATTCGATTGGCTGAGCCGTTTGTTCGGCCATGACGCGTCATCATTTAATAGGGTGCTCACCTCTGAGCGCTTCACATTCGTATCAATGCGTGAAAATAAATATGCGTGGAAACGCAGATTAATATGAACAGCCAGCCGATCCCTGATGAGCACTAAAACGGTATCCTGTTACTCAGCGATCAAGGTTTTTTTTTCCGCTTATTAATGATTTTGTTTTCAATAAACACATTTCTGAACACCTCACACCTTGTTTTGTTTTTTATTATAGTGTGTACAACTCGAGGTTGTGTATTATTGTGAATAAATCACAGTAAAGTGGAGTAACTAGTGGTGATTAGTTCCACTACATGTCAGAACTAATTACACCTCTTTCTCGTGATTTATTCTATAATTAAGTCCCGCTCTCTCTCACTCGTACCTTATTGCTTTAATACAGAATTAATGGATGACTATCAAACGAACGCCGCAGCAACGTATAAGCTGATTTTTAAATTTACATGGTGGAAATTGAAACAGCTGAAAATGTGGTGGGTGTAAAAGTGTGGCTCACTAAAGCAAAGACGTGTTTTATATTTAACTTTCGGACGTCTTTTACATCTTGAGCCTAATTTAAAGATGATATTCATAGTGCCGAATGTGACGGGACTGACGGGAGTGTGGGATCGCTCTCTCTTTTAATTAGCTGTTTTCGTCAGTGCACTGTTGATATGCCTCGTAATGACTTGCAGAAGGACCTTGGAGCTGTGAGACACCGTCGCTAGCCACTGCGCCAGAGGTGTTAAAGCCTCAATTAAGGAGGCTCTCTGTTAAAGGTTTCAAAGCATTTTCATTTAACGAATGTTTGCCATTAAAATTGTTTTTACAACGATGGAAAAAAAAATAATAAAACAGTAACTGCACTCTGTGAACATACTGTTAATTTAATTGGACATTAGAATTCAGTTATCATCATGTGTGTTGGTGTCAAATCTGGGAGGCAGACTAAAGTCTGCTTAGACGAACCTGTTTGTACTAACAAGCTCCTGGTGTCACTCGACTAAAGCTGCGAGGGCTTCGGGATCTAAATATAATACATTTTGAAAAACAGCATTTTAAAGGCATTACCTTTCACACCGTGCTGAATATCTTTCGTGTCATTTCTTCACTAACGTGCTCATGCTGAACATCTCATTTATCATGACGGCAGTGTTCAGTGTATGGATTTGATTTGAGCGAGAGCAGCGCAGTCCACATGGCACGCTGACATAAAATGGGGTAATTAAACCCCCGATGGAGTCTGATGTGAGACAAACCGCCGGCTCGTACATCTCACGCGAAGACGTGCGCGCGAGTATGGAAAATATCGACGCCGAACTTTGGACGTTATGCTGCAACTAACCTTCTAACACTACAGTCGCAGACCTGTAGTCTAAATTAACTCACGGCTTGGAGGTTGCAAGAAGATTTTGCCTGCAGCACGCTTTCAGGAACGCAGACGTACAGAGATGAAACGAGAACGCCGTCTCGGTGTCTGCTTAAAGGAGCAGCGTGAAGGACCTGAGGGCATCAAGTGGGGAGGATGGAGATTGCGGATAACTGCATAACACTCTCCGATATTGTGATGTCATGTTCTGCTCCTATGAACATCAGCGACTAACTCTGCCGCTCACAAACCTGGAGGCCTCTTTATAGATGACAGATTAAAAAAAAAAAAAACCCATCTTAAGCTCATAGCTATAAAAACGTTAATAATGTTTCTATTATGCAAAGCATCTTTAAGAATTCCAACTTAATTGGGGTTAAAGTTAGGGATGGTACAGCACTCCTGAAACAATGAGGGTTAAGGGCCCCACTCAAGTGCGATTTGATTCCCGGTCCCAACAAGTACTTTAGCTGAAGTGCCCTTGGGCAAGACGTCTAACCCCAATTAAATGTGGGCACATTCCTCTGTGTGTAAGTCCAGGAGGCAAAATTAATATCACTACATCACTTTAGGGTACTCAGAGATTAAGCCCCTCAAATCCTATGTTTCATAGAGCAACATCCAATTTTGGGCGGCACGGTGCCTCAGTGGTTAGCATGTTCTCCTCTCAGCGCTAGGGATTCCCGGTTTGAATCCCCATCTGGGTGGAGTTTCCATGCTCTCCCCGTGTCCGCGTGGGTTTCCTCCGGGTTCTCCGGTTTCCTCCCACAGTCCAAAAAACATGGATCAAGTCAAGTGAGTTCTCCAAATTGCCCCATATACAGTGTGTCTGTGTGAGTGAGTGTGTGCCCAGTGATAGATTGGCGTCCTGTCCTGGGTGTATCTGCCCAGCGCCCGAAACGTTCTCCCCTGGATGGGCATGGGGAACCCCCCTGCGACCCTAAGATAATGAATGAATGAACGAACATCCAATATAGACCAATTATTTCTTTTTACATTTACAATAAATACCATTCTAAAAAATGTAACAGGTTCTCCAGATTTTACAGACAGCATAACTAAATCAAAACAAGGACAAATGTGTTTTTTTTTCTTTTTCTTTTGGGATTTAAATCGTAAAATCATTACGTGGTCAGTATATATAAACTACTACCTCAGTGAATTTAAGATAACGTTATTGATCCCTTCAGGAGGATTCCCTTTAGGGAATTTAAGGAACCAATAGCAAAGAGATAGAACTAGAGAAAAGGAATACATTACAAATATTTACAGTATATAATATAATATAAAATATATGTTATTGCACCAAAACATACAGTTATTGCACATAGTCTGGTTTATCAACACAACAACAACAACATAAACCAGACTGTGTGCAATAACTGTATTTTTTTATTTATTTATATGTATGTATATACATAATGTATATATGATTTGCCAGCAACGCGCTGCTGGTCCAGATATAAAACGATCTCCATTGTGAAAGCAGATGGATGTTTAACCCACAGCTGAGGAACGTTGGGTCTTTTCGTGCAGGTTATCGCCGAGGTCATCGTGTTTGTCAGTATAAAAGAAAGCAGTCATTAACCACGGCTAATTAGGGTAAATGATGCGTACTTTAAACACATTCCCTTCGTAGATTAATGCCAGAGCAACCTAACATGGGGATAACAGATCGGACGCATCACAAAGTTGGAGATATGAGCGCACAGAACGAACATTAACTGGTATTAAAGTCTTAAGCGTGATGGATTTTTAAATCCAGTTTGGCATCGTTTGCTGACTCCTCGATGGGCTTTCAGCGAGCTGCGCAAACGGGCCTTCCTCACTCCACTAACCAGATGATTGTAAAATATGGAGCAATAGAAAGCGGAGCTTCTTACGGCCGGGCATCGTGCGGTTCGAAAGGGGCTTTTCTCATCTGAGTCTCTATGACGAACTGATACAATAAGCGCGAGAAAAGCTCAACACGTCATTTCCCAAACTGATCACAAACAAAAGCACTAACGAGCTCACGGATGCACTTTATAATTTATTATATTTTTTTTTCATTCTGTAAAGCTGCTTTGTGACAATGTACTGTTGTAAAAAGCACTATATAAATAAATAACTGGGCGGCACGGTGGCTTAGTGATTTAGCACGTTCTCCTCTCAGCTCTAGGGATTCCCGGTTCGAATCCCCATCTGGGTGGAGTTTCCATGTTCTTCCCGTGTCTGCGTGGGTTTCCTCCGGGTTCTCCGGTTTCCTCCCACAGTCCAAAAACATGGATCAAGTCAATTGAGTTCTCCAAATTGCCCCATATAGAGTGTGTCTGTGTGAGTGACTGTGTGCCCAACGATGGATTGACGCCCTGCCCTGGGTGTATCTGCCCAGCGCCCGAAACGTTCTCCCCTGGAGGGGCATGAGGAACCCCCCGCGACCCTAATAGAGGATAAAGCGGAAGATAATGAATGAATGAATGAATGTAGTTTGTTTATTCCTCAGTGTTCACCGTAATGCTTCTCAGTTCGTTTCTTTTTTTTCTTTTTTTTTTTTTTCTTTTTTACTCTCTGTCTGTTTTTGCCAATATGTGGAAGCTTTTCTGTTGTGAGCCAACAAAAGCCTACAGCCCACGCCGACTGTTTCCTACTGCTCACTGCCATTTTCTTTACCAAGCCCTTAGGTCCTCGATGCAATTATTGTTATGGATTATATTAATTGTATTCGGCTTGTGCAGTTAAACTGAAAGCATCCAGAGTAGTATTGAATGGATCAATTGTAACGACAGTAGTAATGGTTGTATTGGGAATACCAGTAATGATGATAAAGGTTGTAGAAATAGAGGTTGGGGTGGGGTTCCCCATGCCCATCCAGGGCAGAACGTTTTGGGCGCTGGGCAGATACACCCAGGACAGGACGCCAATCTATCGCTGGGCACACACTCACTCACACAGACACACTCTATATGGGGCAATTTGGAGAACTCAATTGACTTGATCATGTTTTTGGACTGTGGGAGGAAACCGGAGAACCCAGAGGAAACCCACGCAGACACGGGGAGAACATGAAAACTCCACCCAGATGGGGATTCGAACCGGGAATCCCAGCACCGAGAGGAAAACATGCTAAACCACTAAGCCACCGTGCCGCCCTAGAACGGAACTCATTTCATTAATTCAATAACCAGTGAGAACGATGCCACGTGGGCGATATTGTTAAATTCCGGGCCCTTATATATCTTTAAGACCATCAGCGACGTCTCGCTCCTTTGACAATAAGTCTTTTTCAAGAAAGAAAGGGGACACGAACACCATGGGAACCTTACACCTCCAGCAATTCTTGCATGAGCAGCAGTTTGTATAGACGCTCGTGGCTGGCTTTACATCTCTCTGAGGAGATAAGGAGGCGTTTGGCATCAATAACGTAAAGAAAATTTAAACACCAACTCTATTTTAAGACGTTGGAACATTGAACCGTAGACCACGAGCAGGTGAAGCTCTTTAATGGACGTCTTCATGATATTAAGATGCTGTTCTTTCGTCGCCGAAGCTTTTCAGTATGCCGAACACACGGCATCTCCCCATTACTCTCCAACCTCTGAGCACTAACCCACGGATGACAGATCAGCGTCGACCGGCGCTTTTAAGCTCCCCTCTCCTAGTGGATTTATAATTTCAAGGAACAACGGAGAGGATCGACACCGCCCGATGAACATCTCAGAGCCGGGGCTCGACGAGGTCGCGCAAGTTAATAAAACGGGTTAAAGGCCAAGCTTCATTTTCGCCCTGCGTCCGTCCGGTCTCTCTGCATGTCATCGAGCCGTGCGAGCGCGATATCAGCATGAAAAACGCCTTTCCCAGCCGGAGACATGCGGACGCTTTAAAAATTCAGAGTATGGATCCTTATACTAAACAGCCATTATACGGGTTCTGGAATAAAACATGTGGGCACCGTTTATTCAGGGCCTGGAATAAGCTCCGTGAAGGCCAAGGTTACCACACACATCATATTTCAACCTCACAAGAAGCAACGGGGAACAATAATGGTGTATTAAAGACTATAGTGAATTTGGCAAAGGTGAACATTAATTGGCACCGATTTAAAAACCCACTAGGAACCTTACGCACTCCGTCTGACATGACTTTTGCCACACAGCTCTCCATAAAACTTGAGTTTCAGTGAATCTGGAGCACAGAGTATATCAACAGGGGAGATATGTGAGGAGCAATGCCCAATTCCTCTGAGGATCAGTTACAGAGTGTATAAATCTGATCCCGTCTGCAGTCATGGAGATCAGATCGGGGCAAATTAGAAGCGTGATCGATCTCGAGGAAAAAGCTAAAACAAACAAGAGTCCAAAGGCTGAGGCGGTGAAGTCCACTAATGCTGTACTGACATTAATTAAACTTTTCATTATTTTCCTAATTAGCTATTTGTAGTCTGTAAAATATCGAAAAAGTAAAAAAAAAAATAGCAATAAATAAATAAATAATAAAAAAAATGAGAGATTCAGTCCGAGTCAAAAAGAAATAAAAAAACACAAAAAAATAAATAAATAAACTTTACATTTAGCAAGTTTGGAGACTTCAGATTCGGAGAATTTATGTCCAATTTTAGGAATAACTTTAAAAATGAGTAAACAAAACCAAATTTCCTTGGCGATTGTCCTAATTAAACGTCCACAGTTTATAGTGCTGTTTATATTACCGTATTTTCCGGACTATGAGGCGCACCTAAAAGCCTAAAATGTTCCCAGAAATCGGACGTGCGCCTTATAATCCGGTGCGCCTTATACGTGTACTGAGTTCCAAAATCTATAAAAGTATTGTTGTGCGACCGGGTGGTTTTTTTCCACACATCGCCGCCCTGCTGATCTGTGACTCCATGCGCGCTCATCTCACAGAAAAGCCGAGTGAAGAAAATTAATCCGGAGCTCGCCGTCATTCCGGCAGGATTAAATAAAGAACTCTGAGCACTGGACGTTGGCGTAAACGGGGCGTTTAAAGTAAAGTCGCGGGCAGCGTGGGAGCGATGGATGATAGACGGCCAACACACGTTTACTAAAACTCGGGAGGCGGCGGCGGGGCGAGTTACGCCACCGTCTGTGAATGGATCGTGGACGCCTGGGCTGAGGTTTCTGCCGTGACCGTCGTCCGAGCTTTCGCGAAAGCCGGCGTCGTCGCCGAACGGCCGCCCAGAGACGAGACGGACTCGGACATCGATGAGAGGGAACACCGGAGTGCTCGATAGAGAACCAGCTTTTTAATTCAGACACAGAAGACGAGGACTTTGATGGATTTGTGGGAGAAGAGAGATTAAAATAATGTGTGTTTTGTCAAGAAGTAGAATAAACTTCAATTATAAATCAGCGTTCTGCATCCTTTAATTTTCTTGTAGATCATATGTTTTAGCGAGTGCCTTATAATACGCTGCCGTACAGAATAAGTACCGTACAGAAATAGAGTCCCTAATTCAGACTGCGCCTTATAGTACGGTGCACCTTATACGAGGGTCAAATACAGAAATAGACCCCGAAATTCAGACTGCGCCTTATAATACGGTGCACCTTATGGTCTGGAAAATACGGTAATCTGTATTTTATGATTTTAAAGGATGTATTGTATATCACGCATTGATACGAATGTGAAGCGCTCAGAGGTGGGTTGTCGATGATGTCACGGCTGGACAAACGGCTCAGCCAATCAGATTTAAGGACCGGAACTACCCGTTTAATAAAAGGTGTTAATTAAAGGTGTTAAGGTGTGACTTGAGGAACGTGGAGTGTTTTGGCGGAAGCGTGACCCACCTGTGCATCTGCAGCTGGGTGTCGAGTTTGAAGCTGGCCGGACACTCGGGACAGGTGTGGAGGCGCGAGTCCACGTGGCTGCGGCCCCGTCCCCTGGTGCGTCCTCGTCCTCTGCGGTCTCCCGCACCGTCTTCGTGAATGAGCATGTGGCGCTTGAGCGAGGTCGGCTGGGAGAAGCCCTTGTTGCAGACGGGGCAGGTGAAGGAGCGGGGGGCGCCGTGGCACAGGCTGTGGCGCAGCAGGCTGGCCGGGGACGGGAAGCTCTTGTGGCAGACGTTACAGCTGAACAACTTCTCGCCCGTGTGCTGGAAGACGTGCTCGCGCAGGAGGCTGCGCCGGGTGAAGCCCTGGCCGCAGTAGGGGCACTCGTGAGGAAGGGCGGTGCGCGACCAGTCGCGGCTCAGCTTGGCCGTGGCCTCGATGGCGGCCTCGGGCAGCGAGTTGGACATCTCACTCAGGTTTTCTGCACAGAGGGGAGGTTCGGATGAATACGACAGAACAAGTCAGATACTTTCACTGCTCTCACAATACATGAATAATAACGCAGCCGGAATATTAATCGTCCAAGCGATGGAGGCAATGGACCAGAGTGGACCTTGGTCCACATGGCCAAGCGGCGGTGGACAGGATACAGTGAAACCTCGTTTTTGTTGCTAATCCGTGCAAAAATCGATAAAAACTGAGGCTCCCGTTTCTATTTCAATCAATACCAATCCAATTAAGTCTTTTTTTTTTAATAAAAAAGAGAAAGTAATGATATCTATCTATCTATCTATCTATCATATATATATATATATATATATATATACATATATATATATATATATATATATATATTTATATATAAAAATGAATAAAAAAGACAAATGAAAATTGTAAATTAATATTTAACAGAAAGGCGACATGGTGGCTTAGTGGTTTAGCATGTTCTCCTTTCAGCGCTAGGGATTCCCGGTTCGAATCCCCATCTGGGTGGAGTTTCAATGTTCTTCCCTTCTCCGCGTGGGTTTCCTCCGGGTTCTCCGGTTTCCTCCCACAGTCCAAAAAACATGGATCGAGGTCAATTGAGTTCTCCAAATTGCCCCATATAGAGTGTGTGTGTGTGAGTAAGTGTGTGCCCAGCGATAGATTGGCGTCCTGTCCTAGGTGTATCTTCCCAGCGCCCGAAACGTTCTCCCCTGGATGGGCATGGGGAACCCCACCGCGACCCTAATAGAGGATAAAGCCAGAGATGATGTATGGATGGATGCATTAAATAGACTACGGAAAACCTTTGGTGGTCATCATGACCCGGGATAATATAGATAACATTATCTGATATCTGATTATCATTATAGAGAAACTGAACCCTTGCTAGAGAACCATGACAGAACCGACATTCACAGCTCAATGAAAGACATACAGACAGAAGCTACAGACACTCACCTCCCCGTTTGACGTCTCTAGGTTTGGCTGGATGACTGAGTCTGGCTGAGGGAGACGGCATGTCCTTGCGATGTTCCCTGCGATGGTAGAGGAACTGAGTTGTGCTCATGAACTCCATGTCGCACTCGGAGCAGGTGTGCAGCGCCCTCGCCAGGCCGTGCTCGGTGCCCCGGTGCTCGGCTAGCTCGGCCTCGCTCTGAAAGGAGCTGCCGCACTGACGGCAGAGGAAACTCTGTCTGCCGGACGCCTCGTCCGCTTCCGGCGGCTGCATTTCCTGCACGTCCATCCTCTCCAGGTCCATACTGACGATCCCCTCCACCTCCGTCTCCTGGATCTCACCCCTCAGGCCCTCCTCCACAGCGCCCCTGCTGGTCTCGGGTTCCAGCTCCACCTCCATGTGAGCCACGGGGACGGCGCCGGACGAGGCCTGTTCCAGGCTGGCGATCTGCATGACTCCCTCTCCGGCGGTGGCGAGCAGGAGCAGGCCTTCGCCCTGGGCCTCCAGGAGGGCGGTAGAGAACTGGGGCACCTCCACCTCTTTCTGCTCCTCCTCTTGGGTCTGGGCGCGATGCTGTTTGCGATGGTAAAGGTACAGCGTGGTATTGAGGAAGCCCTCGCCGCAGACGCCGCACCGGTGGATGGCGTCCACGAGGCTGTGTGCGGTCCTCCGGTGAGCCACCAGCTCCGAGGCCACGCAGAACGAGCTCCCGCACTCCACGCACAGCAAACTGGACGGAGGCTTCACCTTCTTCTGGCCTCTTCTTCTCACCGGGGTGCTGGGTTCCTGCACCGGGGGCTCAGCTTGCTCCGTGCCCTCGGCGGCGTTTTGCACTATTACTTGCACCGCTGCATTGTCCTCCGCATTGTTCTCCGCATTATCCTCTTGCTTGACCACCATGTTCACATGCTCCTGAAGGATATCTTGCAGCTCGATAGTGGGTGACGTACATTCGATTTCGGACTTCGTTTCCACGCCTTCAAGATCGGGCCCAGGTCCAGGACCGGACTGCAGCACGCAGCCGACCTTGCGGTGGTGCTGCCACAGGGACAGGGCATCGAACAGAACCTCACAGTCGGCGCACTGGTATAGGACCCTCGGTACGTCCGAAGAGGGCAAGGGCTTCCTGTGCAGATCGACGCCACTGGACTGTAACGAGACACAAAGCAAAGATGTTCCAGTTTTACACTCAACCCACAAACTGATTCTGGAGGATGGATTTTCTACATTAAATAAAACGTTTTCGGGGAAAACCTATACACCCCTGTGTACACAGTCATACAGCTTCAGGTCAAGTTTCAAGTTTATTTATCATTTATGCTCCATGTTGAGACATGTGCACATAGAAATTCTGAAGGTGAGGCATCAGGATATAAACTCTACATAGAAGATAAAATGAAATACACAATATTTACATATGTATGTGCCAAGAAAAAAAAAAAAAAAAAAAAAAAAAAATATATATATATATATATATATATATATATATATATATAAAATTGAAATTTTTGCAGGTCATTCTGCAAACTATAAGAGAAACTGTGAACTTGGCATGACTGATGGTGCCAGGTGGACTCGGTTTACAACAAAAATCACTTTTTTTTTTTTACAATAACAATAAGTTTCTGTGTTGTTTATATTTGTGTATAATCATGCACTGTGTGTATTCATGTTAACTGCTCTTTAATAAATTTAATTTAATAAAGAGATTAAGCTAAAAAAAACAAATAAAATAGACCTAAGTGCTCAATGAACAGAACAAAAATAAAGTTACATTTACGGCACATTCATTCAATCAGTAATCATGATAATTATTTAAATGTGCAATATTATATTATTCTACCATCTGCCACACAGTACTAAAATGAACAGATATTCATACTGTACACATGCCACTTTACTTTTACTTTATTGAGTATTTTTTGTACTTTTAATTTAAGTTTACTGCGCTTATTGTACATTTTTTTCATTTGCAAATTGCCCTTTTTGTACATATATAAACATCTGTAAATATATAAGCATCTGTAAAAAAAAAAACTGCCCCCCCCCCAATGGGGATTAATAAAAAATCTAACATTTGTCTAATTTGTCTAATTTTAAACAAGAATTTATGATTTGTGTTATAAAAAAATATTATTTAGCCAAAGCCCTGCCTTGTCTTTTTCTGATAACAAAATGTTATTTCGTGTTTACAAATAAATAACAAACCGTGCCGTGTTCCTCTGGTTGTCTTTTGGTGAAATGACTTATTACATAATCAATAATGATACAACTGAAACCTGTAATCGTCTCAGCTGGGCCGAGCCTACGACAGGCCGCGTTAACCGTCTCGCCTTAAACGTTGTGTTTGCAGTAAATAAATTCATTTGTAAAACGTATGCTTGAAGACACTACATAAAGGTCGCGGGGAACCCTGCCAGGCTCGAGATGACGGCTTCCTTTGTGTGGGAAACGACTCCGGCACTCTGCAAACGTCTTGTGTATAGAACCTGCTCGTTTTGCTTTCAACACTCTGCAAAAGGCAACCTTTCCTCGGCAGCTCTCACAGCCTCGGCGCACGGGCCAACCTCAAAAGGCCATTCCCGTGCGCCGCTTTGTGATGGCGCCTCTCCCTGAGCGTAAACACACTCGCAGCTTTCTCCGGTGTCACATTCAATAGCGTTATTAACTCCCGAGTCTTTAGGAAGCGCCCAGCAGGGGGTTGTATTACAGTAATCCGACGGAGCAGCCCGCGACATCCTCTTTATCTGACGAGGCCAAAGCCGTCTGCCAGCTGTGTGTCGTGCCAACGTTTAAAAATAGGCTGCGCATTCGCGCGCTGGTGTTATTGATGGGGGGGGGGGGGGGGGGGGGGGGGGGGTATTTAGACCCGGGCAGAGAGGCGACGCAGACGTCACACTTTTTTTGGCAATATCAAACGCAAGGAGATCAAAATAAATGGGAAGCATCTAAAGATGCAGATCGATTAAGGTTGTAGAATTGCCAAGACAAACTGCGCATGCATTAAGAGGCCAGGAGTCAAAGTGCTTAAGACTGATACTGGAAGCCAAAAAGAAACTTAAAGTATGTAGACGCTCCTCCTAATTATGAGGACTAAATTCAATCTTGGTTCCAGTACAGACTAATGGAGACATTTAAGACAATTATATGCTTCCTAAATCACTGTCAGTTCAGCAGAGGCTTGACTAAGCGCCTGTGCAAACGTAACGAATCCCATAATGACAGTGTTTAATGAGCCTGGTGTTTTTCTGAGACTCTAAATTCTTATGGAGGAAAGAAATGAAAAAAATCGAGATTTTTCACTTCACGTCATGGGTGTCCAGCTAAAAACTACACTAGAACCGTGTTCAAATCGTTTGAATACAGGGATGAGACAACTACTATTGTTGATATGACTGTGTATAAAAAAGATTTTACAATTAATATGCAAAACTTTACCAAAAAGTTAGCCAAACATCACAGGAAGGGTTTCTTATGTCTGTTTCGTATTTAATGAAAACACAAAATAACATTGTAATCGAAAAAAAAAAACCACAAAATATATAAATAAAACAAAATATTAGAGTATAATAGAAAACCTGTGTACCTTAAATTAGATATTCATATCCATTTGAAATTTTTATTTGTTGTTTTAATGTGTGCTCCAAGTGGAAGTGTATTTTTTTTCTGTCCTGTGCCGGCCCAGTAGGTATTTTTCTTATGAATATCGTCAGCTCGACGTTGAGGCGCTCTTATGAATAGTTAATTGTACCGCTTTTAAGCGTGATTTTATTGTAAAAATGATTAATCGTCTCATCCTCTATTTAAATATTCAGTCAGTGTATGTTCTCTTACTTCCAAAGCTAGGTTCAGCAGATCTGTAAATGACATTTTGAGTAGTTCATCAGCTCTGAACAGTCAGGATCCAGCAGTTATTAAAGGATTAATTAATCTGAGTAACATGACAAGGTAAGGAAATCTCTGTTAAATGGCACAATTAAGGATACAAATCAGTAATTTGCGACAAATTCAGCAATATTAGGAAACAATGTCCAATTCTCCGAGGTGTCATTCCGCCCACTGTGATGAGGAGGAACATGAGGAAGTGTGCACAAGCCTGAATTACACTTCAAATTAAAATTCTAATTTCTTTGTGGCGTAAATGCCAGCTTTCAATGAAGAGCCTATTTCAGATAATTACAGCTGTGCATTCGAGCACCATTTAGGGAAAATATCTGATTCAACTAAATAGAGGTTTCCTACTGCAATGTATGTAATTACTTCAAGTAATAATGTCCCCGAAAGCAACACAGGGCTGTAGAAATAGTGCCTAATAAGCAAAGAGAACAGCAATGGGTGGAAACAACTTAAACCGGGACTTTACCAGGCAGCACTGTTAACTGACCTGCACTGGGAATGTCTGCAAACCTTAAATCTTCTCTATGAAATCAGACTCCGCCCCCTATTTACACCTCTGAGAACACATAATGCAATACACTAATAAGATACCTGCCAGTGACAATCTGACACTGCAGATGCTCTCAGCCGGGCAGGTCACAAGAGACGACAACTACTGTAAGACTATAAGGCGCACCTAAAAGCCTAAAATTTTCCCAGGAATCGGACCTTATACGTGTACTGAGTTCCAAAATCTATTAAAGTATTGTTGTGCGACCGGGTGGTTTTGTCCACACATCGCCGCCCTGCTGATCTGCGACTCCATGCGCGCTCATCTCACAGAAAAGCCGAGTGAAGAAACTTAATTGGGAGCTCGCCGTCATTCCGGGAGGATTAAATAAAGAACTCCGACCGCTGGACATTGGTGTAACATTGTTATGACGACATTAAGAAGAAAAAGACGCATCGAAAAGACACTGATAGACCAAAGTGGGGCAATTTGCACAGAACAAAATTTGCAGAACACTTGCAGAACATTTGACTTTTTTTTTTACAGGAAACAAAAAAAATAACTTGTTTTCTTATAAATAGATACGAATATGTACTTTAAGAAAGGTTTTCTTACTTTTAAATTTTTCATTTTGTGTTATTATTCAGCAAAAGCCCTGCGTTGTCTTTTTCAGATAAAAAAAAATGATAGGTCTCTTAGTTATAAGCTAAAGTATTTCATCACCACACCACTCAATCATTTACTTATTTGTGGTTTTAATGTCTGGACTGCATCAAAACATAAGTGATACCGTTAAGAGGAAAATTAGTATCTCGAATTTAACTCCGGGAGAACATGCAGAGTCCACAGCTGGGTCTTTGACCCTCTATGCCAGGGGTGCTCAATACATCGAGATCGACCGGTCTATCCATCCATTATCTTCCGCCTTATCCTCTATTAGGATTGGGGGGGGGGTGTTCATGCCCATCCAGGGAAGAGCGTTTCAGGCGCTGGGCAGATACACCCAGGACAGGGGGGCAATCAATCACTGTGCACACACTCACACTCTATATGGGGCAATCTGAAGAATTCAATTGACCTTGATCCATGTTTTTGGACTGTGGGAGAGAACCGGAGAACCCGGAGGAAACCCACGCGGAGACTCCACCCAGATTGGGATTCGAAACGGGAATCCCTAACATTGAGAGGTGAACGTACTAACCACTAAGCCAATGTGGCCCCCCAATACTGACATGATGTGTGTAAACAGGTTTCAATACAAAAGCCTAAAAAAATGATTAACCCTGGTAAATCCCGATGACCCGTCCAATGGAACACTAGATCTCGGGCCAGAAAAGTGTGGGCACCCCTGCTCTATGCTGTGCTCTTTTATTATTTGGGAATCGATGATATTGATTGTTGCAGTTTCACGAATGAAAAATTGGTCCCAACTTTTCTGGAATCATAGTCTGTGCGTACAAATGCCCTGCTGTGTATAAATATAAATGTTAATATAATGTGCAGCCACTGGGTGATGTGTGGTTCATCATCAGGATGTTTTATTTCTGCTGCTGCTGATCTGCATCCATGGGCAGCAGGACACAGGTGTGGGAAGAGGGTGATCACATTTACCTCCACCTGAGCCCATGAGAGGCTGTCCTATTCTGCCCCACTTTTCCACCATCTGCTCCTCAATTATTCAAATGCAGATGTTTGTTTCTGCTAAATACCCCGCAGTAAGGGATCGTTCTGATGTTCCCACACCACATAGTGGCTACTTGTCGGACCTTCGGCTGACAAAACACACTAAACAAGATAAGGCACGACATTTTCATTAAGACGTTTATTAGTCATGACCATTTGCCGAGCTGGTTACACCTCACGATGGGATTTCGAATGTAGAGTTGAACTTAAAAATTTCACGATCGTTGTCTATAAAATAAAAATAAAAATGGGGAGTGGTAGCTCAATGGGTAAGGCATTGGGCTGTCAATCTGAAGGTTGGCGGTTCAAATCCCAGGTCCACTGAAGTTACCAGTGTGGGTCCTTGAGCAGGACCATTAACCCTCATTGCTCCAGGGATGTTGTGATGAACCCTGTGTTCACCTTGGTAAGTCGCTTTGATAAAAGCGTCCAATAAATGACCAAAATGTAAATGTAAATGTAAAAATGAGGTTCATTAGAGCAACTACAGCCACCGTAGGTCACATCTGAGACACCGACCACTTCTTTTACACCAAAAACATCAGAAGTAATTTGCCCGTTTACCCAGAAGCGCGATTGTGAGGTCAGGTACGGATGTTATAACAGAAACAAAACTGTTATATGATGTTATCAAGTTAAGGCTGCTTTCCAGATCAAAAGAGCAATAGAACTAAATAAAACAAGTGAATTCAATAATTAGGGGATGTGTCCCAAATACATTTGTTCATGTAGTGCACTTGTTATTTTAAAAGCATGAGCTGAGGACATAGACCCATAGGTTTGACACATTTGTTACAAACCGAGACAAATCAGTAGGTTCTAATTCGTATGGCTTCATATACAACGTGAATTTGGTTTGAACTACCCGTATTTTCCGGACTATATGGCGCACCTAAAAGCCTAAAATTTTCCCAG